>CM055615.1:4947745-5547745 GCA_029379385.1 Quillaja saponaria | reverse complement strand
GATGGAAGTGACGATTGGGACTAATGTGACCTGATTTTGAAACTATTTTTTTTTTAACCCATACTTAACTAGGACCTAGGTCAGTCCTTAGAGTTTTATTAAATTCAAAAGAATGGCCAAAGTATAGTCATAGCCAATACATGAAACCCTAAAGAAGATTAAAAAAATAATAAACATGAGATACTATCCCATTACAAAAGACAATGAAGGAAAACTTGAGAAAAGTCATAAAATTGGGATACTGACCCATTACAAAAATCTAAAACAACTTCTAAATACTATATTATTCACAATACTATTCACGATACCATTTACAGTACTGCTTACGGTATTATTTACGGTACTGCTTACGGTACTGTTCACAATAAAATAAAAGGACAATCTAGAGCTCTAAATTTGAGAAAACGTAAACTTAGGATACTATCCCATTACAATAAAATAGAAAATTATCTAGAACTAGGACTTTGAACTTATCCTAATATAAGGAACTTAGGTTCTTATCCAAAAGGAGAAGCCCACAAAGATTACTATATGAAGTCCAAATAAAATTAACCTCTTTGTCACATGCCTCATTTGCTAGTTTGTCAGCACTAGCATTCGTCTCTCTAAAGCAATGGAAGACCAAAACATTGAGTGTATGAATCAAATTCATTAATTCATGAAATTTCACATGGAGTTTCCATAATGGATTAGTCTTCTTAGACACACAATGCACAAGTGCTAATGAATCAAAATTAACAATGATGTTTACTAAACTTTTTTAAGCACAAATTTTTAAGCCTTCAAACAAAGCTTCAAATTCAGCCACCATGTTAGAGTGTATCCCCAAGTAAACTCCAAATGCAAACATCATATCACCCGATGAGTTTCGGACTATACCCCTTGCTGCAACATCCCTTGGATTACCCCGAGAACAACCATCACAATTCAATTTAACATAGGAAGGAGGAAGGAGCTCCCATCTTAAAATGACAACCTTTCCAATTTAGAATCCGGAAAGGCAAGAATATAAGCTGATATTAGTCCTTGAAGTGAATTTTAACATTACCTCTCGAAGTTGTAAGAATGAGGCCAATGGATTTCAATACCTGCCTTATAATTGCAACCGAGTTCATTGGTATATTATCATATACCTTCACGTTGCGGGCTTTCCAAATCTCCCATACAATCAAGCAAGGAGTGATAGATCTCAAATAGCCTGCAAAAGAAATAGTACCAGCTTGCCACCATAAACTAAACATCTCATGTAGAGTTTGTAAAGTTTTAACTCAAGTAGACAAGTAGTTTTTTTTTTTTTTAAAACGGAGCTCGAATTTAGTACTGAACAGTAAGTAACTTACTAGCTATACAAAAATAGCCTTTTTAGCTACACCCTTACCCAATTCCTTCCTAATAGTCATCAAGAAAAAATTATATTTAATCAGTTTCAGTCTCACATTCTTCCAAATGTTTACAATATTTTCCTTAATCATAACACCATATAGCAAAAAAGTTGTAAAATTATATATATTGTTTCTAAAATATGTTTTTATCAATTTAATCTTTAAAATATTTTCATAATCTTAGTCTCTATAGTCTAACTCACATCTCTCTCAAAAAATTGAAAATATCAATAAAAATTATAAATCTAGTCAACTTTTATATTCTCATTTAGAGTTGAAGAAAATAGAATGAATTAGAGATAAGCATCATCAAATTTATAGAACTCTCAAATTACTACAAATCCTAATTTAATTTTTTTTTCTCTATTTTTATAGAGATTGAAATGAGAAAGAGGTATAGCGATGGCAAGAGAACTCAACACATAAGTGATAAGAATATTTTAAGTCATATCAACAACTTTGTTTCAAATTCTAGTTAATGTTAGGCTGAAGAAAAAAATTTATAAAACAAAATTTACAAAATAATAATGTCTTTCTTGTTTTGAAAAAATGCTTTCTAAACAAGAGATGCATTTTTATCTAAAAATATTATAATTCCTTTGCAACAAAAATATGACTGTAACTTTTACTTATTTAAATTGTTACTGCCAATCCCAACCATACTAGCTATAAAATCTGGGCCTTGAATATTAGCTTTGCACTGTTTCATTGGATACAAGCAACCACCGGCCGCAGTGGCCCATAAGAAGGTATTGATAAATGGTAGAGCGCATTAGTACAATTCTAATTTCAAAGATGCAGGACCTAAAGAAAACTATTTTATAGAGTGAAACTCCGTCTTGCCTACTAGTTGTGATCTATGAGCAACTGCTTTTAAGTTTTTGTAAGTTGGCCTCAAATATAGTCTCCTTTTTCAAGTATTTACCTTGTAATAACTTACTTATTTTATAGATCTGGATCCTCTCTTGTTTTTTTAAGGACATGAGAAAAATCTATTCTAAATTCAAGAGACAATTTCATTTTCAATTAGATACACTTTTGAGAAGAAAATATAAAGATGTGAATTTAGAACATGGAGACTTGGAGAGAAATCCCTTATTTTATATATATCTATATATACGACATGAACCAATGGGAGCCTGTATGAAGATTCCGGAAGGGGACCACAACCCTTCAGACATACCGCTATGTAGTCATGAAGATAAATACCTTAAAATAGATAGTTTTGGAATTCTCCACCAATCTATGAAACTATCTATTAATCAAGGTGATCCTTAACTAAGTTTTTTTTTTTTTCATAGGTATACTTATAAAGTTTTTGGTAAAAAAACTAAATAAAAAATTGTTACTAAATTTAAAATGACTCTAATCTTGATCAAAATGAGACCAATTTCAGTGGGTCTCGATTGTTGAAAGTTTAAAAATTAACTACTTTTTTTGTACTTTGAGTATGTTTTGAAACTTAACTTTATGTTAGGAGATGTTTTGTATATTGTTGTGATATTTATATTTTGGATCAACGCTAATTAGATATTTTAGATAATGTTATCAGTTTTGAGTTTTGGGTTAAGGTTATATGTTTGCAGAAATTTTAGTTTGTAAAATGTACGATTTTTACAGGTTTAATTAGGAATATAATAATATCGGCTAAATATATTGACACAAATACTTTTTCCATCTATGATAATAGCAAAATAGCATCAATTAGTTTCCTTTTTTTTTTCTTTTTCTTTTTTTCTAGTTTTAGAGACAGATATCTTTCACAACAGAGACAAACAGAGACGACATTCTGTCTCTGATATTGTTGCACCGAGGCAGTGGTTGTTAGAGACAGAAGAATTTTAAAATGACTAGCACTTGTTAAAGACAGAGTTTTTTGATCTCTAGTGCCGTGTCTAAAAATATTAATTATTAGGGACAGATTTTCTATCTCCCTTAAGTTTCAGAACAATGCCCGTTGAGACAGACATTTCAAAGGTGGATATCGGTCTCTGATAACTAATAGAGAGGAATTTTGGTATTATCAAAGACTAATAGATGGACAAATCCATCTTTAATAAAGATTGATATATGTAAATGACAAGATACACACTTAGTGCACAAATTAGTACAATTCAAAGAATAATTATTATTTTCTAAAAAAGATAACTGGAATTCACCTCTGTGTATACTTAGTGTTTTCCCCAGCCTAGATTGCATTACCCTTATAACTAATAGTAAAGACTCACAAATTTACACTCATACATATGTAGTGGCAAAATTAAAAATAAACATAATATGACAAAAAAAGTGATATAGGTGAGAGAGATTAAGAGCTCCCTTGACGCACAATATCATGGTGATATGATAATATAAATCTATCAACTGGTTGATTTTTATGCCGGTGTTTGAGTACAATAAATTGATATTGTTGCACACTTTTTTTCCTCAAAATTTTACTAAATGACACTAAAAAATGATGTACTTATCGTATTCAACATTACATCCATAATAAACATTGATAAAAATCTCATCATCAGCGTCCCACCATATGAATAAAAATTAAAACTACCCTTTAATTCTCTTGATATAATATAACAAGTTGTTTGTTCAACTTGCACGACTCAAATAAGTAAAAAATAATAACATAAAAACAAAAGGAAATTAAGTATCAATCTTATACTTCTTGTACACTATATATAAATATTTCTTATGGTAAAAACAAAATTTAGGTAAGACAAGGGATATTATTATATTTTAAAAAATTTTCTATTATTAGTTGACTCTTCTAATTTCTATTAGTTCAAAACTAAAATTTATCCTCGTGATACATATATTAAATGAGACTTTCACTGTTGAATTTTTGACTAACTATATGGTATCTATTTGATTCCACAATTAATTACTACTAATAGCTATGTCAAAACAATATTGCATATGTCAAAAAATAACGTAAGATTGTGAGAAAAATAAATAATTCACATAGGCAAATACCAAAATGACAGCATGGAGAAGATTGGGGTAGCCATCGTGAATAGACCCAATTTAAATTTATTTAAGTCCTATCAATGAGTCATAATTTTCATTGCATCTTCTAAATAAGTTTTTTTTTTTTTCACCCCTGCCAATAGGGGTGTCAAAGCTCGGCTCGGCTCGAGCTCTTCTTAGGCTAGCGAGCAAATATTCAAGCTCGGCTCGGCTCGTTAAGGACTTTTGAAAATTTTTTGAAAATTCTAAAAAAATTTTGTAGACAAGGAGAGTTGAACTCAAGACCACTTAGTTCGGCTCGGCTCGTTAAGGACTTTTGAAAATTTTTTGAAAATTCTAAAAAAATTTTGTAGACAAGGAGAGTTGAACTCAAGACCACTTAGTAAGTATTTGTGTAAATTACCACTAAACCAAGTAAGAATTTATATTAATTTTTTTGCATATAAATAGATTTATTATAAATATATATATAAATAATAAAAAAATTATTAAATAATATTAAACAAGCTAGCTCACGATATCAATTTACACTATCTTGTTACAAGCATTGATATAAAAGTCAATTAAATAATTTTTTATTATCTTGTCATCTTTGATACTATACATCAAATGAGCTCTTTATATTATATCAAGAGGATTGAATGATAGCTTTAATATATATTTTTTATTTATATGGTAGGATGCTGATGATGACATTTTTGTTAGTGTTTATGATGGATGTGGTGTTGGATGCGACTATTGAATCATATTTTAGTGTCATTTAGTAAAATTTTGAGCAAAGAGAATCGGTCAACAATATCAATTTACACTATCTTGTTATTGTCAAGCATTGTTATAAAAGTCAATTGGATAATTTTTTATTATCTTGCCATGTTGATGCTATACAACAAAGGAGCTCTTAATCTCTCTCTCCAATATTAATTTCTTCTCATATTATGTCATTTTTATTTTTGCCACTACATATGTATGCGTATAAATTGGTTAGTCTTTACTATTAATTAAGGGTAATGCTGTCTAGGCTGGAGAAAAAATATGTAATATTGACAAAGGCAAATATCAAAGGTTTTCAGGACCAAAACGATAGCAATGGAGAAGATTAGGGTAGCCATCATAAATATACGTAATTTAAATTTATTCAAGTCCTATCTTGACAATAACAAAATAGTATAAATTGATATTATTGACCCATTACTCCATCAAAATCTTACTAAATGACACTAAAATATGATGTAGTTGTCACATCCAACACTACATCCATCACAAACACTAACAAAAATCTCATCATCTGCATCCCATAGTATAAATTGAAATAATTAAAAAAAAATTAAAAACTACCCTTCGAACCTCTGCATAATACAACAAGTTGTTTTTTCAATTTGCACTACTCAAATAAGTAAAAAATAAGAACAAACAAACAAAAGGAAAGTATCAATCTTACACTACTTGTGCACTATATATATAAATACTTCATGTGGAAATAAACAAAATTCAGGTAAGTCGACAGGGGATATTATTATATATTTTTATTTTTCTAATATTAGTTCGACTCAACTCTATGGTATCTATTTGATTCTACAATTAATTACTACCTATGTCAATATACAATATTGCATATGTCCAAAAATTAGGTAAGATTTTCAGAAAAATATGCAATATTGACATGGGCAAATGGCAAAGGTTTTCAGGACCAAAACGATATCAATGGAGAAGATTGGGGTAGCCATCGTAAATATACCCAATTTAAATTTATAGTAGATCTTTCAATCTCTTAAAGAAATAGATTCACATAAAAATAGTCAATCGCTTCTCTTGCAGATATAAAATTAAAAACAAAACCAAACAAACAAAAGGAAAGTTTTAATGTTGCACTACTTGTGTACTACATATGGAAAAAAACAAAATGAAGATAAGTCAAAGGAAGGGATAGATCCAAGTGGTGAATTTTGACTATGATATTATTTTTCTAATATTAGTTTGACTGGAGTACTTTTATATTAGTCCGCGGGTTGAATTTTGGCTATGATATTATTTTTCTAATTTTATTTTTCTAATATTACTTGGATTTGATTTTATAATTATTTTATTTTTTCTAGTTTAGCAGTTGTAGTGTCCATGTCAACTTAAGTTCCTTTGACTAATTCATTTTTTATGTCCAATCTAATAATTAATAGGTTTATGTAATGTTTTGGTCTCTTATAATTATCTCATTAAAAAATTATAATTTTTAATCAAGTCCTCAAGATTTATTTTATTTATTTTGGTCCTCAATAATTTAATTAAGTTCTTAATCAATTTAAAATTATTAATTTTAGGTGTAATTTAACAAAATTAGCTAATATAATTTTTAAGAGATGATGAAAAAGAATCACATGAATATTGACTTAATAATTACACAAATTTGTTTCTCTCAATTTTAAATGTTACACTTGATTTTTAAAAAAAAATTTCATTAATCATAAAATTCTTTTTCTAAATTATTAATCATATCAACTAAATATGTTGTGTTTCTATCTAATTTTAATAATTTAGAATTTAATTTAAGAAAAATTAAATCTCAGAGGGCCAAAATAAAATATATTTAAACCTAGGAGGAGGACCTCATTAAAATAAAATAATTTCTCAAGGACTAAAACAGAAAATTATGCAATCCTTATGACCAATATAAAAAAAATAATATAATTCTCAAATTCCAAAATAAAAAGAAAATGGAATGACCAAAATAAATAATAAAAAAACCATTATTTAAATTAAGTTTTCTCTAGTTTTAATATATGCTTGATTTCTTTTTACAACTGAAAGTGAGTTCTCCAAATCGCTATATCTTACAACATAATAGAGGTCTTGGTTTAGATATGTTGGTTCACAAGCATTCGGGACCTAATGGATGTTCGGTTCGTACATGAACTAGAGCAAACATTCCCTCATCTTTCCCTTTTCTCTCTCTCTCTCTTTTTTTTCTAACTTAATTACTATTTTAGTCTTTCAAGATTATATTAATTTCAATTTCTTCCACAAGAAATTTTATTTATCAATCAGATCCTTAATATATCAACTTTTTCCAATTTGTTCCATAGCTACAATAAACTTTCATTTGCTCTTCATTTTTCAATTCGGTCTCAAACATACTTTTCTGTCAAATTACTAATGAAAATTACTTACTTCTATAGAGAATTTGTTTGAATAAGTTATTGCTTTGTTAGCTCATATCATTGATGATTAGTAGGTAAGCCATTTAAATACTTGGGTAAGATTGTGAAAGATATGAGAAAGACAGTGTAAGATTCTTAGCAAAGGTTTTAGGGCCAAATTAAAAATAGCAATGTAAAAGATTGGAGGCAATCATCGTCAGTAGACCCAATTGAAATTTATTTAAGTCCTATCAATGAGTCAAATTTATCATTTAGTTGATAAGTCCTGTCAGTTTATTTTTAAAGGTATGCTAAAAGAATATAACTTTAAGGCTTTTTTTGGATGAAGTATTTGATATTCATTTATTTGAAATCCATCAATCTCGAATATAAACATTTGAATTTTTTTTTTTTGATACAAAAACTAAATCAGAGCATTTGAAATTAAATCACAAATCCAATATTTAGTATCAAAAGATGACTAAGAATTTAAATTTGGGATTTCAATTTTTTAAATATTAAATTTAATTTTAATCATATTATAAATATTAACTATTATTTTTTAATTCACTAAAATTAAGATGTACATTAACAAATAATTTATTATTTTAACATCGAAAAATGAAAAGTTTATGTAAAAAAAAAGATGGAAAAGACTTCAAACTTTACTAGGCTTGGTTTGGTAATATTGTGACTTTTAAAAAGCTAGTATGACTTTCATGCTGTGAAAAAACAGTTATTAAAAAGTCACAACAATCCTATTTGATAATTTTTTATAAAAATTATTGTAAGTAGTAAAAGCAATGAACAAAGTATTTAGTAAAACAAATCGAAAGTTTCTGTAAATGTATAAAATGACAAAAATAGACATCATTAATTAAATATATATTTGGGTAGAGAAATTTAATGGTTTATAAATTAATTGAAGATATATTTGATAATTTTTTAAAATTAATAAGGTGATTTTTGTATTTTTAATTTTGAAAATAGGCATCATTAATTTTTTAAAAGCATATTGAGATGCTTATAAAAACACTCATGACTTTTTAAAAGCAATAGAAGAAGCACCCCTACAAAAATATTAACCAAATAATATTTAGGTGCTGTAACTTTTTAAAAGCCAAAGCACCTTCTTAAAAATATTATCAAACTCTCTAGATATCAAAATATATTTATAAGAAGTATATATATATATATATTATCTCATTTAAAACCTAACACAAATATTTAATTTTAATTTTTTTATAATTTTGGCCCTTACAAGATTTTGAAAATATTATATTTTGACTCTTAAAGGCTTTACTTTAATCATTTTGACCCCTCCAAGTTTGTAGGGTAAATTTTATTTATTTTTTATTATAAAGATAACGTTAATTGTTAGATTAGTGTTAGAGTATTGGGGGTGTCTGGGCTTAGACCCGGATTTGGGGATGGGGGGGACTAAGTCTCGGTATCAAGCTGTTGCAGCTAAATCTCGCGGTGGTTGATCTTGCTATACTTAAATATAATACCTATTGAATGGCTACTTATTTGACAAGTTTGAATGCTGTATTAGATTATTCTATCTAATATTTATACGATGCTTACTTATTCAACTATTGTTTTTTTTTTCCTCTCTTTCTCGTTAAGATACTTATTTGAAAGTGGGAATATGATATCACACTCTTTATTTTTCTTATTATCTATATATTCATATTTTCATTAATCAAGCTTATGTATCTAACCAAATTATATCAATTTTTAATACCCAAGTTAAACTCAAGTAACTATTTTATTTATTAAGTTTGACATTTTATTTTTAGTAGAAATATATAATTTATTTTATGAATTTTTCTAATGGATACCTTTAGGAAACTTGTTAAGTTGATAAATATAAAATTTTTGTATTATTTATTATAATGATTGGCCATGATTTTAGTGCTATGTAATATATAATTTACTACTTTTAGAATGTTTCAAATCCCAAACACTATATTTATTGCACCTTATCAAGTGTTCTTAGGGTGCTAATTAGAAAATTTCTTATTTTATATTTTGTTAAATAAATATTTAAACATTTTTAATAAATATAGTAAATCATATTTAGGATTAAATATCACATGAAAGAAGGTATTTGTGTTATAGTTAATTTATGATTTTTAACGAGGTATTTACTAACTTTCATGATTTTATATTCCATCAATTATCAACCTTCCTTCTACTAAACTCATAGTGAATCTCCGCCCATAAAGAAAAAAGGAAATCATAACCAAGTGGTATTAAATATTTTAAGAAAAATAAATTGTTTTCAAATCTGTCATCAATAAAATTTCCTAAACTTTTATTTACAGTAATTTGAGTCAACTAGGACTTGGCTAGTATGATCTTTTTTTATTAAACAAAATAATAAAGAAAAATTGAGAAAAGACTTGACTAGTGGTGTATAAAATTTTTTCATTTATGGCTCAAGCTTCAAGATGCAAAATTTTTTATTGGCCGGTTAGTTGAAATGAAATTTCTGAATAAAAAATTATTCAGTTGTCAATTCCAAGTGGCGGTGTATTTTATGGCTCAAGTTATACTTTGTCAAACAACTTGTGATTTGAGTTTTGATTTTTTACGTTATGATTAAATGAACGCTGAAAGTTGAATTTTGTTATCTTGACAATAACAAAATAATATAAATTAATATTATTGATCGGTCAAAATCTTGCTAAAATGACACTAAATTATGATGTAGTTGTCACATCCAATAGTACATCCATCCTAAACACTAACAAAAATCTCATCATCTGCATCTTACAGTATAAATTAAAATAATTAAAAAAAAAATTAACCTTTCAATCCTCTGCATAATACAACAAGTTATATTTTTAACTTGCACTACTCAAATAAGTAAAAAATAAGAAAAAACAAACAAAAGGAAAGTATCAATCTTACACTACTTGTGCACTATATATATAAATACTTCATATGGAAATAAACAAAATTCAGGTAAGTCGACAGGGGATATTATTATATTTTTTTTATTTGTCTAATATTAGTTCGACTTCAACTCTATGGTATCTATTTGATTCTACAATTAATTACTACCTATGTCAATATACAATATTGCATATGTCCAAAAATTAGGTAAGATTTTCAGAAAAATATGCAATATTGACATGGGCAAATGGCAAAGGTTTTCAGGACCAAAACGATATCAATGGAGAAGTTTGGGGTAGCCATCATAAATATACCCAATTTAAATTTATAGTAGATCTTTCAATCTCTTAAAGAAATGGATTCACATAAAAATAGTCAATCGCTTTTCTTGCAGATATAAAATTAAAAACAAAACCAAACAAACAAAAGGAAAGTTTTAATGTTGCACTACTTGTGTACTACATATGCAAAAAAACAAAATGAAGATAAGTCAAAGGAAGGGATAGATCCAAGTGGTGAATTTTGACTATGATATTATTTTTCTAATTTTAGTTTGACTCAGCTAATTTTGTTTTAGTCGTGATAAGAATGGGACTTTCACGCGGGTTGAATTTTGACTATGATATCTTTGGGGATTTGATTTTATAATTATTTGATTTTTTTTCTAGTTTAGTAGTTATAGTGTCCATGTCAACTTAAGTTCCTTTGACTAATTCATCTTTTATGTCCAATCTAATAATTAATAGGTTTATGTAATGTTTTGGTCTCTTATAATTATCTCATTAAAAAATTATAATTTTTAATCAAGTCCTCAAGATTTATTTTATATATTTTGGTCCTCAATAATTTAATTAAGTTCTTAATCAATTTAAAATTATTAATTTTAGGTGTAATTTAACAAAATTAACTAATATAATTTTTAAGAGATGATGAAAAAGAATCACATGAATATTGACTTAATAATTACACAAATTTGTTTTTTTCAATTTTAAATGTTACACCTAATTTTTTTTAAAATAAATAAAAATTTTTCATTAATCATAAATTTTTTTCCTGAATTATTAATCATATCAACTGAATATGTTGTGTTCTATCTAATTTTAATTGTTTCGAATTCAATTTAAGAAAAATTAAATCTCAGAGGGCCAAAATAAAATATATTTAAACCTAGGAGGAGGACCTCATTAAAATAAAATAATTTCTCAAGGACTAAAACAGAAAATTATGCAATCCTCATGACCAATATAAAAAAAATAATATAATTCTCAAATTCCAAAATAAAAAGAAAATGGAATGACCAAAATAAATAATAAAAAAACCATTATTTAAATTAAGTTTTCTCTAGTTTTAATATTTGTTTGATTTCTTTTTACAACTAAAAGTGAGTTCTTCAGATTGATATATATCTTATGACGTAATAGAGGTCTTGGTTTAGATTCGGTGGTTCACAAAAATTCAAGACCTAATGGATGTTCGGTTCGTACATGAACTAGAGTAGACATTCCCTCGTCTTTCCCCTTTCTTTTTTTTTTAACTTAATTACTATTTTAGTCTTTCAAGATTATATTAATTTCAATTTCATCCACAAGAAATTTTACTTATCAATCAGATCCTTAATATATCAACTTTTTCCAATTTGTTCCATAGCTATAGTGAACTTTCATTTGCTCTTCATTTTTCAATTCGGTCTCACATAATTTTCCTGTCAAATTACTAATGAAAATTGCTTACTTCTATAGAGAATTTGTTTGAATAACTTATTGCTTTGTTAGCTCATATCATTGATGATTAGTAGGTAACCCATTTAAATACTTGGGTAAGATTGTGAAAGATATGAGAAAGACAATGTAAGATTCTTAGGTTTTATGGCTGTTAATATAGTATTATGATGTCCAATGAGAGCAGGCCATGTGGCAATTGCCTTTCTACTAGGTAGCTTGAATAGTTCAGGTGGCCCGTGCTCGTGCTATTCTACTCTATATGTACACGTCATGTTCCTCAGAGAAGGGTAAGGAAAACCAAAGGTGAAAAAGTCTCTAAGTTACCCCCCTCTTTTACCCATTATTCTGCTATTCTCCTTCTGACTTACTTCAAGACTGTTCATTCTCTTAACCCGTGCAAATTAACTTTGACATTAACAATGGCCAGGTTAAAAATAGCAATGGAAAAGATTAGAGGCAATCATTGTCAGTAGACCCAATTGAAATTTATTTAAGTCCTATCAATGAGTCAAATTTATCATTTAGTTGATAAGTCCTGTCTGTTTATTTTTGAAAGGTATGCTAAAAGAATATAACTTTTACGCTTTTTTTGGATGAAGTATTTGATATTCATTTATTTTAAATCCATCAATCTCGAATATAAACATTTGAATTTTATTTTTTTTGGATACAAAAACTAAATTAGAGTATTTGAAATTAAATCACAAATCCAATATTTAGTATCAAAAGATGACTAAGAATTTAAATTTGGGATTTCAATTTTTTTAATAGTAAATTTAATTTTAATCATATTATCAATATTAACTATTATTTTTTAATTATCTAAAAATAAGATGTACATTAACAAATAGTTTATTATTTTAACATCGAAAAATGAAAAGTTTATGTAAAAAAAAAGATGGATAAGACTTCAAACTTTACTAGACTTGGTTTGGTAATGTTGTGACTTTTAAAAAGCTAGTGTATTTAGTAAAACAAATCGAAAGTTTCTGTAAATGTATAAAATGACAAAAATAGACATCATTAATTAAATATATATTTAGGAAGATAAATTTAATGGTTTATAAATTAATTGAAGATATATTTGATAATTTTTTAAAATTAATAAGGTGATTTTTGTATTTTTAATTTTGAAAATAGTCATCATTAATTTTTTTTTTAAAGCATATTGAGGTGCTTATAAAAACACTCATGACTTTTTAAAAGCAATAGAAGAAGCACTGCTAAAAAAATATTAACAAAATAATATTTAGGTGCTGTAACTTTTTAAAAGCCAAAGCACCTTCTTAAAAATATTATCAAAATCAGTCTAGATATCAAAATATATTTATAAGAAGTGTATATATATATATATATTATCTCATTTAAAACCTAACACAAATATTTAATTTTAATTTTTTTTATAATTTTGGCCCCTACAAGATTTTGAAAAAATTATATTTCGACTCTTAGAGGCTTTACTTTTATCATTTTGACCCCTCCAAGTTTATAAGGTAAATTTTATTTATTTTTATTACAAACATAGCGGTAATTGTTAGATTAGTGTTAGAATATTGGGGGTGTCTGGGTTAAACCCGGATCTGGGGATGGGAGGGACTAACTCTCGGTATCAAGTTGTTGGGGCTACAGCTCGCGGTGGTTGATCTTGCTATACTTAAATATAATACTTATTGAATGCCTACTTATTTGACAAGTTTGAATGTTGTATTATATTATCTAATAATATTTTTTTTACTTTTGTACTTTTCTGTCTAATATTTATCAGATGCTTACTTATTTGACTAGTTTTTTTTTTCTCTCCGTAAGATACTTAATTGAAAGTTGGAATATGATATCACACTCTTTATTTTTCTTATGATCTATATATTCATATTTTCATTAATCAAGCTTATTTATCTACCCAAATTATATCCATTCTTAATACATAAGTTAAACTCAAGTAACTATTTTATTTATTAAGTTTTTTTAGTAGAAATATCTAATTTATTTTATGAATTTTTTTAATTGATGCCCTTAGGACACTTGTTAAGTTAATAAATATAAAAACTTTGTACCATTTATTGTAGTGATTAGTTATGATTTTAGTGCTTTGTAATATATAATTTACTATTTTTAAAATATTTTAAATCTCAAACACTATATTTATTGCACCATATCAAGTGTCCTTAGGGTACTAATTAGAAAATTCCTTATTTTATAATTTGATATATAAATATTATTAATAAATATTTAAACATTTTTAATAAATATAGTAAATCATATTTAGGATTAAATATCACATGAAAGAAGGTATTGGTGTTATAGTTAATTTATGATTTTTAACGAGGTATTTACTAACTTTTATGATTTTATATTCGATCCATTATGAACCTTCCTTCTACTGTACTCATAGTGAATCTCCGCCCATAAAGAAAAAGGAAATCATAACCACGTGGTATCAAATATTTTAAGTAAAATAAATTGTTTTCAAATCTGTCATCAATAAAATTTCCTAAATTTTTATTTACAGTAATTTGAGTCAACTAGGACTTAGGCTAGTATAATCTTTTTTTATTAAACAAAATAATAAAGAAAAATTGAGAAAAGACTTGGCTAGTGGTGTATAAAATTTTTTCATTTATGGCTCAAGCTTCAAGACGCAAAATTCTTTTATTGGCCGGCTAGTTGAAAAGTTGAGTGAAATTTCTGAATAACAAATTATTCAGTTGTCAATTTCAAGTGGCGGTGTATTTTATGGCTCAAGTTATACTTAGTCAAACAACTTGTGATTTGAGTTCTTTGATTTTTAATTTCTAAGTTATGGTTATGGTTATGGTTAATTGAACGTTGAATGTTGAATTTTGCAAATCCAAATGGAAAAGTAATGTTTTCGTGATTTTTATTTCATGATAAGACATTTGAGCTATATTTTTTAGAAAAAATTGTCAATGGCTTAAAGGATTTGAACATTCATGACGACGGAAGAGATGGAACTTGAATCTCAAATCATCAAGCTTATTTGGCTTTTATCTAACAATTCTGAAATAACAAGAAGATTAATATTTAATTATTTATTAGTCCCATAACACATTAGTATCAGAAACGGACTCTTACATGTCGATATAAGTGATTATAATACATCTAAGAGATTACACCTAACAGTTTAAACAAGCATAATGGAAACTACTAGAAAATAAGTATGGAATTTTCACAAATTTTATTTTTTAATAGATTCATGAAAAAATAATTAAAGGGTATTATATTAACAATACTCACAATTAATGACCAATTGAATACCAAATCTCTGTAACCTTGACTTCGAAATAAAGAAACCAATACGACTCTTGACTAAATATAAATTTACTAACACAAATAATAATTTACTGAAAATTTCGACAAAAGTTCCCAACAATGTAAAACATGTCCAAAATATCAACTTGTAAATTCTCGATTACCTTCAATTTAATGACAAAAAAGACAACATAACTAAGGAATTCCACTCCGTGAATACCATAAACTGTATCAAATTGGCTTTTACACAAACAATTCATAGAACCAAACGCCTTAATTGTGACACTTTCATCATTTAACTTCAAGTATGAGATTCTGAAAAATATTTTGCCGTTATTTATCAGCGGGTCATGAGCTCACCAAAGCTATATGTTGAAGTCCTGCTACTAAAAAAAATATCAACAAAGAAGGGTGAGTCTTACGGACTCAGTGAGCAAATAACGTACTCTAAGGGTACCAACATCAATCAAAACACATATATTATCATTTAATTACAAGTATTAATATTCACGTCTTAATTCAATAGTACTCGCCCAAACTTTTAGTTCTCATAAAACCACGATTCAAATGTTTCGCAACATATATAAATTAGTTCAAATATCCAAAGTTCACAATTTCAAACAAAATAATCAAAGCATTACAAAGCAAGCAAAGGGCCAACGAGTAACTCAGCCCCGCACAACAATATCACCCTCTATCAAGCATATATGCGCCCTTATAACAGATTCATTTATGTATATAATCCATCCCACCGGGGCTAAGTACTCTACTTTTAAAACATTTATCAAAATCAGAATATTTCAGAAATTCAAATCAGAAGATCCTAGGTGCACCTAGATTTCAATTTCGGAAATAAAAATCATTTCTCAGAAAAATGTCATTTTTGTTGTCCCTTATCAACCACAATCAATATCAAATACCAAACATCAATCAATTTTTCACATTCATATAATTTATTTACACAATTATCTGACAACCAAAGTGCACGTAATTCACTCACTGTTCAAGTACTTAGTTCATCGTTCTGCTTATCCTGAGATAGGGTCAGAATATCCTCGATACGATCCTGAGCTGAAAGTCATCAATTTGTATATTATTTATATCAATCATTACAAGGTTAATTCCTTGATTTATTAACACTATATATATCTATATATTAACATACTATTTAAAACTAATTTATCTTAAACATTTACTAAATAATTTAACCGTTAAATTAAGCACTTCAAATTGTTTATAAATACTAATTCTTTGATTCCAACTTAACCTGGTATTCTATAATTCCTACACAAATTACAAATTTCACTTCCTTACTTACATTTAATAGGGATTCCCACAATTCACCCAACTTAGGAATTAAAACCATTAATATTAACATGGCTAATTTAACTAAATTAAGGATTGATAGTGATATTGCAACTAACTTAGAAATTTTCTGCACTTGTTTCTTTGCCATATTGCACCTTAACGTCCAACATTTAACTCCTAAATCAACTCTGCGAATACTTGAATTAAGAATTGATTAAACTCTTTCAACTTTATAACAATTATGATTCCATAGCCGTCCCCTGTTTCATCACTTCCAACCTCCTACCCGTTTCACTTAATCCAACCATCCAACTCACACACACACCGTTTTAGTTCTCATGGGTAAGAAAAATTCTTCACCCTCATGGCTGGAATTTCCAGCTTAACTTCATTTCATGTATTTTCCAAACCAAGACAGCCACCAATATCCAAGGAGACCACCCCCATCAAGGAAAAAAAATCCATGGTCAAGAGAACAAAAGAAGGAAAAGTTCTTTACCTTGAACCTAATTTAATCAACATAAAAGCTAGGGATTCTTAGGCAAAAAAACAAGAGATATGGCTGGTTGTTCTCCAAGTGCAGGAAGCAGAGGATTCGGCAACCAAATGAAAGGATAGACAATTTTTAAAATTCAGCTCCTAACCTCCTTCAATCTCCACTCCCACTGCCTACTTGAAAGGAGGAGCAAGGAATTTACTCAAGACTTGAATTTAAATGGCAAAGGCAAAGGTTCACGGCAGCCTTCATACTCCAAAAATTCCAACAATCACCAAAAGAAAATCGTTGAAAGAAGAAGCAACGAACAGCTTTTCACAAAGGAAAATGACAAGCCAAAGAAAGGAAAGGATAAAAAGAAAGCTTAATAAAATAATGGGAAAAATCATGTGCCACAATTGCTTCTTAGATATTTATATAATCATATATATATATATAATTTGTCATTTTGTAATTGTAACATATTTATTAATCCTTCAATTAACATATTCTAAATAAATTAAACTCATACTTACTTCAATTTAATATCTATGTTGTTGTTTATTTATTTATTTATTTTTTTAAGCTACAAGTTAATTAATTATATAATAAAAATTAACTATTGTATTATTTTTATATTTATTTATTTAAATACTTAATTATGTAAATTTTTATTTAATATAATATTTTATTCACTTATTTATTATAAATCATATACAACTGTTTTAAAACGTATGTTAATATATCGAGTTATTAAATTAGTGGATATTCTACTTTTTGAAGCCGCTAAGAAAGAATCTTTTCTTTTTTGTTTGATTATGGAAAGTCCTGGTCAACAAATATATATTCTATTTTCAAAAATAGTCCAACAAACTTTAATGTAGTTGTCATGGGCATTATCAACAACTACTGTAATTTTGAACCATTCTTTTATATTCCCAGGAAACTAGGGGACCAAATGCGAAGTGTTGGTATATATATATAAAATATATTTATATATTAAGAAAACCAAAAGCCTGTAAGCACAACTCATAAGCTTATCTTTTTATCACTTCGCAAAAATGGCTGCCAATCATCTTCTTCTTCATCCAAATTGCATCCCCACCAAGTTTCTCCCGTTTGAAAGGAAGTTTTCTCTTTCAAAAACACAGTACAGAAGATGTAATATACAAGTTCCAGTTCCTCGTTTGCTCCGGTGCGTGGCAGCCACCAACGTTTCTGATCACGCAACCGTTCTTCGAAACGAAGAAAAGCCAACGAATATTTGGGTGTATGATTACATTCAATCGTTGAGTAGTGAATATGCAGTATGTGATTTTGTTATTATTATTCAAACAGTTTATAGAGCGCATAGGAAGTTTGTTTTTAAATTTAATGCTGTTGTTGTTGGAATGTTTTTCTTATATATCTTTCGAGAAAAATAAATTACTTCAACTTTTCTCGATTCAATTTCATGTTGTGCACATAACCATAAATGTTTTTAATGTAGGGAGAGTCACATGTGAAACAACAAGATAAGCTAATAGGAGAAGTGAGGAGCATACTCGACAATTTGGTAAATCCTCTGGAAAAACTTGAGGCAATTGACGTATTGCAAAGGCTTGGAATATCTTATCACTTTAAAGATGAAATAAAGAGAATGTTAGATGATGCTTACAACGAGAATGTTGCCGGCAATGATACATTGAGAAAGAAGCATAACTTATATGCTACAGCGATTGAATTTAGACTCTTAAGACAACATGGATATGATGTATCAACAGGTATAAATACATATTTGTCGAGATTCATACTACTGGAATGTGTTTGTGTATATATATATATATATAATTCGTTTTTGTTCTTAATTGCAGACGCTTTTAATAGTTTCCGAGATGAGGTGGGTAATTTCAAATCAGGAAATACTGACAACATTAGGGGAATGTTGTCTTTATATGAAGCCTCCTATCTTTCTGTAGCAGGTGAAACAATCTTAGATGAAGCAAAAATTTTCACCAGAAACTATCTGAAAGAGTTTGTCAACAATGTTGACAAGGAATGACTATATGTCTTTGTTAGTTACCCATGGATTGGAAATTCCATTGCATTGGAGGTTGCTAAGGTTGGAGGCTCGGTGGTTTATCGATATGTATGAAAGATCTCCTAATGTAAATCCTATTTTGCTTGACCTTGCTAAATTAGATTTTAACATTGTACAAGCAATCCATCAAGAAGATCTAAAACAGTCCTCTAGTTGGTGGATGTCCACTGGGCTTGACAAGTTGAGCTTTGCCAGAGACAGGTTAATGGAATGTTTTTTTTCAGCAGTGGGTATGACTTATGAGCCTTATTTAGGAGATTGCAGGAAAATCATTGCAGTTCTTATTGAAGTTATAACTGTAATAGACGATGTTTACGATGCCCATGGTACATTGGAACAGTTAGAACTATTCACAGAAGCTATGGACAGGTAACTATTATTAAGTATTTCAATCTTAAACTGCAAAACTATATATATGTTTTCAATCTTAAACTATTTTATTTGTGATTCCAGATGGGATGTAAATTTAATGGATAATCTACCTGATTACATGAAGATATACTTCTTTGCTCTCAATGAGTTTGAAAATAAAATAGCTTCTGACATTTTAAACAAGAAAGGAATCAACATGATTCCATTCGTTAAGAAAGCGGTATGCGTGTCATAACTTGAATATTATTTTGTCTAAGTTTGTTAATTTCTATGTTGTTTTACTTATATATTCATGGATGCAAACCAGTGGACAGATTACTTTAAAGCAAGTCTAGTTGAGGCACAGTGGTATTTCAGTGAACATACGCCAACTCTACAAGAACACCTTGCCAATACATGGATTTCCACTTCCCTCGGGATTTTACTAGTCCATGCTTTCTTTTCTCTTGCAAATCCAATAACAAAGGAGGCTTTAGACTGCTTGGAACAGTGCCCAGACGTTATTCGTTGCGCAGGAACGATTATGCGCCTTTCTGATGACCTTAATACGTCTTTGGTATGCTCGCGCGCCCGTACACACACACACACACATATATATATATATTCACTCCTTTTTGTTTGTTATTCTTCTATTCATTTTTCGACTTTTTTTGTTTTCAAATTTAGGATGAATTAGAGTGTCCCACTTCAATCAAGTGTTACATGAACGAAACCGGTGCTACGGAAGAAGAAGCTCGAGAAAAAATAAGGAGTGTGATTGAGTTATCATGGAAGCAGATGAACAAATATCGAGTTACAGAGTCTCCCATTCCACATGAATTTACCGAAGCTGCTATGAACCTTTCAAGGGTGTGTTCGTCCATGTACGAGCATGGAGATGGCTTTACTCACCAAGAAACTGAAATTAAGGGTAAAATATTATCATTATTTAGTAAGCCTATCCCTTTTGTGTGTAAAGAGTAAAGAGTATTAGTCAAATTGGTGTGTACAATATTGTAGACGATAATAAGGAAATCAAATCCATAGAATTGAGTGTACTTGTTGAAGAGCTTTTAGAATTGTCTTTGTTTGTTTAATTACAAATAAATTAATGGCTAGGAGCCTAAGAATTGTCCGAGTCGTTTATATTTGTTTTGTTTTGTAAAGAGACCTAGTGTGTCCGGACTAATTTACGCTATTCTCTACTAATTATCTTCGAGATGAGCTAATTATCTTTTCAAAGATCAAGTGTATCCGAATCAGTTTATGTCTAACTCTGGTAATTATCATTCCGGTTCAATCATGTTTCTTTATGTTATATTACCAATTGAGAATAATTTTTCTTTGTTTTTATACTAACATAATTATAAAATGCCAAAACAATAGACTAGACCACCGAACACAAGAAACAAAACACATTGTTTAATTAGCACTGCTAGGTAGGGAAACGAGTATGACTCATCTTTTGGCGTTTTCACAATCAACCCGAATTTTTAAAAAACAAGTGCATAAAGTTTTTTCTTTTTTATAATAACAAAAGGATTATTTTATTCATAAATGGAGACAAAATACAGCAAAGA
Source organism: Quillaja saponaria (assembly GCA_029379385.1). NCBI lineage: Eukaryota > Viridiplantae > Streptophyta > Magnoliopsida > Fabales > Quillajaceae > Quillaja > Quillaja saponaria. Next base: position 5,526,579 of record CM055615.1, on the reverse strand, counting down.
TGTTATTAAACAAAACACCAGATTCAAAAAAAAACTTATCAATAAGGATATTATATATATAAAAAAATATGTGTATAAAGTTTCAAGAATACTTAATTTCTTCAATTTGTACTCACTACTTATATACTTATTAGTGAACATAATTTACGAATATTGGGGTAAAACCCTAGTAATCAATGAAATTATAGGCAATCAATAAAAAAATGCATGTAACGTGTAAAACCTCCAATAGAGAACACAAGCAAAGATGATGAAAAATTTTCATTGGTAATCAAAAGAGATTATAAAAGATCTCTCTCAAACGCAAATATTTCTCTCACAAATTCAAAATTTTAAACTCACACGACATTCTTTTCGGCTACTCACCTACTACTATAGTCAAACATCATGCTCTTATTTATATTATGTTTACACCACAACATTACCAAAATTCTAATTTACAAATCCAACAACAACAACATTAGGTGATTTTAGTAAGAGGGAAAATAGTTAAAGTGAATATTGATTGGACTAATGATAAAGTATCTATTTTACACTAAATTTTTTGAGCCTTTAGTTAGTTCTAGACGTCAAAGTTTGATAATTCTATCATACATGAGTGATTTGCAACAACTCATTCGTGAAATAAAATATGAAATAAAAAAAAAATTAGTTAATAATCTCTTATTGATTTTAATAATTTTAATAATTTTATCAATAATGAGTTGGTTTAGTGATAAAAAAAAAAGGAAAAAAAAAAAAATTTCTCTAAGAGGTTTGCATGAGAGTTTGAGTCTCATTTATAATCGAGAATGAAATTTTCATTATGTACATGCCATACCATTAATTAATAATTCCAACTCATCTCTAAAATAATTCAATTGTTTCAAAATTTATATTATCAAAATAGAATATTTCTATAAATAGCATGTTTTTATTATAATAAGAAAAAAAGTAGATACCTCAAAAACAATTAAAACTAACATGTAGATTCTCTCTTCTCTTTTTCTGCCGAATTGTTCTATGCTCAGTCTTCAATTTATTTGTCTTTCATTGAATCTTTTTCATGACTACATCAACAGTTACAAATCTAGAAACTTTTTCAATCAGGGAAAAATGATAAAGAAAAAGTTTTGGAATCAACCTATGAAAATGCAATTTATAAATGTAGAATTTTTTTAATAAAGTTAAATAGTATATAAATGAGGATTAGTAATATAATGCAATTAGAATTGAGTAAATTTAATAATGATAACATGATAACTCATACCTATTAGTTATCTTATTCTCCAATTCACTTTTATAGGTACTTTAGCTTTTCTTTCTTTTTCTTTTTTTGGTTGAGAAAGATAGGTACTTTATTCTTAATAGGCTTATCTACTTTTTTTTTCTTTTTTTTCTCACCTGGCGTTGTTGTGAGACTAATCCCTCGGGTATGTCTCGACTGGGAGACCCTCCCAACAATTGCTACTCCAAGGTTCAAACTTGTGCTCTCACCCTGAGAGTGCAGACCACTTACGATTTCATCTAACCCTTGTTGGTGGCTTATTTACTAGTTTTGGTCTTTCAAGATTATATCAGTTTTCATTTTGGTCTTTGAAGAATTTTCATAGTCAATTTCATCTTTCAAGATTCAAATTTTTTTAATTAAGTTCTATTCTTCCATTTACATGTCATGAATTAACAAAATAATCACACTTGAACATAAAGATAATAAAATACATAAGTTGTTTTTATATCTTACAAAACTATTTTTTTGGTTATTTTATCATTAAATTATGTAAAATTATTTTATTTATGCATAACATTGAGAATGAGAGAATGTAACTTAATTGAAAAATTATGGATTTTAGAGAATAAAATTGACCGAAAATATTCTTGGAATACTAAATTAAAAACTAAGGCAATTTAAAGGGACTAAAATAATAGTTAAGTCTTCTTAATATTACTAAATAAACAAAATTTAGTGATTTAAAAAAAAATAAAATTTTGAGTTGATTTTTTCAACACATTGATAATAAATTGGATAATAACATTAAGTTAATCATAAGTATTAGTTATCTCATTTTCCAATTCACTATTTTAGAGGTAGTTTAGTACTAAATAAACAAAATTTAGTGATTTCTTCAACACAATATCTATTTTTAAATAGGATGACTCATTAATTAAAAGAATTATTTTTACCAAAAAATAATAATAAAGTAAAGAGAGAACTATCAATTAAAAGTTCTTTAATTTGTCTCTTGATAAGCGAAAAGGGAAAGAAAAAAAGAATTTATTTTATAAAAAAAATGAAGATTTCATTTAAAACAAAGAAATAGCTGAAATTAATACGTTGAAAAAAATATATCGTGAAGAAAATATTCAAGCAGATAAAATATTTTGTTTCATTCAATTAATTTCATGTTGATATGGTGGACCGTGACTAAACTATAATTAATCAATCTAATTGTAAAAGTAAAACAAGTTCTAAATTTCTAGAGTAGACAATATAATTAGTCTTATAGTTTAATTATGAAAAAAAAAATTAAAAATGTAGAAGCATAATTATATATATCATTTTCTTTTACTGAATTATTGGAACAAGTCAATTTAACGTATACGACACATAAAACTTTTCAAATTGGATGAAGTAAGTTGCTTCCCCTCAACTCTACTCTTCCGCCCGTGACTCAATCAAATATATATATATATATATATATATATATTATATATATATATATATATATATTTCTTTTGAACCGAGTCATTCTTTTAGGAATAATTTCTTATTCAGTAATAATTATTTTATTTCATACATAATTTATTAAAATAGTTATTTTTTGATATAATATGTATTTAGTCTTGATCATTCTTTCAAAAAAAAATAAAATTTTTATAAATTTTTTAATTTTGATATAAATAATTTATAAATTTATATTTAATTGTAAAATTTTTTATCTTTGGAGACGGCCACGAGTTGCTTCTCATCGTTTGACTTTTGACTTTTGACTCTACCACCTATTTCAGTCATGGGAAGATTATTTTTAAAATTTTAAAATATTAAAAAAATGTTTTCAATGGTCAAATATTAATAGAGTGAGATTTATTGTTCTCCAGTTTACGAAATAATATTTTACTATAGCGTGTTACACTTAGAAACACTGACTTGCATAAGAAAAATATAATATAAAGGATCCCAATAGTCCCATTGAGTAAAAATCAAGTTAGTATTAATTTATAAGTTTATTTATTGTTTAGTTTGTGAGAATTACATCATTTTTATTGAAAAATTATTTCCATTCAGGTCCTTTGAAATTTTATTTTATTTTTATTTTAATCTTCAGGGTTTATTTTCTGTAAAATGTAATTATTAATCAACCCAAAACTATTAATTTTAGATGGAACATAACATAATTAGTTGCTAAAATTAAAAATACCTAGGAAAAAGTTCACGATCTATGAAATTTTTCTGTTTTTAACAAAACAATTAGAGTATAAATTTAAAATTGAGAGAACAAATTTTATTTTATTTTATTATTCTACCAATATTCATGTCATTTTTCTTTTCATACATTAAAATATAATTTTTCATCATCTCTTAAAAAAACTTGTTAGCTAATTTCATTAGATTTTATAAATTTTTTATTAATTTTGACTTGATTAAAAATCTAATTAAAACAAAATAAAATCATGAAGAACTATAATAGAATAAATGAAATCCTAGAGGGTTGATTAATTTTTTTTTTTCTTATGATTCAAAATAAGAAAGGATGTAATCCTCAAAAACCAAAAAGTAAATAAAACATAATTTCTAATATGAATTAAAAAATTGATTGTGCTCTAAACTAAGTCAGAGATAACATTATATGGCTTAAAAAATTGACTCTGTCCAAATTTTGTTTGTTTGCATACAAACTGTTGAAGTTGAACTTCCACCAAATATTTTGTCCGTTCTCTCAATTTATATGTGTAAACGCAATTGTATGCTAAAAAATAAAAGTATTTTTTGTTGAACATTTGGGCATTTCTCTATTTTTTAATATCCCACTTGACTCAAAATTGTCAGATTGCAAAGATGAAGATATGAGCAGCAGATGATGAATTCAGGATGGATGAATTCAGGCTGCAACCAGATCTGCTGTAACAGTCGCGTTTTGTGTATCAGTATCTGAATTGCTAAATCGTACTCGTCTTCAATAGACATACATTGCTGAGAACCTACTAAAATTTTATATAAAGATATTTCGATATAATAATAAAAAATTATAATAACTTACTAAAATTTTATATAAAGATATTCCGATATAGTAATAATAAATAATAGAAACACAATAACTCAAAACATAATAAAAATTTATATTCAATAATAAATAAAAATTAAACTTTTACCTATTTTTTTAGTTAGAAATCTCTTCTCTCTTTTAAACCTAGACAATAATCTCTCTTTAATGTCGTGAGAACTTTGCTCAGAAATTTTTTTTTGTTGGCTGGCGGCTGGTTGCACAAATTATAAAATGGAGATAGGAGACAAAAATCTCAAACTTAATAAGTTTATTTTTTTTATTTTGTATAATAGTATATTTAGAATTTTTATAAGGGTGTTAATAAACGAAAAAATGGTCAAGTGAAGAGGATGAGACATACTACTTCCCCACTGCTTTGAGCAGTAGCGGATCTAGAAAATTTTGTCAGTGGAAACAAAAATTTATTATTACATAATAAATTAAGTATATATATATATATATATATATATATATATATATATATTTCATAACATCAATCTTTTTCTTATAATTTTAATATATATAAATTTGTTTCATAAAATTAATAAACAACCTTAAATTTTAATTCCGATAAATCAAAATTAGAGAATGATTTGTGAAAGAAAAGATATACTAGAAAAATGAGACTAATAACTTCTAAAGACAACTTTAATAAGAAGATTAAATATTCTCTTTAAATAGTTGTAAAAATTTACTAATAGAAAACATATAATTTGATTTATTTCTCAATTAATTTTACAAATAGATTGATCATCCTTTCTTTTTAATTCTTCAAATCTCTATTTGTAACACATAGTTATAATATAATTGTGAAATTGGTAGTACATGAATCTAGTTGGAATTTTTTTATAATAGATTAAAAAATTGTAAAATTTTTCCTTACAAAAAATAATATATGAATTTTTTGTGTTCAAATATATCACCAAATTAATGAATTATTTAGCATTTAACTTAAGCATATATATTAGTGAGTTTTTCGATAGAGAAACTCAAATTTGTAATTAATTATTTAATATTTTATTTTGTGGGTCACCATGTTGTTAGATTTTTAGTAAAATTTGAAAGATTAAATAGTAAAATCTAAAATTCATAGAGTACAATTTAATTAATTTATTTAATTTTAGTTTACTTTTAAGCATCCTGATTTGTCGGTCTGCACTGATCACTTTTTTTAACCTTTTAGTTATTATTCTAAAAAATTCCCAATAAGTCTTGTGATCATTGAAAAATAATAACATATCAATTTATATATATGTTTTTGTTTTTGTTTGTCTTTCTCTTTCTCGCCTAGCATTTTTTATTTCTTTTTAGTCTAACTTATATGATTATTTCACTAATTTGATATAGAATAATAACTCATTGTTGATGCTGTTAAATAATGAAAATGAATGATCATTTGTTCTCACAATATTTCAATACTTCTTATTTTTATTATAATTATGCAAAAGTCATTCATATGCAACAAATTAGGTGATGAACTTGAAAGAAGGCGAATCGGCCACCATGGTATATGTATCATTATGAGAGGATGCGTTAGGCACTGAGATGGTTAGTTACTTAGTTTACTTGGGGTGGATTTAGTTTAGGCTGACTGAACTTTTAATTGACATGTAAGGAAGACAGCAATGATTTTTTATTTTTTATCTTACGAGGTATTGCCATGAAAAATATAATACCATGTCATTATTTTCTGGCAACTTATTCTACTAATTTTTTAAAATGTCTCTCAAATAAAAAAATTAAAAAATTAAAAAAAGAAAAAGAAAAGAAGAAGGCGAGTTCCTCAATCTGCAAGAGATCTTAATTTGTTTTATTTTTTTGGTTGTAACCTGTGTCAGTGTATTCTTGTTCTCCTTTTTTTTGTTTTGGGAAAGAAAAAGTCTTATTCATATATACATAAATTTGAACAAGTCCATTAATTAATTTGCAGTCCAACATTGCCCTACGAAAACAGTTGGATAATTAATATTATTATTTTTTTATGTGATAAAATACAAAAATTTTAAGTTCACTTTATTCAACTTGGTAGAAAAGTCATAAGAGAATCTATTTTAAACAAGAATAATATTAATAAACAGAAAAAGATCACCAACAAGCTTGCTTATCTTCCTTTCTCTCGTTTGCTTATAAATAGTAGCAGCTAGCTACCTTTCCCTCAAACACCAAATTAAACAAAATCAATTGCACAACAACAGATCATGTCTTCTCTGTTCTCCTCCCATCAACTCCTCCCGTCTCTCTCTTCTTCTTCTTCTTCTTCTACGCGTATCCCAGACTATGTCAACCCACCTTCCTTCGCCTTATCAATCCCTTTTTGCTCTAACCCTTTTCTGAGTAAGTTCATCTCGCTTGCAGCGATTATTGTAAAATTCAATTATAAAAAGATAAAAATAATTAAAAGATCTTATTTTACTTCGAAATATATTCTCCTCACTCTAAATTACTTCCTTCTTATATTTGATTGAAAATACACATTTCTCAATTCTCATTATTTTAAAAAATTATGATATATATATATATATATATATATATATATGAGAATTATGTCAAGATTTTAAATATAAATGTGAAATTCGTTTTTTGTTTTTTTTTTTTCGTATTTTAATTGTGTTCTATTTTCTTGGAACGAAATTTTGCACTTTTGCAGGGAAAAAAACTTTGCTCCTTTTCCGAAAACATATAAAAGAGAAAAAGCAAAGATTTGTGAAGTCTGACGTATGATCAAAAAAGAACAAAATCTTTAAATAAGTTTATTTTTCAATACAGGCATTAAGACTGTCGAAGCTAAGGACGGCAGACGGCAATTGAAATTTGATTTTCGCTCAAGGAATAAATCACGGACTCAAGGTGAGACAAGTACCAACAAATGATTAAGATATAATTTATTAAATTAATATATATATATATTTAGTCATATCTATGCTTAGACAAATCTACTTGCAAGTTATCATAATTTTATTAATCTGAGTGACCCTACCCTAGATAACGACTGTAAATAACAATCATGACAATATTTATCAGGATTCATCATCGGTGAGTGAATCTATTTTTATTATGTGCAAGCCAAGATAATTGTTTCTTGACAAGTGAGATATGCGATCGAGATGGTCATAAACATGTTTAAAAGATATATCATATGCTAAGCTTAAGGTTAGATAAGGATGACAATTAAATTTATATAGTATTAACAAAAACAATTAAATAATATATTGTGTTTTGCATAATATGCAGATGAGTATCAACTTGATCTTCCCAAGTTAAAGTGGCTTGAGACTGTGGAGAATGACTTGCATGAGGAAGCTGATCATAAGGTGCTCTTGAATTTATTTATTTATTTTTCTTCTATTTTTTTTACTACGAGTACTCATTTTTCATAAAATCTACGTATTTTTTATTCTAAAAATGTTCAAGTAAATAAAATCAATCTCTAAATTGAAAGACTTCAATTCCTAACTGGCTAAATTAGGCAACTTAGTGCTATAGTATATTACGTTTTACCAATGACAAAAATTAATTAATAGGTTTTACTATCGTCTTTTGTTAAAAGGTGATATATAAAATGATCGATGTGTGATAAATTCTTGTAAACTGACTAGATGTGTGATAGATTTCTCTAAACTGACCAGTCAAAGTGTGATAAATTGAATTTCAATTAAATCAAGTGTGGGATTTATGTAATTTTTTTTTTCTAGTTGGGAGAGAGTTTTGAAACGAACGAGATAAAAAAGTATGTGGAAGCCATTAAATCTATGCTGGAATCTGTGGGAGATGGAGGAGTAAAGGAGTCGGCTTATGACACAGCATGGGTTGCTCTTGTAGAAGATGTTAATGGAAGTGACTCACCTCAATTCCCATCTTGTCTTGAATGGATTGCCAACAATCAGAATCCTGATGGTTCATGGGGTGATAGACAAGTATTCTTATCTTATGATCGAATACTTAACACATTGGCTTGTGTTATTGCATTAACCAGATGGAATGTTCATCCAGACAAGTGTGAGAAAGGAATGGCCTTTTTCAATCAAAACATTAGCAAGCTTAAGACTGAGAATCCGGAGAATATGCTTGCAGGTTTTGAAATTTCTTTCCCTGCACTTTTGGAAAAGGCACGAAGTTTAAACATTGAAATACAAGACCAACATTCTTCTGTCCTGGATGACATATTTGCACAGAGAGATATAAAACTCAAGAGGTAGTTAGATAATCCTATGCTAAAGTTTGGTCTATAATATTGTCTAAGAATTTACTTATTAATTACATGTGTATGTGACTATGTGGGTGTGGGATAGAATACCAATGGAGTTACTGCATCAAGTGCCCACGACACTGCTTCTTAGCTTAGAAGGGATTCCAGATTTGGATTGGGAAAAGCTTCTAAAACTGCAGTCCTTTGATGGGTCATTCTTTTTTGCTCTAGCCTCCTCTGCCTTTGCATTCATTCAAACCAAAGATGAAAAAGTCCTCAGCTACTTAAACGGAGTAGTCCAGAAGTACAAGGGAGGAGGTAAAATTAATTAAAGACACTCTGTCCCTATATATTAATTGCAACTTGAACAAGTCTTCAATTCCTTATTTGAGAAATATATCTAGATTTTAATGAGTTTACAATTTGTCAACTATTCTATGTAGTCCCTTTTGTGTACCCATTGGATACGTTTGAACACCTTTGGGTTGTTGACCGTCTGGAACGCCTTGGAATTTCGAGATATTTTCAGCATGAGATTAAGGAACGTCTAAATTATTGTTACAGGTATTAATTTGATTCTATATATTTTTGAAATAAATTAAAATTTTATTATAAAATTTATTTTCTAAGCAATGAGTGTCAATCTATAAATTGTAGATATTGGACTGACAAAGGTATTGGCTCAACAAGAGATTCAGATATTCCTGATCTTGATGATACAGCAATGGCGTTTAGACTACTAAGATTGCATGGTTATGACGTTTCAACTAGTAAGTTTTATTTTTTTCAAATAATTTTTAATTTTATATGAAATAAAATGTGACGTCCTTATAGAGAATTCTAAAGTTGAAGAAAACAATATTAGTTTTAGTTTAAAAATTTATATATATGTGACAGGTGCAATTCAACATTTTGAGAAAGATGGAGAGTTCTTTTGCTATCCTGGACAGTCATCGGAAGGAGTAACAGTAATGTTAAACACTTACAGGGCTTCTCAAGTGATATACCATGGAGAGAAAATATTGGAGAAAGCCAAACAATTCACAGGAAATTATCTGAGAACACAGCGTGCTGCTAATAGACTTTTAGATAAATGGGTTATGACCAAGGACTTACCTGGAGAGGTATGTTATGCACTCGACATTCCATGGTATGGGAGCTTACCTCGAATAGAGGCTAGGTTTTATATCGAACAATACGGCGGTGCAGATGTCGTTTGGATTGCCAAGACTCTCTACAGGTTCCATTCTCTTCGACCCTCAACCAACATGTGGAATTTATGATTTAATTTTGAATTATTATTTATTGAATTATTTAATTTATTCTTCTAATAGAATGCCCTACATAAACGATGACCTTTATCTTGAGCTTGCAAAATTAGACTACAACAATTGCCAAGCAATTCATCGTAAAGAGTGGGACAATATCCAAAGGTGAGAGTAACAACCAAACAATTATTAAAGTTCCCAAAGCGAAGTATTAATTAATTTTTTTTTGTCTCTTATTGGTTAATTATAGGTGGTACCAAGAGCTTAAGCTGGCAGAATTTGGATTGAGCAGAGAAAATCTTCTTTTAGAATATTTTTTAGCAGCTGCCAGCATATTTGAGTCTAATAGGTCCACAGAGAGGCTTGCATGGACCAAAACGGCAATTTTAATTAAAGCAATAAGATCCAATTTGGATAATGAGGAATCAAGAAGAGCCTTTGCACAAGAATTCAATAATAGCATTAGTGCTCCTTCCATTGCCAATCTACTTGAAAGGTATGTTTTTTAATTAATTAATTTTTTAAAATTATAGAATTTAATATATCTTTTCTCAGTGATTTGACTGACTAAAAACAATTCTGAGAGTAATATAATGTTACGTGTTGGCAGAAGTTTAAATACGAGTGACAAGGAACAAAGACTTTCAGCAGCTTTGGTTAAAACTATACTTAACCTCTCATTGGACATACGTGTGGCTCATGGTCATGAAGTCAAACATAATTTATATCAAGCCGTAAGTCTTACTCAATTTTGTTTATACTACTTAGCCACATATACATACATTTGATTACGTACATACAAATAAATTAATAAAAAAATAAATTTATGTGAGTGAATAGAATAATGAGTTTATTAAAAGAGTGAAAGTAGGTTTTATATTTTGTTTGATTAATTTAAATGAATTAATTTATATTTATTTTAAAGTAGGAGATCATTAAAAGTTGGTCCTTTTATTAGGTTTTATATTTTGTTTGATTGAGATCATTAATTTAAGACTTTTAAAATAGTATAGAGTATTGATATTTATAAGATAATATAAAATTAAATAGTTGGTCCTTTTATTATGTTTGGTGACAAGATATAATTCACCCGGACTCTTTTTTTCTTATATCTGCATAAAATTATTGTCTAATATATTTTATAAATTTATATTATCTAATCCTATACAAGGTGTTGAACAAAATGTAATTTATTAAGGTCGAGTTTTTTTTTTACTTGAACTAGCAAATGGTTGACAATATATTATTATAAAGTACTAGTTCATTATCTTGATTGATTTGGTAGTTATCCTAAAATCATCTAGAGTTTATGTCTCTTGAATTTCGATCTTTTTCTATTGGACTACAGTTTTTAATATATTCCCCCTACCATTTTAGTGGCGAAGGTGGCTATCAAGGAGACAGAGGGAAGGAAATAGATACGAAGGAGAAGCAGACCTTTTGGTGCAAACAATTAATTTAAGTGCTGGAAATTTACTCACAGATGAGTCTAATGAAGAATACCAAAGACTCGTTGAGCTCACTGATAGGGTTTGCAGTCAGTTACGCTATTACAAAAATGACAAGGTTTGTGCATCTCTAAAAAGCATAAATTTCATGGACAAATTTTAATGAAATTATAGATTGAGAGACGTGTAAGAGATTATAAACGAATAACAAGAATGTAAACTCGTGAGACCCGCCTTTTCTTTATTTAAAAAATTGAAGCCTGACCAGTTCGTATAAATTTTGCATCAACAATACCGAAATAACCCGTGTACATATCAAGTTCCTATTTCAATTAGGATCTCGTAATTACATTTAGTATCAAATTTTCTTTTCTAATGAAGAGTTATTTTAAAATGTAGCAGAAATCTGATAGCAATGGAAGCAGCAACACCACCCCTGAAATAGAATCAGATATGCAAGAATTGCTACAATTGGTGCTCCAATCTTCTTCGGATGGCATTCATAAATCCAACGTCAAGAATACATTCCTTGTTGTGGCAAAGACATTTTACTATGCAGCTTACTGCCTTCCTGAGACTATCAACTTCCATATCGGCAAAGTTCTGTTTGAAAGTGTCGTTTAGTTAAACAAATGTGTATATTAATTGTACACGACACTAAATAAATGAAAACCTTCCTTATGTGTATTTTAAGCTCAATTGATGAACATATTCCTTGTTGTGGCAAAGACTTTTTACTATGCAGCTTACTCTCATGTAAAGAAGCTTAAGAAAAGGACCAATATTATGACATTTTAAACAATTGATAAATTGTTTTAATAGTTTTGTGAATAATATACATATATGTATACACCAAAATATTACAAATTTATTAATTGACTAATTGATACTAAAATATTACATTTTATATTGATTAGAGTGTCACAATCATGTATGTTATTTGAGGACAAATTGTCATTATTTTATTGATTAATGTTGATGGAAGACAAATTGTAACTAAGTAGATAATTAAATATTAATTGGATCAAATTGAATCTAATCACCATTTAATATTCACAAATTAATTTCAATCATGTTTGAATCATCCTCAAGTCAATGTAAATAATCTTCAATCACTTACAAATCAATTACATCCATCAATCAATCAGTTTTAATTACCTCAATCATATCCAATCAACCAAAGTTTGTCTACCACCACTTCTACTACTTTTCTCTCTCAAATAACAAAGATTCAAGAAAGCCACAAATCCATGTGAATAAGCCTAGTGCCTGCAGAGATCACAAGACCTTTCTCAATAATCATTCACAACGTCATTTTGAAATAAATTCATCAATTCATCCAGGATCAAACTTCATAGTCCTCGGATCAAACAAAGTTTCCAAGGAGATCAAATTAGAGGAATACATTCTTTTCATTAAAGAACATTAATTCAAAGATTATATTCATCTATTTTACAAATATAATACAATTGTTATTTCGTGCACCCTTTTTTTGTTTGTTATTTTCAGGCACAAATTTGTTGTTGACAATATATTATAAAACCAACATTTGCTTAATAAAATTGGCTTGTGAAATTGGACTAGAGGTGTTAGGCGACGTTTGGTATTAAGTTGTAAAAATCTACTTGGTTATAAATTATGCTTAATATTTCAAAACACAAATTGACATAATTAAGTTATATATGTGTTTTTTTTTTAAAAAAAATTTATGAAAATTAATAAGTTATTTGATACACAAATAATATAAGTCAAATTGCAAATCATTATAAAGGATATACAATGAATTTTACTTCTTTAAAATTAATAATATTTTGCTTCTTTCAAGCAAACACACATGAAATTTTCAAAAAAAAAATGTGACTGTATATAATGAATTTTCAAATATCAAAAGGTAACAAATTAAATTATATATATATGAATATTTTTAGATTTTGTTTTTTCAGTGAAATTTTAGAATTTTATACTATGACTTTGATTTTTTCACAAATTTTTATTGAATCCAATTTTGCCATTATTTATGTACTTTTTTTTACATGAATTAAGTTAAGTAAATGAAGAATAATTCATCAAAAATAAGTATCACTACTAGAAAAATACAATTTATCAAGAAAAGAAATCCTTGCTAATCAATCGTACATGGTGAGGGAAAATAAATTTCTTCGCAAATCCCCTGCAAGCAAATTGCATGGAAATATTGATATTCCGATCACTATTTTAACTTTTCTTTAAGGTTTTTTAACTAATTATGAAAAGAAAACACTTTTAAGGTTTTTTTAACTAATTACGAAAAAAAGCACGATGTTCCCTCTCAATTCCCTCGTCAGTTCAAGCAACCCCTCACTAATATTTTGCACATATTGTTAGTATACTCAACCAATTCACATCTAAATGTTATAAAAATGTATGAGAAATTATTGAATGCACTGAGTCCAATGGTAACACAAGCTATTTATAGATTCGGCTAGAGACCCTGTAAAGTCCCACTTAAACTGTTTCTCCCATTATTTGAGTGAGATAAACTCTTATTCTTATCTAGAGAGATAACCTAAAAGTGGTTATTAACCACTATTATCTTTAATTGATTTATCATTTTAAAATTATTTTTAACAAAAGATAATTATTCATTAGATAAAACTGTTTCATGGCCGACGTCTAACTGGCGTGAATACACCGACATGAAACGAGTTGCCCATAGAGAATTTCTTCTTTCATCCTCAGGTTCACTAATTCTCTAAACTTGGATAACTCACAGTTAAATTAAAAGAGTTCAAGACATGAATTATGGCAGTCAATATCCTATAAACTCGAATATTCCCTTCCATGTATCACAATGCTTAATTTTTTTTAATAGAGTATTTTATGAGTAAATACTTCACGAATGATCTGCCTCTGAGTCATTCAAGGTCATACTTTATTTTGACATATACTCTATGTACATGAAATAATAAAGTGAAACTTAATTTATTCTAATAATACCATAAAAGACCTTACAAAAGAAGTAAAATTAATCTTTTGTTGAACTAATGATTCATATATGATCTTTATATCTGGCAAACATTTAGTCATGGGATTTGCCATCGTTAATTCGGTACCAATATGTTGGATTTCTATTTTATGCTTCTTTATATGATATCTGACAGTAATATATTTTATATCGATGTGTTAACTTTGTTATTCTTTGAAAATAATAAATTCAAAGTTAATTTCATAGCTAGAGGTAATTATTATTTATCATCAAAAGTAATTAAAGACATTATCAAATTAAACAAACTATTTGGTTCAACACATAAAAACAATAAAATATTGTTCTCATGCTAATCAATTTGTACACAAGAAGACAATCTAATTTTTAAAAGACAAACTTATGTTGGTTGTCAATTTGTCAAGATTAGATCAAATTAAATATTGTCCAGATTGTAACACCTAAATATATAAAATCTACAATATGAGCTCCTCAATTTGTAAACCAAGGTCTCAAACTATGTTTTAAATGGGCTCTTAGTTAATGGATTGTTTTAGATAATTATGCAATGACTTTGTATATAATTATGGAAGAAACAGAATTAGGCAATTGATGTCCATATTTAAATTGCAATTAATATTCATAAAATAGGTGGCATAGGAAAAGTAAGGTGCTTTACTTAAGTATGAAACTAAAATTTGTGTCTAAGTATTTAGGGTCATTTATACAAAAAGATGGTGCAATTGAGCATGATGTAAACCTATAGGATCAAGGAAGTGTGGGTGAAGTGGCGGAGTGCTTTGGCAATTTTATGTGATCCTAAAATCCCAAATAGATTGAAAGAAAATTTTTATAAGTCGGCAGTGAGATCAGCTATGTTGTATGGTACCGAATGTTGGGCAGTTAAGAAGCAGCATTTGTATAAGATGAGAGTAACCGAAATGAGAATGTTAAGATGGATGACAGGACATTCAATAAAGGATAAAATAAGGAATGAGGAGATTCGTAAGAAGCTGGAAGTAGTACCTATTGAGGAGAAAATGAGGGAGAATCGTCTACGTTGGTTTGGACACATCCAACGTTGGCTAATGGAATCAATAGTTAAGCAATGTGACTTGGTTCAGGTCACAGGTGTTAGACGGGGAAAGGGGAGACTGAAACTTACATGGGGGCAGTCATCGAGAAAGAAATGATTGTGCTAGGAATTAATGAAAATGTTGTCTAGGATCGATGTGAAAGGAGAAAAAGGATTCATATAGCCAACCCCAACTAGCTTGAGATTTTAAGACTTAGTTAAGTTAAGTTGAGTTGAATTTACCTTTTTAACTATCCAATGTTGATTTTAGTAAGAAGATGTTTAGAAATATTGTATTGAAATCTACATCATGAGTTTACTTGGTGAATTAGCACACTATTTTTATAATAAGAAAGCGATAGTCTTGGATCCTCTAGCTTCATGTTATCTTCAAATTCTTTAATAAATTAAAATCATACATAATTGTTAAGACTTAATCTCTTTTCAATTGTGAGGTCTAAATTTTGAAATTGGTGAGTTGTGTGATATATTACTTTCTTAGTCAATTACTTTATGTTCAAGTGATTAAAATTAATTTTATATGTTGTTGAATTGTTAAATAATGGTGGTTCAACCATTTAGTATTGTAATAGTTAAAGTCATATATTCAGTAAGTCTTACTTCAATGTCATTATTTCTTAGTTAATTACTTACTATTTTATGTTTAAGTGATTAGACTATATTTTATTTTTCTTGAATTGTTAAATAATGATGGTCCATGCATTTAGTATATCCACTAAATTGTCATGTATAATGTATTATTGTCATTAAGTCTTCCTTCAATGTCATTCTTTGAAGTCCTAGACATCATACCAAAGACTTTTTTGCTTTTGATTATTTACTTATTTATTTAGAGTATATCCAATAAAAATATTTTCCAAACTTTCAGGGCCATGTGGGTGCACAAGTCGCCCTTGGCTTCGTCAATGGTTTTATTTGTTTTTTATGTGAAGTGGTAGCTCTATGGAAAAGATAAATAATTTTTGGAAAAATGATATGTAGAGTCTCCAGAGTACCATAATTTTGTAATTTCATCATAGAAGTTTTTTTTTTGGGGGCTCAATTTCGTCTTATAAGTTTCAAAATATTTATAATGTCTTCCCAAAAGCCTAACTCTGTTAACAACTTGAATAATAGTTATTTATGTTATTGAAAATATGATAAGCGGCAAGGAACCACAACTCTCGAAGGGCCCACCAACCACCCGAATCACTATAGCAAATTGTGATAAATCAATAGTTGCGTAGGGCCCACCAACCACCCGAACCACTATAGCAAACTGTGATAAATTAATAGTTAATGGATATTGTGCGTAAAGTAATGGGATCATTTAAATAATAATAATACAATATATATATACTTATATTTATATTTATATGTATATTATATATATATATATATACAAGCTAGAAGGCTTAGGATGCAGATATTTATATTTCTTTTAAGTGGAAGAATTGTGGCACGTACAAATGGGCATGTAGTTTTATTTATTTTAGTTTTTTATTGGTTCTCACTTTGACTTGGGGTAGCTGTCCTATTCCTTCTTCTATTCTCCTTCTTCCACCGCCATAGTAGCTCCAGAAATATGTAGTTGTTTCTCAACGCCAGCCGTGAATGTCTTGGCCGAGGGTGGATGGTGGTGCTCCTGCACGTTGTTGGTTGGTTGGGTGTATTTCCATGGCAGCAGCTACATATCTACTTGAATCGGCTCATGGGTAAAAGAATAGTTGTGAGGATTGAGAGGTGAGTGTGGGTGTGTTATGTTAGGTTTGTTTTTCATCATGGGTAGCAAAGATCTCATTATGTGTTATGGCAGAAATTTCCCGTTTAGACAATGAATCCACCACCCCATGGACTGATGACTAAAAATAAAAAAAAACATATTAAACAAAAAGGATGGAGAGATTGGTAGTTCTAATTTTGCTATCTTAACCGTGTAGGTAGATAAGTAGAGGAATTGTGAATTTTAGATTTGTCTGTCCTGTTTTGAGCAAAAATTCAAGATGTTCAAAGTCTCCTTTCCTTGACCGTAGGAGATAACAATAGAACAAGAGTTTCAAGGACTTAGGCGTGGCTGAAAAAGGGGTGTATGAAATGAGCTAGTTAAGGTTGGTAAATGGTAAAATGAGTGTATAAAAAGGGGAGGTTTAGAACTAGGATAATAGGAAAAATATATATATCTTTAAGTGTAATACAATTTGGAAAGTAAGTTAATTAAAATTGTGCAATTTTATTTAAGGTTATTAGGAATATAAAATGAGTGATTTGGATTGCAATTATGGATTTAGATTAAGATTAACAAATGTCTAATAATAAGTTCGAATTTGAAATTCAAGGTAAATATATATACTATCGAAAGTTCTAGCTATTTTAATTTAACTCATTAAATGCAACATGAGAAAACTTGTGGAAAGACATTGATGAGTGGATGAGAAAATATATATAAATGAAGAATTGGGATTAATCATACGTAATACAAATCAAGGAAATGCTTATAAGCGACTAAATATAAAATGTTTCCTTAACAATCACAATTTTAGCATGTTAGATGAATATATATATATAGGTTTTGGAATTTAGAATTAGCAATATAATGATTACTAAGAGTAAAATATGAATTTGAAATTTTCAGCTTCAGATCGTATCGAGGATATTCCGACGCCTTTATGGACTAGACGAATGGACAAGTCACGTACCTGAGCAGTGAGTGAACTATGTGCTTTATGGTTATCAAATTATTGTGTGCAATTATGTACATACTTGAATTTAATGAGTGATTTCAGTGATTTAATTGGATGACATGTGATTGACATTGACTATGGTTGATAAGGGCCAACACGTGAAAATATTCTAAAAAATGGGTTTCATTTTTGAAATTAAAATCTAGGTTCACCTAGGTTATTTGAACTTGAAAGTTTATATGAGTTATCCTGATTCTGACAATTGTTTTGAAAACTATTGGAGTGCTCAGCCCCGGTGTGATGAATTTGTATACGGATAATGACTTGTTGTGCTGGAGCGTAAATTCCCGGTGGGGAGATATTGTTGTGTGGGACTGAGTTACTCGTTGGCCCTTTTGCTTAGTTAGTTGATTGTTTAATTGATGATTGACTTGTATGATTTGGTTGCTGTTTTGGAACTGTGAACTTTGATTGTATAATCACGTACGTTCATCAATAGATTTGAATATGAGTTGTAAATTATAATATTTATATTGTATGATGTTGGTACCCGTATGGTACATGACTTACTGACTGAGTCTTTGTGAATCACCCTTTCCTTTATGGTTATTTTTTTAGTTTTCAGGAAACCGTGGTTGAGCGCTATATAGGGTTACCTGCCAACTCTACAGCTGCAAGGTATATCTCGAAAATCGCATAATTGGAGTGTAAATGATAATACTTGCAGTCACCTAGGGTGTCATGCATGGTCATAGTATATATATTGATTTTGTTATGGTGTTGTCCTGTTTCGTTAAGAGCAGAGCTTCTCTGTATATTCTGATATCACAATTTATTATTGACTTAAATCTAGGTTGTTTGTTATATTATGGGTATGCTCCATCATATGGGGAACCTCTGCCAATATTTTCATAAATCGTTTTATGTTTAACTTCGGTACCGAATTTTATTTTAACTCTATAATATTTTGATAATATTGATTACAATGTATTTTAAATGTGACTTTATAATGAATTTTCAAATATCAAAGGTAATAAATGAAATTTTATATATATGAATATTTTTAGATTTTGTTTTTTCAGTGAAATTTTAGAATTTGATACTCTGACTTTGATTTTTTCACATACTTTTATTGAATCCAATTGGCCATTATTTATGTACTTATTTTTACATGAATTAAGTTAAGTAAATGAAGAATAATTCATCAAAAATAAGTATCACTACTAGAAAAATACAATTTATCAAGAAAAGAAATCCTTGCTAATCAATCGTACATGGTGAGGGAAAATAAATTTCTTCGCAAATCCCCCGCAAGCAAATTGCAAGGAAATATTGATATTCCGATCACTATTTTAACTTTTCTTTAAGGTTTTTTAACTAATTACGAAAAAAAACACAATGTAAGTTCGACGATGTTCCTACTCAAATCCCTCGTTAGTTCAAGCAACCCCTCACTAATATTTTGAACGTATTGTTAGTATATTCAAGCAATTCACATCTAAATGTTATAAAAATGTATGAGAAATTATTGAATGCACTGAGTCTAATGGTAACACAAGCTATTTATAGATTAGGCCAGACACCATGTAAAGTCCCACTTAAACTGTTTTTCCCATTAGTTGAGTAAGATAAACTCTTATTCTTATCTAGAGAGATAACCTGAAAGTGGTTATTAACCACTATTATCTTTAACCGCTTTATCATTTTAGAATTATTTTTAAACAAAAGATAATTATTCATTAGATAAAACTGTTTCATGGCCGACGTCTAACTGGCATGAATACACCGACATGAAACGAGTTGCCCATAGAGAATTTTTTCTTTCATCCTTAGGTTCACAAATTCTCTAAACTTGGATAACTCAGAGTCAAATTAAAAGAGTTCAAGACATGAATTCTGTCAAATATCCTATAAACTCCAATATTCCATTACATGTATCACAATGCTTGATTTTTTTTTAATAGAGTATTTTATGAGTAAATACTTCACGAATGATCTCCCTATGAGTCATTCAAGGTCATACTTCACGAATTTGGCTACTATAACAGAGGGGCAGAGGAGAACAAAAAGGAAGACAAGAAAAACAAGGCACGCCACTTCAAGATTTCTCCCCATCCTAACCTCTCGGCCAAGCAAGAAGGAATAATGCAGTGGAGACAAGCTAGAAAAATGAATAAATTTGAAGAAAAGCATGTTGGCCAAAGGAGGAAAAGAAAGAAAATAAGAAAAGAAAAGAAAAGTCAAGGTTATTACTTTAAATTTGTGGCGGATATCAATTATATACTTACATACATACATACATAAATACATACATATATATATATATATATATATAAATATAAATATTTGTACACTTGAATGACTAATTAATCTTGTTGCATCTATAAATATAAATATTTGTACACTTGTTGTACACCTTAAAAAAATTTACCCACATAAATTTTTAAGCTCCAATTTAATCAATTATATAATAAAAATTTATTCTTGCATTATTTCTATATTTATACAAGTTTTCAATTATGTAGATTTGTCTTTGTATGAAATTTAGTTACCTAGTCACGAAAATTTATGTACAAGCTTCCTAAAACATAAGCTAAAGTGTAGGGTTATAACAACATCTATCATAAACACTAACAAAAATCTCATCATCAGCGTCCTACCATATAAATTAAAAAAAAATTAAACCCTTCAATCCTCTTGATATAATATAAAGAACTCATTTGATGTATAGTATCAAAGATGACAAGATAATAAAAAATCATCCAATTACCCTTTATATCAATGCTTGTAACAAGATAGTGTAAATTGATATTGTTGACCCATTCTCTGCTCAAAATTTTACTAAATGACACTAAAATAAGATGCAGTGGTTGCATCCAATACTACATCCATCATAAACACTAACAAAAATCTCATCGTCAGTGTCCTACCATATTAAAAAAAAAAAAAAAAAATTAAAACTACCCTTCAATCCTCTTGATATAATATACCAAGTTGTTTTTTCAACTTGCACAACTCAAATAAGTAAAAGTAAGAACAAACAAACTAAAGGAAAGTATCAATCTTACACCACTTGTGCACTATATATATAAATACTTCATATGGAAAAAAAAAATACAAAAAACCAAAAACAAAATTTAGATAAGTTGACAAGGGATATTATTATAGATTTTTTATTTTTCAAATGCTGAATATAAGAAGAATGTATATTCAGATGATTTTAAATGTACAAGAGGAAGCCTTTATTTATAGGCTAAAGTATTTAAGCTAACATAGTGAACCTAGACTAAATATCAACCAAATACGTAATAGAAATTACACAGAAATAAGGAAACTATAAATAAGGAAATTTGACCCACTAATTAAGCTGCCTATATTTAGGCTCTAACACTTCTCTTCAAGCTGGAGCATAAAGATTATATGTTCCAAGCTTGTTGCATAGATATCGCAATCGGTTTCCTGTCAAAGATTTTGTGAATAAGTCTGCTAACTGATCTTCTGATTTTGCATATGTAGTCTTGATTGTATTATCCATAAGCTTCTCACGAACGAAATGACAGTCAACTTCTATATGTTTTGTTTATTCATGAAAGACTGGATTTGATGCAATATGTAATGCAACTTGATTATCACATACTAACTCCATAAGTTGTGAGTGCTGAAATCCAAGTTCGTCTAATAGATTTATCATCCAAACTAACTCAGTAGTGGTATGAGTTATGGCCCTATATTCAGATTCAACACTGGATCTTGCAACAACAGTTTGCTTTTTGCTTTTTCATGAAACAAGATTTTCACCTTGAAATATACAGTATCCTGTAGTAGATCTTCTGTCAAATTGAGAGTCTGCCCAATCAGCATCGCTATAACCTTGAACTGGAGTAAAATTATGTTTATGGACTAATGTATGACCACGACCATGTCCTCGAACTAGAGTGTGCCCATGATTCTTATATAATAATCCCTTTCCAGTTGCAGTTTTAAGGTATCTTAGGATACAAATAACAGCATTCCAATGAGATGTTTGAGGCTAAGAAAGAAATTGGCTAACCATACTAGTTGCAAAAGCAATATCTGATCTAGTGACTGTGAGATAATTCAACTTACCAACAAGACGTCTGTATTGCTCAGGATTTGTCAGTAGCTCCCTCTCATCTGGTACAAGTTTAGTGTTGGGATCCATAGGAGTATCTACAGGTTTGGAATCCAACATACCTTTATCACTCAAGACATCCAGACAATACTTTCTTTGAGAAAGGCAAATACCCAATTGTGATCTTGCAACCTCATTCCCCAAGAAGTATTTTAGCTGTCCTAAGTCTTTAGTTTGAAACTTAGACTGTAGGAAGGATTTCAATTGCTGAATCCCATGATTATCATCACTTGTAATCACAATATCATCCACATATATAATTAAAAGAATTCTTCCATTAGGTGTATGTTTATAGAAAACTGAGTGATCAACAGTACACATCTGAAGCCAAAACTAAGAACAACTTCACTGAATCTACCAAACCAAGCTCTATGAGATTGCTTTAAGCCATATAGAGACTTTTTCAATCGACACACCATACCGGATTCCCCCTGAGCAACAAAACCAAGTGGTTGCTCCATAAAGACTTCTTCATCAAGGTCACCATGTAAGAAAGCATTTTTGATGTCCAATTGATAAAGTGGCCAATCAAAAATAGCAGCTAGAGATATAAATACCCTGATAGATGTAATTTTAGCTACGGGAGAGAAAGTTTCTGAATAATCCACACCATAGATTTGAGTGTAACCTTTTGCTACCAATCTAGCCTTTAAGTAATTAATAGAACTATCAGGATGAACTTTTATAGTGTATACCCATTTGCATCCAACAGTAGATTTTTCAGAAGGTAAAAAGACCAGTTCCCAAGTACCATTAGTATGTAAGGCGTTCATTTCATCAATCATGGCCTGCCGCCACCCGGGATGAGCAAGAGCATCACTGGTGGACTTTGGAACAGAAATAGAAAACAAAGAGGAAACAAATGCATAATAGGGTGAAGATAAATGATGATAACTCAAAAAAGTATAAATAGGATAAGGATTATGAGTTGAACGAGTACCTCTTCGTAAAATAGGTGGTGAAGCAAGATCCGAGGCACGGGAAGGTGTTGGGACAAAAGGTGAGTTATCAGGTACATCAACAGTGTCTGCTGGAAGATCAGGTAGTAGCGCAGATGATACATAGTCATTTGGTCTAAGATAAAGAACTGGAAGAGCCTCAGAGATAGAAGGTGACTCGGGATAGTCGAGGGAAAGAATGAAGATTCCTCAAAAAATGTAACATCAGTGGAGATAAAGTAACGATTCTTATCTGGACAGTAACATTATACCCTTTTTGAAGGCGAGAATAACCCAAGAAGATGCACTTAAATGATCTAGAAGAAAGTTTATCTTGTCCAAGTGTTAGATCATGAACAAAACAAATGCAACCAAAAATACGAAGCGGAAGTGAATATAAAGGATGATTAGGAAAGATGATAGAATATGGAATTTTGTTATGCAATGTAGAAGATGGCATGCGATTAATAAGGTAGCATGCAGTAAGTATAACATCACCCCAAAACCGAAGTGGAACATGACCATGAAGTAATAGAGTGCGAGTTGTTTCAATTAAATGTCTGTTTTTGTGCTCAGCAACTCCATTTTGTTGAGGGGTGTGAGAACAATATGATTGATGCAGCATACCTTAAGATGTCATAAAGTGCTGAAATGATGTAGAAAAATATTCACGTGCATTATCACTACGCAAAATAAGAATAGAAATACTAAATTGTGTTTTAATTTCAGCACAAAATTGTCAGAATATAGAAAATAAGTCAGAATGATTTTTCATTAAAAATAATCACGTGCAACGAGAATAGTCATCAATAAAGGTTACGAAATACTGAAATCCCAAAGATGAACTAACACGATTAGGACCCCAAACATCAGTATGAGCAAGATGAAAGGGAGACTCTGCTCTAAAACTACTATGTTTTGGAAACGAAACATATGTGTGCTTGCCAAGCTGACATGATTCACAATTTAAAGATGACAGGGATGACAAACGAGGAACCATCTTCTGAAGCTTAGATAGACTAGGATGACCCAATCGACTGTCAATGAGAATAGGTGATACATCTGTAGAACAAGCCACTGAAGATGTAGATATTGTGGTAATATGGTAGAGGCCCTGTTACTCACGCCCTGTGCTAATCGTTCGTCCCGTACGTTGGTCCTGTATAGTAAAAGAATCATTAATGAAAGTGACAGAACAATTGAAAGAACGAGTCAATTGACTAATAGAAATTAGACTGAATGAACATTCAAGGACATAAAGCACATATTCTAAAGGCAAAGAAGATAATGATGTAGCTTGACCTATACTTTTAGCAATAGTTGTGGAGCCATTAGCTATAATGACAGTGAAAAGTGATGATGGATTACTAATACTAGAAAAAAGTTTGGGAATACCAGATATGTGATCAGAGGCACCAGAATCAATAATCCAAGTGTCATAAGGGGTCTGAGAGAGGTAAGCGATAGAATTACCAAGAGAAGATTGCTGGGTAGCTTGATACTATATGAACTTATCATATTCAGTAGATGATAATGAGACATTAATAAGCTTGTCTTTAGATGGTGAAACTTCAAGTGAATTGGCTGATTAAACAATGTTACTTGTAGTAATAACAGGGGATCTAGAAAACACAGAGGTAAAAGTACTAGGTTTTGATATACCGATTTTAGATTTTTCAGAGGTAGACATACCGATGAACAGTACCCCCAATGAACAATAATCGTACTGCTGGAATGAAACACAGCAATAGAGAGACACGCTGGAAAGAAACACAGCAGAAAATAAAAATTAAGATTTTTTTTTTAGCAAAAAATAAAAAATTAGAGTTTTTTCTCCCTAAGCTCTGATACCATGTTGAATATAAGAAAAATGTATATTCAGATGTTTTTAAATACACAAGAGGGAACCTCTATTTATAGGCTAAAGTATTTAACCTAACATAGTGAACCTAGACTAAATATCAACCAAAGACGTAATAGAAATTACACAGAAATAAGGAAACTATAAATAAGGAAATTTAACCCACTAATTAAGCTGCCTATATAAATATTAGTTCGACTCAACTATATGGTATCTATTTGATTCTAAAATTAATTAGTACCTATGTCAATACACAATATTGCATATGTCAAAAAATTAGGTAAGGCTGTGAGAAAAATATGCAATATTGACATAGACAAATACCAAAGGTTTTCAGTACCAAAACAATAGCAATGGAGAAGATTGGGGTAGCCTTCATAAATATACCCAATTTAAATTTATTTAACTATCTTGACAATAAAAAAATAGTATATTTTGATATTATGACCCATTCTTGTCAAAATTTTGCTAAATGACATGAAAATATGATGTAGTTGTCGCTTCCAACATTACATCCATCATAAGCACTAAAAAAAATCTTATCATCAGAGTCCCATTGTATAAGTTAAAAAAATTAAAAACTACCATTCAATCCTCTTGATAATACAACAAGTTGTTTTTCAACTTGCACTACTCAAATAAGTAAAAAAATAAGAACAACCAAACTAAAGGAAAGTATCAATCTTACACTACCTTGTTCACTATATAAATAAATACTTCATATGGAAAAAAAAAAAATTTAGATAAGTTGATAAGGGATATTATTATATACTTTTTATTTTTCTAATATTACTTGGACTCAACTATGTGGTATCTATTTGATTCTACAATTAATTACTACCTATGTCAATACACAATATTGGATATGTCAAAAAATAGTTAAGATTGTGAGAAAAATATGCAATATTGACAGAAGCAAATACCAAAGGTTTTCAAGACCAAAATTAACGATAACAATGGAGAAGATTGGGGTAGCCATCGTAAATATAGCCAATTTAAATTTATTTAAGTCCTATCTTGACTAACAAAATAGTATAAATTAATATTATTGACCCATTCTTTGTCAAAATCTTACTAAATGACACTAAAATATGATGCAGTTGTTGCATCCAACACTACATCCATCATAAACACTAAATAAAATATCATCATCAGCTTCCCACCATATAAATTAAAAAAATTAAAAACTACCCTTCAATCCTTTTGATAATACAACAAGTTTTTTCAACTTGCACTACTCAAATAAGTAAAAAATAAGAACAAACAAAAGGAAAGAATCAATCTTACACTACTTGTGCACTATATATATAAATACTTCATATGTAAATAAACAAAATTCAGGTAAGTCAACAAGGGATATTATTATATATTTTTCATTTTTCTAATATTTGTTCGACTCAACTATATTGTATCTACTTGATTCTACAATTAATTACTACCTATGTCAATACAAAATATTGCATATGCCAAAAAATTAGGTAAGATTGTGAGAAAAATATGCAATATTGACATACGCAAATACCAAAGGTTTTCGTGACCAAAATTAATGATAGCAATGGAGAAGATTGGGGTAGCCATCGTAAATATACCCAATTTAAATTTATTTAAGTCTTGTCTTGACAATAACACAATAGTTTAAATTGATATTATTGACCCATTCTCAATCAAAATTTTACTGAATGACACTAAAATATGATGTAGTTGTCGCATTCAACACTGCATCCATCATAAACACTAAAAAAATCTCATCATCTGCACCCCACCGTATAAATTGAAAAAATAAAATAATAAAAATTAAAAACTACCCTTCAATCCTCTTGATAATACAACAAGTTATTTTTTCAACTTGCACTACTCAAATAAGTAAAAATTAAGAACACACCAACAAAAGGAAAGTATCAATCTTACACTACTTGTGCACTGTATATAAATAAAAACTTCATATAGAAATAAACAAAATTCAGGTAAATTCAATATTATTCTATATTTTTTATTTTTTTTAATATTAGTTCAACTCAACTATATGGTATCTATTTGATTCTAAAATTAATTATCGCCTTTGTCAATATACAATATTGAATATGTCAAAAAGTTAGGAAAGTTAAAAACCAAAAATGGTCAATCACTTTTCTTTCAGATATAAAATTAAAAACAAAACCAAACAAACAAAAGGAAAGTTTTAATCGTGCACTACTTGTGTACAACATAAAATATACTACATATGGAAAAAAAACAAAATGAAGATAAGACAAAGGAAGGGATAGATCCAAGTGGTGAATTTGGACTATGATATTATTTTTCTAATATTAGTTTGACTAGACTACTTTTATATTAGTCGTGTCACGCTAGTTGAATTTTGACTATAATATCTCCAGGGATTTGATTTTATAATTATTTATTTTTTCTATCGTAGCAGTTATAGTGTCCATGTCAACTTAAGTTTGCTTTGACTAATTTATCTTTTATGTCAGATGTAATAATTAATTGGTTTATGGATGTTTTAGTCTCTTTTTATCTCATTAAAAAATTATAATTTTTAATCAGATCCTCAAGATTTATTTTATTTATTTTGGTCTTCAATAATTTAATTAAGTTCTTAATCAATTTAAAATTATTAATTTGATATGTAATTTAACGAAATTAGCTAACATAAATTTTTAAGAGATGATGAAAAAAAATTACATCAATATTGACTTAATAATTACACAAATTCATTTTTCTCAATTTTAAATATTATACCTAGTTTTTTTTAAAATACAATAAAATTTTTCATTAATCATAAAATTATTTTCCTGAATTATTAATCATATAAACTAAATATGTTGTATTATATCTAAATTTAATAGTCTATAATTTAATTTAAGAAAAATTAAATCTTAGAGGGCCAAAATAAAATATATTTAAATCTAGGAGGAGGACCTCATTAAAATAAAATAATTTTTCAAGGACTAAAACAGAAAATTATGCAATCCTCATGACCAATATAAAAAAATAATAATATAATTCTCCAATTCCAAAATAAAAAGAAAATTTAATGACCAAATTAAATAAAAAAACCATTATTTAAATTAAGTTTTCGCTAGTTTTTATATGTGCTTGATTTCTTTTTACAACTGAAAGTGAGTTATTTAGATCGATATATTTTATGACGTAATGGATGTCTCGGTTTAGATCCAGTAGTTCACAAAATTCAAGATCTGATAGATGTTCGGTTCGTACATGAACTACAGCTAACATTCCGTCATCATTTTTTTTTAACTTAATTATTATTTTAGTCTTTCAAGATTATATTAAATTTAATTTTATCCACAAGAGATTTAATTTATCAATAAGATCCTTAATATTTCAACTATTTCCAATTTGTTCCATAGCTACAGTGAATTTTCATTTGCTCTTCATTTTTCAATTCGGTCTCACACATACTTTTCCGTCAAATTACTAATGAAAATTGCTTACTTCTATAGAGAATTTGTTTGAGTAACTTATTGTTTTGTTAGCTCATGTTATTTATGAGATTAGTGGTAACCCATTTAAATACTTGGGTAAGATTGTGAAATATATGAGAAAAACAGTGTAAAATTCTTAGCAAAGGTTTTAGGGCCAAATTAAAAATAGCAATGGAAAATATTGGAGGCAGTCATCGTCAGTAGACCCAATTGAAATTTATTTAAGTCCTATCAATGAGTCAAATTTATCATTTAGTTGATAAGTCCTGTCAGTTTATTTTTGAAAGGTATGCTAAAAGAATATAACTTTAAGGCTTTTTTTGGATGAAAGATTTGATATTCATTTATTTTAAATCCATCAATCTCGAATATAAATATTTGAATTAATTGTTTTTTCAGTTTTTTTAGTTTTTTTGATACAAAAATTGAATCAGAGCATTTGAAATTAAATTACAAATCCAATATTTAGTATAAAAGATGACTAAAAATTTAAATTTGGGATTTCAATTTTTTTAATATTAAATTAAATTTTAATCATATTATAAATATTAACTATTATTTTTTAATTATCTAAAACTAAGATGTACATTAACAAATAGTTATTAACATCAAAAACTAAAAACTATATGTAAACAAAAAAATGGAGAAGACTTCAAACTTTACTACGCTTGGTTGGGTAATGTTGTGATTTTTAAAAAGCCACTGCAATTTTCATGCTGTAAAAAAAGAGCTAATAAAATGTTATAATAATCCTGTTTGAAATTTTTTTATAAAAGTTGTTGTAAGTAGTAAAATCAATGAACAAGGTATTTAATAAAACAAATCAAAAGCTATTATTAATGTATAAAATGACAAAAATAGACATCATTAATTAAAGATATATTTAAGAAGAGAAATTTAATAGTTTATAAATTAATTGAAGATATATAAAATTTTTAAGACTTTTAAAATAGTATAGAGTATTGATATTTATATGATAATATAAAATTAAATAGTTGATCCTTATATTATGTGTGGTAACAAAATATTATTCACCCGAACTCTTTTTGTTTTTTTACAAATCTGGCATAGAATTATTGTCTAATATATTTTATAAATTTATATTTAATTTAAGGCCGGGTTTTTTTTAATTGAACTAGCAAATGGTTGACAATATATTATTATAAAGTACTAGTTCATTATCTTGATTGATTTTGCATTTATCCTAAAATCATCTAGAGTTTACGTCTCTTGAATTTCAATCTTTTTCTATTAGACTACAGTTTTTAATATATTCCCCCTACCATTTTGTTGGCAAAGGTGGCTATCAAGGAGACGGCGGGAAGGAAATAGATACGAAGGAGAAGCAGACCTTTTGGTGCAAACAATTAATTTAAGTGCTGGAAATTTACTCACAGATGAGTCTAATGAAGAATAACAGAGACTCGTTGAGCTCACTGATAGGGTTTGCTGTGAGTTACGCTATTACAAAAAGGACAAGGTTTGTGCATCTCTAAAAAGCATAAATTTCATGGACAAATTTTAATGAAATTATAGATTGAGAGATGTGTAAGATATTATAAATGAATAACAAGAACGTAAATTCGTGAGACCCACCTTTTCTTTGTTCAAAAAATTGAAACTTGACCAGTTCGTATTAATTTTCCATCAACAGCACCGAAATGACCCGTGTACATATTAAGTTCCTATTTGAATTAGGATCTCGTAATTAGATTTAGTATCAAATTTTCTTTTCTAATGAAGAGTTATTTTAAAATGTAGCAGAAATCTGATAGAAGTGGAAGCAGCAACACCACCCTTGAAATAGAATCAGATATGCAAGAATTGCTACAATTGGTGCTCCACTCTTCTTCGGATGGCATTCATAAATCCAACGTCAAGAATACATTCCTTGTTGTGGCAAAGACTTTTTACTATGCAGCTTACTCTCATGTAAAGAAGCTTAAGAAAAGGACCAATATTATGACATTTTAAACTCAATTGATAAATTGTTTTAATAGTTTTGTGAATAATATACATATATGTATACACCAAAATTTTACAAATTTATTAATTGACTAATTGATACAAAATATTACATTTTATATTGATTAGAGTGTCACAATCATGTATGTTAATTGAGGACAAATTGTCATTATTTTATTGATTAATTTTGATTGAAGACAAATTGTAATTAAGTAGATAATTAAATATTAATTTGATCAAATTGAATCCAATCACCATTTAATATTCACAAATTAATTTCAATCATGTTCTAATCATCCTCAAGTCAATGTAAATAATCTTTAATCACTCACAAATCAATTCATCAATCAATCAATTTTAATTATCTCAATCATATACAATCAACCACAATTTGTCTACCACCACTTATAACTTTTCTTTCTCAAATAACAAAGATTCAAGCAAGCCACAAATCTATATGATTAAGCCCAGTGCCCGCAAAATTCACAAAACCTTTCTCAATGATCATCCACAACGTCATTTTGAAAGAAATTTATCAATTCATCCAGGATCAAGCTACATAGTCCTCAAATCAAACAAAATTTCCAAGGAGATCAAATTAGAGGAATACATTATTTTCTTTAAAAAACATTAATTCAAAGATTGTATTCATCTATTTTACAAATATAATACAATTGTTATTTCGTGCACACTTTTTTGTCCGTTAGTTTCAGGCACAAATTTGTTGTTGACAATATATTATAAAACCAACATTTGCTTAATAAAATTGGCTTCTGAAATGCGACTAGTGGTGTTAGGGGACGTTTGGTTTTAAGTTGTAAAAATCTACTTGGTTATAAATTATGCTTAATATTTCAAAACACAAATTGAAATAATTAAGTTAGATATGGTTTTTTTATTTTTTATTTTTTTTATGAAAATTAATAAGTTATTTGATACACAAATAATATAAGTCAAATTGCAAATCATTATAAAGGATATACAATGAATTTTACTTCTTTAAAATTAATAATATTTTGCTTCTTTCAAGCAAACACGCATGAAATTTTCAAAAACAATGTGACTGTATAATGAATTTTCAAATATCAAAAGGTAACAAATGAAATTTTACATATATGAATATTTTTAGATTTTTTTTTCAGTGAAATTTTAGAATTTTATACTATGACTTTGATTTTTTCACATATTTTTATTGAATCCAATTGGCCATTATTTATGTACTTTTTTTTACATGAATTAAGTTAAGTAAATGAAGAATAATTCATCAAAAATAAATATCACTACTAGAAAAATACAATTTATCAAGAAAAGAAATCCTTGCTAATCGATCGTACATGGTGAGGGAAAATAAATTTCTTCGCAAATCTCTTGCAAGCAAATTGCATGAAAATATTGATATTCCGATCACTATTTTAACTTTTCTTTAAGGTTTTTTTAACTAATTATGAAAAAAAAAACACGATGTTCCTTTCTCAAATCCCTTGTCAGTTCAAGCAACCCTCACTAATATTTTGCACATATTGTTAGTATATTCAAGCAATTCACACCTAAATGTTATAAAAATGTCTGAGAAATTATTGAATGCACTGAGTCTAATGGTAACACAAGCTATTTATAGATTAGGGCAGAGACCATGTAAAGTCCCACTTAAACTGTTTCTCCCATTACTTGAGTGAGATAACTCTTATTCTTATCTAGAGAGATAACCTGAAAGTGGTTATTAACCACTATTATCTTTAATTGATTTATCATTTTAGAATTATTTTTAACAAAAGATAATTATTCATTAGAAAAAACTGTTTCAGACCGACGTCTAACTAGCATGAATACACCGACATGAAACGAGTTGCCCATAGAGAATTTTTTCTTTCATCCTCAGGTTCACAAATTCTCTAAACTTGGATAACTCGAAGTCAAATTAAAAGAGTTCAAGACATGAATTATGGCGGTCAATATCCTATAAACTTGACTACTTCCTTCCATGTATCACAATGCTTAATTTTTTTTAATAGAGTATTTTATGAGTAAATACTTCACGAATGATCTGCCTGTGAGTCATTCAAGGTCATACTTTATTTTGACATATACTCTATGTGCATGAAATAATAAAGTGAAACTTAATTTATTCTAATAATACCATAAAAGACCTTACGAAAGAAGTAAAATTAATCTTTCTTTGAACTAATGATTCACATATGATCTTCATAGCTGGCAAACATTTAGTCATGGGATTTGCCATCGTTAATTTCGGTACCAATATGTTGGATTTCTATTTTATGCTTCTTTATACGATATCTGACAACAATATATTTTATATCGATGTGTTAACTTTGTTATTCTTTGAAAATAATAAATTCAAAGTTAATTTCATAGCTAGAGGTAATTATTATTTATCATCAAAAGTAATTAAAGACATTATCAAATTAAACAAACTATTTGATTCAACACATAAAAACAATAAAATATTGTTCTCATGCTAATCAATTTGTACACAAGAAGACAACCTAATTTTTAAAAGACAAACTTATGTTGGTTGTCGATTTGTTAAGATTAGATCAAATTACATATTGTCCAGATTGTAACACCTAAATATATCAAATCTACATTCTGAGCTCCTCAATTTGTAAACTAAGGTCTCAAACTATGTTTTAAATGGGCTCTTAGTTAATGGATTGTTTGAGATAATTATATAATGACTTTGTATATAATAATGGAAGAAACAGAATTAGACAATTGATGTCCATATTTAAATTGCAATTAATCTTCATAAAATAGGTGGCAATAGGAAAAGTAAGGTGCTTTACTTAAGTACGAAACTAAAACTTTTGCTCTGGGGATGGGAAAAACTAAGCTGTGCACACATCATAGCCATTAGAGAATTCAAAAACATAATAATAATTTGCAAACAAAACAAACGAACTAATTCTTTTTTCTTGAAAATAAAGAATCTTGTTAGTTTTATTACCTTGAAATAAGTTTTTATATATATATATTCAGATTTGTTTATAAAAAGCAAAATTAAGGTTAATTCTGAAAGAAAGTTAATGTCGTTGAGAAAGTCAAACTTCCCAATTAACTCAAAAATATAAAAAAGAATTAGTTTAATTATTGACCTTTTTAACTATCCAATGTTGATTTTAGTAAGAAGATGTTTAGAAATATTGTATTGAAATCTACATCATGAGTTTACTTGGTGAATTAGCACACTATTTTTATAATAAGAAAGCGATAGTCTTGGATCCTCTAGCTCCATGTTATCTTCAAATTCTTTAATAAATTAAAATCATACATAATTGTTAAGACTTAATCTACTTTCAATTGTGAGGTCTAAATTTTGAAATTGGTGAGTTGTGTGATATATTACTTTCTTAGTCAATTACTTTATGTTCAAGTGATTAAAATTAATTTTATATGTTGTTGAATTGTTAAATAATGGTGGTTCAACCATTTAGTATTGTAATAGTTAAAGTCATATATTCAGTAAGTCTTACTTCAATGTCATTATTTCTTAGTTAATTACTTACTATTTTATGTTTAAGTGATTAGACTATATTTTATTTTTCTTGAATTGTTAAATAATGATGGTCCATGCATTTAGTATATCCACTAAATTGTCATGTATAATGTATTATTGTCATTAAGTCTTCCTTCAATGTCATTCTTTGAAGTCCTAGACATCATACCAAAGACTTTTTTGCTTTTGATTATTTACTTATTTATTTAGAGTATATCCAATAAAAATATTTTCCAAACTTTCAGGGCCATGTGGGGGCACAAGTCGCCCTTGGCTTCGTCAATGGTTTTATTTGTTTTTTATGTGAAGGGTAGTTCTGCGGAAAAGATAAATAATTTTTGGAAAAATGATATGTAGAGTCTCCAAAGTACCATAATTTTGTAATTTCATTCTTAGAATTTTTTTTTTTTTGGGGGCTCAATTTCGTCTTATAAGTTTCAAAATATTTATAATGTCTTCCCAAAAGCCTAACTCTGTTAACAATTTGAATAATAATTATTAATGTGATTTAAAATATGATAAGCGGAAAGGAACCAGAACTCTCGAAGGGGCCACTAACCACCCGAATCACTATAATAAACTGTGATAAATCGATAATTTGGTGGATGATGTGGGTAAAGTAGTAGAATAATTAAATAATAATAACAACAAGATATAGTATATATATATACAAGCTAGAAGGCTTAGGACGTAGATATTTAAATTTTTTAAAGTGGAAGAATTGTGGCACGTACAAATGGGCATGTAGTTTTCTTTCTTTTAGTTTTTTTTTGGTTCTCACTTTGACTTGGGGTAGCTTTCCTATTCCTTCTTCTATTCTCCTTCTTCCACAGCCACAGTAGCTCCAGAAATCTGTAGTTGTTCCTCAACGCCAGTCGTGAATGTCTTGGCCGAGGGTGGATGGTGGTGCTCCTGCACGTTGGTGGTTGGTTGGGTGTGTGTTGGTGTAGCTGTGGGGGAAGAATATTGGACCGTATGAGCTGGAGACTGCAGCTGTATTTCCATGGCAGCAGCTACATATCTAATTGAATCGGCTCATGGGTAAAAGAATAGTTGTGAGGATTGAGAGGTGAATGTGGGTGTGTTATGTTAGGGTTGTTTTTCATCATGGGTAGCAAGGATTTCATTATGTGTTATGGCAGAAATTTCCCCTGTTTAGACAATGAATCCACCACCCCATGGACTGATGACTAAAAAAAAAAAAAAACCATATTAAACAAAAAGGATGGAGAGATTGGTAGTTCTAATTTTGCTATCTTAACCGTGTACGTAGGTAAGTAGAGGAATTGTGAATTTTAGATTTGGCTGTCCTGTTTTGAGCAACAATTCAAGGAGTCCAAAGTCTCCTTTCCTTGACCGTAGGAGATAACAATAGAACAAGAGTTTCAAGGACTCGGCGTGGCTGAAAAAGGGGTGTATGAAATGAGCTAGTTAAGATTGGTAAATGGTAAAATGAGTGTATAAAAAGGGGAGGTTTAGAACTAGGATAATAGGAAAAATATATTTATCTTTAAGTGTAATACAATTTGGAAAGTAAGTTAATTACAATTGTGCAATTTTATTTAAGGTTATTAGGAATATAAAATGAATGATTTGGATTGCAATTATCGATTTAGATTAAGATTAACAAATGTCTAATAATAAGTTCGAATTTGAAATTCAAGGTGAATATATATACTATCGAAAGTTCTAGCTATTTTAATTTAACTCATTAAATGTAACATTTGTGGAAAGACATTGATGAATAGGATGAGAAAATATATATAAACGAAGAATTGGAATTAATCATACGTAATACGAATCGAGGAAATGCTTATAAGCGACTAAATATAAAATGTTTCCATAACAATCACAATTTTAGCATGTTAGATGAATATATATATATATATATATATATAGGTTTTGGAATTTTAGAATTAGCAATATAATGATTACTAAGAGTAAAATATGAATTTGAAATTTTCAACTTCAGATCATATCGAGGATATTCCGACGCCTTTGCAGACTAGACGAATGGACGAGTCACGTACCTAAGCAGTGAGTGAATTATGTGCTTTATGGTTATCAGATTATTGTGTGCAATTATGTACATATTTGAATTTAATGAGTGATTTCAGTTATTTAATTGGATGATATGTGATTGACATTGACTGTGGTTGATAAGGGCCAACATGTGAAAATTTTCTGAAAAATGGTTTTCATTTTTGAAATTAAAATCCAGGTGCACCAAAGTTATTTGAACTTGAAAGGTTATATGAGTTATCATGATTATGACAATTGTTTTGAAAACTAATGGAGTGCTCAGCCTCGGTGGGATGGATTTGTATACGAAGAATAACTTGTTGTGCCGGCTCGTAAATTTCCGGTGGTGGAGATATTGTTGTGTGGGGTTGAGTTACTCGTTGGCCCTTTTGCTTGTTTAGTTGATTGTTTAATTGATGATTGACTTGTATGATTTAGTTGTTGTTTTGGAACTGTGAACTAAGTGAATTTTGATTGTATAATCATGTACGTGCATCAATAGATTTGAATATGAGTTGTAAATTATGATATTTATATTGTATGATGCTGGTACCCGTATGATACATGACTTATTGACTGAGTCTTTGTGACTCACCCTTTCCTTTATGGTTATTTTCTTAGTTTTTCAGGAAACCGCAGTTGAGCGCTATATAGGGTTACCTGCCAACTCTGCAGCTGCAAGGTATATCTCGAAAATCACACATTTGGAGTGTAAAGGATAGTACTTGCAGTCACCTAGGGTGTCATGCATGGTTGTAGTATATATATTGATTTTGTTATGGTGTTGTCCTGTTTTGTTAGGAGCGGAGCTTCTCTGTATATTCTGATATCACAATTTACTATTGACTTGAATCCAAGTTGTTTGTTATATTATGGGTATGTTCTATAGTATGGGGAACCTCTGCCAATATTTTCATAAATGGTTTTATGTTTAACGTCGGTACCGGATTTTATTTTAACCCTATAATATTTTGATAATATTGATTACAATGTATTTTAAATTATGATGCACACTACTTGCATGTTCATGGTTACGAGGGTATGGACACCCATTCCTCTGGCCAGTCATACATTCATTTGAGGGTGTGACAAGTTGGTATCAGAGCATGGTTAGAGGTTTGTGACTGCAAGTATGGAATGTTATTGCTTAGTTCGCATACATTGCCCAGGACAGATGTGGATTTAGTGATGCATTCTCAATCGTCCTGAAACTCCAAGTTACGATTATTTATGGGTATTGTTTTTTTTTATCTTGTAAATGTACATTAAAGTTTTGTGTACTTGTTGTAGATATAATGCAAAGAAGTGGTCGTGTTGTTAGTCAAGAGGAACGGCAGGAGGCTGGCTCCGACCAGGGATCCGCCGGTCCCTAGATGCAGGCAGTTACAGGCAGAGGACGGCGGGGACGCCGTAGGGGCAGAGGTCAAGGTTGGGTTGTTGAACCAGTTCAAGTAGTGGCTCCTGGTTTAGACATGGAGCGGTTGGTGCAGGGATTAGACCGCGTTCAGAGGACTGCAGGTGACTTAGTTGGGATTTTAGCCCAACAGTAGCAGGCTCAGTAGCATCCATCGATAGTTCCCCCTGTTCAGCCTTAATAGGAGGCAAACCCCGCAGCTTCAGTCCAGCAAGATCGAGGGGTATTTGTGACATTACACGACTTTAGAAAGATGCAGCCGCCGAGATTTTCTGGGGTTGATCTAGCTCAGGACCTTTATGTTTTCCTCGAGGAGTCAAACTGATTGTGTATAGCTTTGGAATGTGATCCCGTTCGTGCAGTTGAGCTAGTTAGCTATCAGTTACATGATGTGGCCGGAGTTTAGCAGAGCTTTTCTAGAGACCTTTATGTTTTCTGGTATAAGACGTTGGTGCAGTGGCAGACTAAGCCTATTCCACTGAAGTGGCCGGAGTTTAGCAGAGCTTTTCTAGATCGCTTTTTACCTGAGAGTATGCGAAACAAGCATGCTCGTGATTTTGAGCGATTGGTGCAGATTGAGGGTATGTCAGTGGTGGAGTACAAGACTCGATTTACTCGACTATGTAGTTTTGCCCCTCATTTGATCGCCACAAAGCAGATGACGGTGAAGAGATTCGTGCATGGGTTGAAGGACTATTTATTCATATCAGTGTTCGTGTTGGACACTACAACATATACTCAAGCTGTGAATTCTGCTTACCGATTGGAGACTAGGGTGGTTGAGAGATAGGCGAAATGAGAGAGTCATAAGAAGGCAAGGTAAGAGGGTTCGTCGACCTTTCGAGCTGGCAGTTCATGGAGGCTTGAGGGTGAATCTACCTCTTGGCAGGGTTCATTCAAAGGAAATTCTCAACCGAGTAGAAGTCAGATGAGACGAGGTTCAGGAGCTCAGTTTTAGGGAGGATCGTCAAGCGAACCTTGATCATATGAGTTCCCTACATGCTCTACTTGTGGCAATAGGCACAAAGGGCAATATAGACTGGGGACAAGTGCATGCTTTAAATGTGGAGTGATGGATCATCGTATTAGAGACTGTCTATTGTTAAGAGGTCAGTCCACTTCAGTCGGGACTTCTTCTTTAGTCCAGGATAGACCTCTACTTCCTGCAACACCTACGAGGCCTCCAGGAATGCTTGGTGGTTCTTCATCAGCAGGGAGAGGTCAAGCCCGAGTTTATGCTTTGACGACTTAAGATGCTTAGGCTTCTAATACAGTAGTATCAGGTAATTTGTTTGTTTGTTTCATTAATGCTAAAGTGCTATTTGAACTAGGAGCTACTCATTCTTTCATCTCACCATTGCTTCCAAGGTAGGGAAGGTTGCGGAGCCTCTTGAGATCCCTCTAGCAGTCTTAACTTCGTTGGGAGAAATTATTTTAGCAGACCAGCATATATCTTCTTGTGAGGGATGATAATTGTCTGGCTGACTTAATCATACTAGATATGCTGGAATATGATGTGACTCTAGGCATAGATTGGTTATCTGACCATCATGCTTTGGTAAACTATCATGATAAAAGCGTTAAGTTCTGTATTCCTACCAAGTCGACTGTTATTGTTCAAGGGGATCGAAGTGAGGTTCCTCACAATTTAATTTTAGCTATTCAGGCGAGACGACTTATCAGGAAGAAGCATCAAGCTTATCTAGCTTTTGTCAAGGATACTCAGCTAGAGTGTCCTTCTTTAGATTGTATCCCAGTAGTGAGTGAGTTTTCTGATGTTTTCCCTCAAGAGCCTCTGGGGCTTCCTCTTGACTGCGAGATTGAGTTCGGCATTGAGCTATTACCTGGCACTCAACCAATTTCTATTCCCCCTATAGAATGGCTCTTAGTGAGTTAAGGAAGCTTAAATTGCAATTACAGGATTTACTGGATAAGGGATTCATTCGTCCTAGTTCATCTCCTTAGGGTGCTCCTATTTTATTTGTTAAAAAGAATGATGACTAATTTAGATTGTGCATCGATTATCAATAGTTGAATAAGGTCACAGTTAAAAACAAGTATCCCTTTTCAAGGATTGATTACTTATTTGATCAGTTGTAAGGAGCTCATTATTTTTCTAAAATTGATCTTCGTTTGGGGTACCATCAGCTCCGAATTAAAAAGGAAGATATTTCAAAGATTGCTTTTCGTATTCGATATGGACACTATGAATTTCTTGTTATGTCTTTTGGGCTTACTAAGGCTCTTGCAACATTCATGGATATGATGAATTGGGTGTTTAAGCATTTCTTGGACCAGTTTGTTATTGTTTTCACTGATGACATTCTGGTATATTCTCAAAGTGAGGAGGAACATGAGCAGCATCTTCGAATTGTATTATAAACACTGAGGAGAAATAAGCTATATGCTAAATCATCTAAGTGTGAATTTTGGCTAAAACATGTGACTTTTCTCTGGCACGTGATTTCTAAGGAAGGTATTTGTGTAGACCCAAGTAATATAGAAGCAGTTCAAAATTGGCCTTGACCAACAATGTCTCTGAGGTTTGCAGTTTTTTGGGCCTAGCCGGGTATTACAAGAGATTTGTAGAGAATTTCTCCCGTATTGCTGCTCCTTTGACTCGACTGACTCAGAAAGGAGTCAAGTTTTTGTGGTCCGAGACTTGTTAAGAAAGTTTTCAAAAACTAAAAACTTGTTTGACGTCAACTCCTATTCTTGCACTTCTTTCTACTACGGGTAAGTATACTGTGTTTTGTGATACTTCTCATATTGAACTTGGTTATGTTTTGATGCAGGATGGAAGAGTTGTAGCATATGCTTCTAGACAGCTGAAAACGCATGAGGTGAACTACCTTACTTATGATCTTGAAATGACAGCAGTAATTTTTGTATAAAGATATAGAGGCTTTTGAGATTTTCATGGATCACAAAAGTCTTAAATACATTTTTAATTAGAATGAGTTGAATCTGAGACAGTGTAGATGGATTGAGCTGCTGAAGGATTATGACTGTTCGATTTCTTATCATCCAGGTCAAGCAAATGTGGTTACCGATACTCTGAGTAGGAAGTCTATGGGTAGTCTATCCCATTTGTTAGCTGGGCGCAATCAAGTAGTCAAAGAATTGCAGCAATGCATGGCTGAAGGAGTTAAATTCGAAGTGTCTTCTCAGGGGATATTGCTAGCTCATGTTCAAGTGTAGTCCACTTTTGTGGAAGCCATAAAAGCATCACAAGTAGTTGATCTAGAGGTGATTGCTGAAAAAACTAAATGTGAGCAAGGAATTACTGGTGATTTTAGGGTGGATGGTGAAGGAGTGTTGAAGTATGGTGATAGGATGGTGGTGCCACCTGATTTAGAGTTGAGGAAGAAGATTCTTGAAGCAGCTCATTGCTCATCATATGTTATGCATCCTGGTTCTTCTAAAATGTATTAAGATTTAAGAAAATTTTACTGGTGGAAGGGTATGAAAAAGGATGTTGCTGATTTTGTTTCTAGGTGCTTGGTGTGCAGCAAGTGAAAGTTGAGCATTAGAGGCCTGCGAGGATGTTACAAAAACTGGAAATTCCATAGTGGAAATAAGAAAAAGCCACCATGGATTTTGTATTAGGACTTCCTAAGACTATTAGAGGCTTTGATTCCATTTGGGTGATTGTAGATCGTTTAACGAAGTCTACGCATTTTCTTCCAGTGAAGACTACTTATTCAGCACATCAGTATGCAAAGCTATACCTGGATGAGATTGTTTCATTACATGGGGTACTAGTTTCTATTATATCGGACCGGGGTGCTCAATTCACTATTGTGTTTTGGAGATTATTTCAGTAAAGGTACTCAGTTTTTATTCAGTATGGCTTTTCACCCTCAGACAGATGGGCAATCCGAGAGGACGATATAAACTTTGGAAGATATGTTGCGGGCTTGTGTGATGAATTTTGAAGGTGGTTGGGATCAACATCTTCCACTAATGGAGTTTGCTTATAATAATAGCTGTCATAGTAGCATTCAGATGGCACCATTTGAAGCATTTTATGGTAGAAAGCGTCGATCTCTAGTGGGTTGGTTTGAGACAAGTAAGCATCAGTTGTAGGACTAGAGTTAATCCTAGGGTGCTGTGGAGAAGGTTCAGGTGATTCGTGATAGATTATGGACAACTCAAAGCAGACAGAAGTTGTATGCTGATAATCGTAAAAGACAGTTGGAATTCAAAGTGGGTGATCAGATGTTCCTGAAGGTTTCTTCTTTTAGGGGCACTATGAGATTTGGTAAGAAAGGTAAACTAAGCTCAAGATTCATTGAGCTTATTCAAATCCTAAGGAGGGTTGGAGTGGTGGCATACGAGTTAGCATTACCCTCGGATTTTGATAGAGTGCATCCAGTATTTCATGTGTCGATGCTTCAAAAATATTTACCAGATGAATCTCATATTTTACAAATTCAGGAGGTGAAAGTTGACAAGGACCTAACGTACGAGGAGCAACCAGTAAAAATCATCGATAGACTAGTCCGTAAAATATGAGGTTATATGGCAACATCATAAGGGAACATGAAGCCACTTGGGAGTTCAAAAATGAAATGGAACGGTGTTATCCAAATTTATTTGAGTAATCTAGGTAAGCAATATACTCCTGTAACTTTTAATCCAAAATTCGGGACGAATTTCTTTTTAAAGATGGGAGAATGTGATAAATTGATAGTTTGATAGATGGTGTGCGTAAAGTACTGGGACAATTTAAATAATAATAATAAAAAGATATATATATATATATATGTATAGTATATATATATACATGCTAGAAGGCTAAGACCGTATGAGCTGGAGACTACAACTATATTTCCATGGCAACAGTAACATATCTACTTGAATCGGCTTATGGGTAAAAAGAATAGTTATGAGGATTGAGAGGTGAGTGTGGGTTTGTTATGTTAGGGTTGTTTTTCATCATGGGTAGCAAGGATTTCGTTATGTGTTATGGCAGAAATTTCCCCTGTTTAGAGAATCAATCCACCACCCCATGGACTGATGACTAAAAAAAAAAAAAAAACATATTAAACAAAAAGGATGGAAAGATTGGTAGTAGAGGAATTGTGAATTTTAGATTTGGCTGTCCTGTTTTGAGCAACAATTCAAGGAGATCAAGTCTCCTCAACCGTAGGAGATAACAGTAGAACAAGAGTTTCAAGGACTTAGGCGTGGCTAAAAAAAGGGTGTATGAAATGAGCTAGTTAAGATTGGTAAATGGTAAAATGAGTGTATAAAAAGGGGAGGTTTAGAACTAGGATAATAGGAAAAATATATTTATCTTTAAGTGTAATACAATTTGGAAAGTAAGTTAATTACAATTGTGCAATTTTATTTAAGGTTATTAGGAATATAAAATGAATGATTTGGATTGCAATTATCGATTTAGATTAAGATTAATAAATGTCTAATAATAAGTTCGAATTTGAAATTCAAGGTGAATATATATACTATCGAAAGTTCTAGCTATTTTAATTTAACTCATTAAATGTAACATTTGTGGAAAGACATTGATGAATGGATGAGAAAATATATATAAACGAAGAATTGGAATTAATCATACGTAATACGAATCGAGGAAATGCTTATAAGCGACTAAATATAAAATGTTTCCATAACAATCACAATTTTAGCATGTTAGATGAATATATATATATATATATAGGTTTTGGAATTTTAGAATTAGCAATATAATGATTACTAAGAGTAAAATATGAATTTGAAATTTTTAGCTTCACATCGTATCGAGGATATTCCGACGCCTTTACAGACTAGACGAACGGACGAGTCACGTACTTGAGTAGTGAGTGAATTATGTGCTTTATGGTTATCAGATTATTGTGTGCAATTATGTACATACTTGAATTTAATGAGTGATTTCAATGATTTAATTGGATGATATGTGAGTGACATTTACTGTGGTTGATAAAGGCCAACACGTGAAAATTTTCTGAAAAATGGTTTTCATTTTTGAAATTAAAATCTAGGTGCACCTGGGTTATTTGAACTTGAAAGTTTATATGAGTTATCCTGATTCTGACAATTGTTTTGAAAACTATTGAAGTGCTCAGCCCCGATGGGATGGATTTGTATACGGAGAATAACTTGTTGTGCCGGCGAGTAAATGCCCGGTGGGGAAGATATTGTTGTGTGGGGATGAGTTACTCGTTGGCCCTTTTGCTTGTTTAGTTGATTGTTTAATTAATGATTGACTTGTATGATTTGGTTACTGTTTTGGAACTATGAACTTTGATTGTATAATCACGTACGTGCATCAATAGATTTGAATATGAGTTGTAAATTATGATATTTGCATTGTATGATGCTGGTACTTGTAGGGTACATAACTTATTGATTGAGTCTTTGTGACTCACCCTTTCATTTGAGGTTATTATTTTTGTTTCCAGGAAACCATGGTTGAGCGCTATATAGGGTTACTTGCCAACCTTGCAGCGGCAAGGTATATCTCGAAAATCGCACACTTGGAGTGTAAAGGATAGTACTTGCAGTCGCCTAGGGTGTCATGCATGGTCGTAGTATATTTATTGATTTTGTTATGGTGTTGTCCTTTTTTGTTAGAAGCGGAGCTCTTCTGTATATTCTAATATCACAATTTACTATTGACTTGAATCCAAGTTGTTATGGGTATGTGGACCGTACGGGGAACCTCTATCAATATTTATATAAATCGTATTATGTTTAACTTCGATACCAGATTTTATTTTAACTCTTTAATATTTTGATAGTATTGATTACAATGTATTTTAAATTGTGATGCACACTACTTGCATTTTCGGGGTTGTGGGGGTATGGACACCCATTCCTCCAACTAATCATACCTTCATTTGAAGGTGTGGCACAAACCTCATCCCCTGATTATTCAAAATCATTATGTTCAGACTTCCACTTAGTTTCACATAAGTTTCTTCTTGGTCATGGGGGTAAAGTGCATTGTTCTAATTATAAAAAAAAAGAAATGGAAAAAAGAAAGAAAGATAAATATGGAGATGTTTATTGCTAAAAAAAAGATAAAATAAGAAATAATAAATAGAAAGTGAAAAACATAAATAAAATAAAATCTTATAATTAGGATAGTTTAGTCTTTTTTGAGTTAATTTATTACATAATAAGTAATTTGAATAATTGGGAGTTATTTGCTAATTATGACTTAAATAAAGTGGTTATGTGTCCAATTCAATAGTTTATAAAAATCATTACAAAATATGTGATAGTTCATGGGATTAAAATGCAATTGACCCTAATATATATATATATATATATGAATTTAATCAATTTAAAATCAATTATTTTTAAAAATAGTAAAAAGTTAAATAAAATTAAGTGGTGCAATGAACATAAAATTAAGTCACGTGTGTCACTTACTCCTTCTATCCTACTAATCAACATAA
This sequence comes from Quillaja saponaria, assembly GCA_029379385.1. NCBI lineage: Eukaryota > Viridiplantae > Streptophyta > Magnoliopsida > Fabales > Quillajaceae > Quillaja > Quillaja saponaria. The sequence continues at coordinate 5,481,972 of CM055615.1, read as the reverse complement.
ATTTTGCTTGAGTTACCATTGTGTGCAGCCTTCAATCTTGCTAGTTTAGCTAAGGAACTTGGTACAGGGGTTAGTTTGGACAGCCTTTATGTTTGGTTGTAAGCTCTTTCTTGTTTCTAGCTATTTGGTTTAGCAAGAAAGTTCAGCCCTCATTCCTTTAGCAGTTTAGTTGAACTCCTCCATCTTCTCAATTTGTTCTACCTGTGCTTGGTGTGAAAGTGGAAGAACAGCCAACAAACTATTGTTCTGTTTTCTACTGCAAGTATTCTAGCCGTAGCATGCTTCTATTGTCCATTCGTGCCTGCCTTGTATTATAGCCACTACTATAACTTGTAACAGCCTTGTTGGCGTGAATAGGTGGCAAGTAGCAAGGAAAAAAAAAAAAAAACCAATGAGCTGCAGGATGTAGGAGTTCTCTCAAGTCTTGTACTCTGGTTTCATTTTTCGATTTGTGAATAGTGAACATAATGAAAAACAGTAGATGGATGTTTATCTATTATATATACCTTATCGATTATTTAATAGCCTATTTTATTTGTTTGTTCTAGTTCTGGAACATTAGTTAGTACTGAGTTTGTAATATACTTATGAACAATGCTCACGATAAGAATTAGATTATTATAGAGGCACTGATGGTATTCATTCATTTTTTTGAGTAAAATACTCAATACTACTAATACTATAATAATATTACTTTGTTAGTCTTACTGGTGTTGTGTCTCTACATTAGCATTAATTAATTACTTCTCATTTTAGTATACTTATTATTTTGAAGATTATAAGACTCTATTATCAAGTTTTTTTCCAATTAGTCATAAATTACTTTTAAGATTTATTCTATATATTGTAAAATATCTTATTTCTCGATGTATTTTATTTGTTTTACATGTATACATATAATCTAGAATATATATTTAGAGTTTGTACTATACCTTACGATTTGATTCTTGATTTTCAAATTCAATATTTCGATTCATAATTTGAATCTTGTTTTGATAACTATGGTGCTATTTAGTTTTTATTTGAAAATTTGTGGATGGAATTTGCTTTGAAACTCTGAATGAAAGCTGTTCCCAATATCTTGAAACATTAGACTGGAAAGTTTCATAGTTTAATTCCTAAGTATGAGAATTCTATAAACATTGGAATCAAAGATTGGCAACTAGGAATTTTACGAGTGCTTGGTTTTTATGTGTAGAATCGAGGGAGTTCAAGGCATATTTTAGGAAAAGATTCTAAATAATAAAGCTATCTAACTTCCTAAAGTTAATGTTTCAACTTGGTTTTATTAAAATTAATTAAGTAAGTAAGTGAAAAAAAACATATATCCAAGAAGGCCGTGAAATGCCTAAAAGGAGTAAATTTAAATAATTAACTGTACTAATATACTCATCCAAATAATATATATGATACCTATTAGAAAGATATACTTGTCTATTAATAAATCCAACAAACGGAATTGGATTTCCTTTTTCTTAGAGAAAGTTATATTTAAATAACTAAGGTAAGTTCACAGTTGCCAAAATCCTACGTTTTGTAGAATTTGATGCAACTTCAAAGAATAAACTGTATTGATATATAAATCAAAAAATTTCAAATAATATACGATTATAAAGATACATGTGTCTAGTATTAAACAAATTTTATGAAACTAGATTTGGAATTTCTTAGAGGAAGATATGACTGTTAGAGTTAACACTGGTCCAAACCCCTAGTTTGGACAGTTTTAACATCTCTAACTCACTAGTGCTTTCTATCTTTTCTAATAGTTCCTTTCTACCCTATGCATTGTCAAGACATTTAAAATGTCTTTTCATTATCAACCTAGCCACATAAGCTACAATTCATACTACTTGACATGTAATGGCTTAATAGAAAACTTTCATAAAGAAACCTATATAAGTTGAGATATAAGCTTAGTAATTAAAAGATTATAACAATAACGTTTATGAACTAAGTATTCTTTGGGAATATGAATTTCAGTTCCAGATCTTAATGTGGACCTAATGAGATGCACGATTGCAGGTGTGAGTAATGAATGAAATCAGTTAAAGGAGAGTGGTTAATTATTGCCTTTAGGGGCTAGATTATTATGTGTAATTAAATAAATGTGCAAGTGCAATGTTTTGGTGAGTTATTTTAATCATGCTTATTTGAAATTGTTTATGGTTGATAAGGGCCAACAAATTGAAATTTTTTTGAGAAATGATTTTTATTTCTAGAATTAGGATTCCCAGGTGCACTTAGGATATGTTGATTTGAAATTATGAGATATTCTGATTTTGATAAACATTCTTAAAAGTTTGAATGCTCAGCCTCGGTAGGATGGATTATGTACAAAGATTAATCTATTGTGCAGGTGTGTAAATGCCCGGTGAGGGGTGATACTGTTATGCGGGCTTGAGTTATTCGTTAGCCCTTTGTTTGCTTTGTATGTTGTGATTGCTCTGATTCATTTGTAATTCTATGAATTATGTAAGTTGTGAATTTATGACGATTACAAATATGTACATATATTTTAAATTAAATCATGATGTTATTCTATATGTTATATACTTGTATTGAGTGATGCTAGTACCATTTGGGTACGATTTTCCACTCACAGAGTCTATAGAACTCATTCCTCTTGTGGATTTTTTTTTAAAAATAGGAGTTCAGTATATGACGTCGCCAAGCTCGTGACCTACGAATAGTGTACGGAAAGGTATTTTTCCAGGATCTTAGACTTGAAGTTAAGGATGAAAGTTTGCAGTCACACTAGAACTGTAAGGTGTCTCATTTTGTATGATGTAGTAGTCTAGTTATTTGTCTTTGTGTTGTTGTTGAAATCAGGAATAGATGTGTTTGCATTTTTGATGCATGTTCCATAAATTTTCAGTACATTGTTATTTATTTTAGAAAACAAACTTTTACAGTGAGCTTCTGTTTTAAAAAATTTATTTTATTCTTTAATTAGGTCAAGAGTCGTGCTTGTTACTTTGTTTTGAAGTCAGGGTTATTGGGGTTTGGTTATCTAATCCTCCGGCCAGTCACGCCTTCGTAAGGGGTGTGACAAATTTCTTAGAAAATTATACGAGTCAAACAAACCAACAATTTAATATTATTAGGTTGCTTAGTGCCTTGGATATTTGGTATTCAAAATTTTGGATTATTTTGAATGATGTATCACTTAATAAACCACAAAAAATATTTAATAGCTTACAATTGTTCTAGATCCATAATCATTTATAAAAGTAACTATAAATAATTTCAATGGACTAGTCTAAAAGTCAAGAATGTGTGTTCACTTATCGAATATTCTTGTAGAATAAAATTTTTGTAAATTTTCTAGTCTTAGAGTGGATATGACTAGCTTTTAATCAAACCGGAGAGACAATAAGTCAAGGCGAACGTAAACTGTCTCTTACACATATAATCTCTAAAAAAAAAGGTACAAATAAAAACTAGCAACCAAAATCGATAAAAAGAAAATTGTGTTGATATTGATTGAGGAACTCTTCTTAAAAGCTTAAGATCAAGTGCTAAAATTTGGGTTCGACATTAGTCTAATAATTGAATATGTTCAATACATAAAAAGTAAAATAAAATCATTTTATGAAAGATAATAATTGTTAGAATTGCAAAGTAAATAAATTTTGAGTGTTTAGGTGTCAAATATCATTGAAATCACCTTAATGAAGCATAAGACATTTAAGCACCCTAATTTCACTCATATACATACCCAAATTCTTTAATTTGCAAGATTTAAAAATAATTGATAGTTGATAATTATGAGAATATGGTGTTGACTCGTCATCGATATACCTATCCAATATTTTGGCACATACTCTTGCCATATCATCCCTTAATTCTCTTTCATATCTATTAAATCATATTATTTTTCCACATCACCACTAATTTTCTCACATCTCTCCTAACTTAATTATGTAAAACATAAATTTCTACTTTTTCAATCTAATTCCTATTATATTTTCTTTAACATTTTGTTACCTAGAATTTTTTATGTTTCTCTCTTGTCTTTCTCATCTTTGCAGTTTTGTTTTTTATTTTTTAAAATATATTTTTCTTGACAAAAAATTCTTAATTTACAAGCAATAATATATGTACATGAATACACTTAATTAAATTGTTTTGAATGATTTCTTCATTACTTATTAGAGATATTTATTTGTGAAAAAACATTAGAGCAAATCTATTTTAAATTAAGTCAACAATTAGTACTGATGCTATATTTTAATTTTTTTTCTTAAAAGAAAAGATATCTGTATATTTAAAATTAAAATTAAAATATATGCAACAAAATATTTTTTAAAAGTTAAAATTTCACATAATATAATATAATCCTTAAGAGAATTATATTATAACACAATGACACATAAAAAGATAGACTGGTATCACATTATAAAATATAATTGTTACGAGAATCATAGGGTTTTCTCTTAAAAAAAAAAGTCTAACAGAATTCCGAGAGATTAGTCTCACAATAATATTATTGAGAAAATTTTATCAAAAAAATAAAAATTATAGAAAGTAATATTAATTATAATTGTAAAACAATTTGGATTGCAAATATATATTTATTTATATTTTTGGTTGAAAAACGATTGCTTGATGTTACATTATATATATTTGTTTAGAGAATAGTAATTTCTTATATGTTGCCATTTTCATTAGCAAGTTGATTTGTCTACGTAACACCTACATCGTGAAAGGCGCTCAATTTCTTTTAGTAAGGGATGAGGGCAAGGCAATGGGGTTTTCTTTCTTTGAATAGTCAAACAATAATAATAATAAATAAATAAATAATTAAATGACTTGCCTTTTACTTTGCCACTTCCACTAAATCCATATTAATAATATATATAAAAAAAATTGTTATAAATTAAATTGGTTTGTAGTATACGATTAGAGTTGTTGAAGACTGAACTAATTTATATAATTAGCCAACCAGTCCGTATTGAATTTGTTCTATTATCGAATAAACAAAAGTAACCAATTGATATATGCTGAAATCGATGTATTCAATAATAAAACTTTAGAGTAAAGTTTTCGACCAAGTCAGAAACTTAGGTCAAAAACATTTAGTATTATTATAAAAATATCTATAAATTAATATCAGTCTTGTGATTCGGATGGCGAATAGAATTCTTGAATTTGAGAATTCACAATAGAATTGTAAGATTTGATATTATTTTTTTAAAAATTAATTTTAAATAAAATATATAAATACAAGAAAAACAAGATTCATTCAAAAATAAAATAATCTTGACATGTAATGAATGGTCGTTTGATGAGTTAAAAAAAATTGACTGTAAAGTAAGTAATTTAATTGTGGCTTGAGAAAAGTATTTTATTTCCTTCCAAAATATTGACTATTGTTTAGTTTGAAGAATAGTAAGACAACCATTTTCAAATTAAAAATTTATGATTTTACTTTAAGATCACATCTAAACTATAGATATGACACTTTGAAAATCTTTACAATGAAAAAAAAAATTATTTAAAATCTTAACATGTTGAGTTTAATTAAGGTTTAAGAGGTATATTAGAATCTAGTTATAGTCAAATAAATTATGAATCGTATAGACTTGTAAATCATACAAGTTGTTTGTAAATTATATTCACCTATAATATTAAATACCACATAAGTTGATACATGATTTGAATCAAATCTTAAAAATTTATTATTTAAAAAAGAAAAAGAAAAAGAAAAAAAAAAAGATGATACAAATGTATAATATATAATTAACATGTATTATAAAACCAACACTTATAAAATTATCTGGTGATATTTTAATGTGTGAAGAAGTTGTTTTCAAGAAAAAGAGGAAGAAAACAATGAATGGGATGTCATTTGTTTGGTCTTTTCTGCACTACTATAATTGATTACAAATATATTTGTAATCTTCCACTTAAAATATGAGTAATGTCCTTTTGGGATGTAACACCAATATATATTATATGTGACTACAGACACGAAGTCAAACATATTACATGCAATATTTGTTAATTACACGCAACATATACAGATTGAATATATGCATTCTCACGTTTCCATGAAAAAGTATATATATTTTTATGGATAAAGATCTCATGTCCCGTTTGAGTGTTTTAATTCCTGTTTCATTAATAAAAATAGGGTCATGTCATTAAAAAAATATATGATAAACTGACGATGCTAACTTTAACAATCCTCCATCTCCTCCTTCCACCATTAGTTTATCATGCAATATTTTTAATGACATGACCCTATTTTCATTGGTGAGAGAGACGTCAAAATAAAATGGGAGATCTATATTCATATTTTTATAACAAATTCTATTTTCTTCTTAACACGTGGCCACTACTCATTGATTATATTTATGTCAATCAAATATACATTGAATACAATTTAAACATAATAACGTATTTATTATTTGAACTCATAATCTCACCTCATTGTAATTTTCTTTTTGACATAAATAATATTAACGTATACAGTGAGTACAATTCAAATTTGCAATTAACAGGTATATTCTCAATTCAATAAGTTAGAAAAAAAAATATATATATTCACATCTCCTCACTTTCGTTTTAACCATTACACTAAGACTTCATTGACTCACCTTATTACTATTAAATATGTTCATGTTTGGTTTGATTTTTAAAACAATTCTTGGGTTTAAACTTTTCTACAAAGTTGTTTGATAATACAAGTTTTATTTTACAACCTTTATGAAAAATTATTTTTTGTTTTTAGAGTTCCAAAAACTGAAGATAGAAAACCAAACTTTTTCTTAAATAGAAAACAATGGAAGATTAAATGAATTTTAATAATTATTTTATTAAGACAAATATAAACATAATATTTGTCAAAATAGTCTTTTAAATAATTTTATAACTCTCAATATTTTTTTAAAAAACAAATAAAATACTTTTACATACAATATTTTTACCCATAGTTTAACCAAATAGATGTATTAATACTTACAGCGAATGATTCCACTCACTATTTACTAACTTACCTTCAATACTTTCTCAACTGTTTTAGGACCACCTCATGAGCAAATTGGACCTGCGGGCCAAAACGTGGACTTATTTTATTTGTAGTGGATAACATGACATAGATAATAATTGTTCATGTAAGCAATGATCAATTTTTATTTTTTTTCTCATGAGTATCCCCACACGTCTAATTTCTTTCGGGTTCGTGGCTACCCCTCTCCACAAGTGATTTCTTGAGGGCTCAAACCTCTGACATTAAGAGGTCACTCAACTGCTAAGCTCAAGCATGCATTTATCAAATTTTAAACTTTATTTTATAATAGTTTTAAGGAAAAAATTGATAATAATATATTTTAAAAATTGAAATATATAATTTTTTTTTTATCGATAGTTAATATATACATTAATATCTATTTATCTATTTATAGTGTTTCATCAGGTTCACATTAGAATCAGGAACTGAAATTCATATTTCCAAATAATAGTTAGTTCATAAATGTTATGCATCATAGTATTTGCAGAAAGGTTACCAAGATATGCTATATATGTGTTGTTCTTTCTATGTCTAACAAATTTCAATTTGTTATCACTACTAATGTCCACAACCAAACAACATTGACCACATAAGATAATTCTATGGCATTTATCACACGATTGATTGACACTTAACAAATTATACTTAAGCCTATCTATAAATAAAACATGTTCAACTGAAAACTTATCCTTACCGACATTACTCCTTGAATCCTTCTCTTGTTATTATCCCTAAATGTGACAAATCCATTGTCATTTATCTCCAAGGAGTTGAACTTATCTTTCTTTTTAGTCTCGTACCTTGAACATCTATCGTCCAGCTGACACGAATTTTACCTACGCAAGCACACGTATCATCCTTAAGTAATATAGATAGAAGTAGAGATCATTCCTACAATGAGTTTTTCAAATATTATGCTAAGTATTAAAATTAGCAATTTCAATCTTATTCAAACGCTTAATTCGGGGTAGTTATAATCTCTTAATTATTAAGCTTCTATCACAACTTGTATAGGTTTCTTTATGAAAGTTTTCCATTAAGCTATTATGTCAATTAATATGAATTGGATTTTATGTGATAAGGTTAATAATGAAGAGACATTTTATATGTCTTGACAATGCATAGGGTAGAAGGAAACTATTAGCAAAGATAGAAAGTACTTATGAGGCAGAGATGTTGAAACAGTCCAAACTTGGGGTTTGGACCAATGTCCACTTTCACGGTCATATCTTTATCTAGAAAATTCTGAATCTAGTTTCGTAAAATTTATAAAATACTAGACACGTGTAGATTTATAATAGTATATAATTTGTAATTTTTAGGTGTGTATATCAATACAGTTTATTCTTTGAAGTTGCATCAATTTTTGCGAAACACAGGATTTGATAGGTCGGACCTTACCTTAGTTAATTGAACATAACTTTCTCTAGGAAAAACAAAATCTAATTTCGTTTATCGGGTTTATTAATAGAAAAGTATGTCTATATTTCTTATTTAGAAACTTTTCCTAAAATTAGTTTTGAAGGCACTCAATTCCTTACATGAACCATATTTTAGGGCACTAAAAATCCTGCCTAACCTAGTTGGAGTCTTATAGCTCTAACTAACAACATACTTGGAACCAAGCTACAAAATTTTGCGGATATCATATGAAGACCCTAAGATATATTTTCTCTTTAGAACCCATAGTTTAATTCTGCTCTGAAAGCACCCCAAACATAAGATTTTTCTCAACCACGCAATCTGCCCTACATCCCTTCCAAACCATTCAACTCTCACTTTTAACATTTCATCTCACCATTAAACATCCTTTTCCCATACTCACTACCCAGTGTCATTAAATCCTCACTCCCCATATCAACTGACCACTCTTTGCTCTTGTTCATGAACTTTTATTCGAACTCAAATGATACTTAACCTCCCAAGAATTGAAATAACCAAGTTTCATTCATTATACTATAACTAGTTTGTTTCAAGCATTTTATCAAACACCTTAAAGGCATAATTTTCTTCTATTATTGTGTATTTGTACGTATATATATATTCTACACCAAGAATTTCAATTTCCATCTCAGAGCACATCATGTAGTAAATGATTATGAGTTTCCTTTTTAATTATCTTTGTTTCCTTCTTTCCAAGTCAATTAATAAAGCCTTTTCATTCCAAAATTTCTTAATAATGATTGCTCTCATAGTCCTAACTTAAATATAATTTAAGGAGATGAATCTAACTTACAGGGAATAATGAGTTCTTTTAAAGCTTGGCAATAAGCATCAACCACAAAGACGATTCTGATCTCCTTGGTCCCCAACTGCTCTGGCCATTGTCATTGTACTGTTTCCCTCCACCGGATCCAGAGACACTGCCCAGATGTTGTGAACTAATAACCTTATTTTGTCTGCCTCTAGTTGCAATTTCACTTTTCTGAACCCAATAGCTGTCATTTGTTGCAGAAGTTCCCATATATGGTCCCAACACACGTAGAGCCAACAATTGGGTAAATACCATGTGATTCCGAGGTGAAATGCGCACAAGGTCGTAGATTTTCGTGTCTAACCCTTTCATGAGTGATAAATACTATTTCTGTAACTCCTACCAAGTTTCTTGGTAGTGGTAGACCTGCAACAAGGAAGTTCATAGCACAGCCATAGAAGAGAAAGAAAAGAAGAGAGAGAGAGAGAGAGAGAAGGAGAAAGAAGGGAAAATCAAATTTTATAAATCTTCGAATGCCTCTCTTAAACAACATAATTGGGTATTTAACCCTTAGTTGTTGATTAACAGTTAAATTAATCCCTATTTTCCAGCTAACTGTCAACTAATTCAACTAACTAGATAACAAACCCTCCTAGCAAATGATTAGGTACTCCACACCATATTGAAGTATTTGTTTACACAATTACAAGGAACCCTTATTCTATTTACTAATTCCCTTCTTGTCCTTCTGTCTTCCAAACCACACGTATCAACGAGCATGCTGCTCAGTGTTGAAATGTAATAGAAATACGAGAAAAGAAATGGTTTTTGGTTTCTAGTTATCTTTGATAATTGGAAAGAGGAGACCTTGGTGAGATTTTTGAACCAGGACATGATGAACCAAACTCTACAAAATTTCGAGAATATGTGTTTCTTTCTTTCTATGGTTAGAACTGAGATATTGTCAAATTGATAGGCTACATGGATTGTGATGGAAGTAGTTAACGGTAGAACAAGAGAAAACCCAAAAGCAAAGCAAGAACAGGCTCCCCAAAATAAGGACTCAAGTAGCAGAGGAGTAAAGCAAAAAGAGAGGCAATGAAAATAAACAAGCTAGCTAAAATAAAAGGTCAATAGCAACATGAAATTGTGTGGTGCCTATTTTCTTGCTTTGTTTATATATATATATATATATATATATATATATATATATATAATTATAATATTTATTTATTTCATATGCTTGCATTTATTTTTTACGATCAAGAGCTACACTCATTTGTTCTAATTTCATGTTTCCAATATCGGGTTATGACATATGTGGTGCAAATTTATTCTTAGTTTGATATATGGATATATACACGTGTTAATTGTATAGTTTACTTATTAAATTTGCTTGTTATGGAGATTAAATCTTGATATATTTATACCTAGACATTAATTATTCACTCACTTGAATTTACTTGGTCACAATGTTACTTACTTTACAATAACACATGCACGATACTTTTAAAACTGACACTAAGGTTACACTAGGATATCGAATTATAACATATTTAACTGTACTTTTATTTAATTAATTTGTTTATTTTATAACATAATTTTATACACCTCGTTTAAAACTCGATTTTACGTTATCGGGTTATGAGGGTTATAACAATCTCCCCTCCTTAAAAAAAATTTATCCTGAATTTCAACAACAAAAGGATATAGGTACAAAGTTTACATAAATCAGATGTAAATATTGTTGTTCCAGTGTAACTCCAGTTTCCCAGATGGTTTCTTGCTCCTTGGTTTGCATCAAAAGATTAATCGAAAATTTACAAACTTGTCTACTTATACTCACTACTGAATATTTCCCATATATTAGATTATTATACATCTTTTTGCTTCCTAAATTTGTAACACATGAAACTTTTCAATGTAACTTAAATTTCAAGAAGTTTTAATTTGATTCCTTTAAAAACGAAATTAACCTCTCAGAAACATTAAATTTAATATTTTTTATCACGATACTCCATCACGCTTCTACTGCGCCACTCTAATAATTAAACATCTAATCCCCAATTTACATTCAAAATCATATTATATTTCTTATTTAAAGTTCAGATTGATGAACTAAAACAGATAATTATATGAGTAAAATAAATTAACTTCTATTTACTTTTAGTTTTGAATTATTTTCCTTGGTTAACAATACTTGAAATTCTTGCCAATACCTACGGATTTATAATTATTTTTTTCCCTTCTATATTCCCTCTAAAGAATATATACATATTCTAATGGTTAAATTAGTTGATTAAAAGACTTGAAGTATCCGAGACTTATCTTTTATATATATGTTACCATATACTTCGACCATTATATTTAATTTCTTAATTTTCTTCTATCACTTTTTAGGAGTCATCTACATAATATTGGTGAACTTTTTGTGCAAATAAATGAAATAAATATTTTAATTGTGCTTTCTTGATACTAGAATATGCGAAGTTAATTATATTCCAGTATAGATTTAACTTATGATATATTTGAAAGTCCTCATCTAAACGAGTAATTTACGAAAACCGACAATAAGTTTTTATTAACAACTAGTCATTTTATTCTTTGAAGCAAATTAATGACTTCCGTACATCCTTCAAAGTGACTCTATTAACTATACATAGAACCTATACTAATTTTATACAATAATTAGTTGTTCATGAATTAGCTCTATGTATCATTTCTTTTTCGAATCGATATTATCAGTGTAGTTCATATTTTAGATTGTGTTTGCCTCTGTAGTGCTTGGATGAACTGAATATTATTACATGGTACCCACCTTTACTGGGTTTGTTACTTGCTGTTTTATTTTCCAATTGTTCTTTCAATTAAGAAAAGAAAAGAGAATATGAAATATGTTATCAAAATTCTATTATTTCATTGGGAAGGACATCACTTCATTTATTACTAAAATTGTTTGAAACAAAAATCAAGATCTAGTCAACTTTAAATTACTTGTATATATATATTTTATATTCAAATAGGTATAACGTTCATTTATTTTTTTCTATATTTGTTCTTATTTATTTTAATCGAGATTTACATTATATTATTCTAAGTTCATAGTTTTATATCAGATTATAACAATTAGTTAAGTCTGCGTTTAGTATCTGTTCTAATTGTACATATAAAATCATATATGTATATATATTACTCTAATTCACAATATTTATTAATTCTATGTCTGCTATACTCAGGTTACTTATCATCATCTCTCAACATACATATCATTGCTCATTAATTTTATTAATAAAAAAATTTCATGCTATCTCAAACTTATAGTCAACTTTTCTAATGTTGTCAAACCAAATTGTAACACTCTGTTATCAAATACCTAATATTACTGGAAATTTTTTCTCTTTTAATAATAAATAATGTAACTAATGTTAGCAAAGTCGGTTAAATTAGTATAAATGTGTTAAATGAAAACATAAGAACTCAATGGAAAGCCTCAAATCCATGAAAGGAGTTCTATGAATCTCAAGCTTAACTTTTCATTAAACTTCAAAACATACCCATTAAACCTAACAAATTTCAAACTTCAAACACATTTTATATAAAAAAAAAAAATTTACTTGAAGAATTTAACGCTAAGCTTATTATTTTTTATTTTTTTTATTAAAACTGTACAAAAATACATCACATGTTACTCCTTATTTATTTCTCTTAAAATTCATAGAATTAACAAAACTTCAAAGAAATTAAAAAATTATCACTAAGAACTTATTATGTACGAAAATTACATGCCTAAGAAGATCGAAACTTATTCATGGATTTCACTTAAACTTAGGTTTTGGACTAAAATGATTCTTTGATATTGTAATGAAGTTTCTTTAATCAAAAGTTTCAATAAGGTGAACTTAAAATACTAAAGGGATTTATTTTATTATTATTTTCATATATATATTTTTAAGATAACACAAATGTTTCATATGTTACTTCTTACTTCTTACTCTCATGATTTATGAAGGTTAATGAAACATTAATAAATTCAAAAGACATGACTAAGATCTCGTTATACGTCATTGGTTATGAAAAAATTTCGAAACGTTATTTCAAGTGTAAAAAGAGTGTTGAGTCTTTATAACCGATCAAATAAATTAATAATATTGAAAAAATCCAACTATTGTTAATCATTACATAATCAGAATGAATTATTCTTTAATTTTAATCAATATACATATTAATTTCAAGATTCGATATTTAATATTGGAATTAGTCTACAAGCCTGATGTTAAAAGGAAGCTTTTCACACCTCTTGAAATGAAGATTTGAGAGGAAATATATGGACTACACGTGTATATATATATTTTCACGATCCATTTCGCAGTAAAATAAATAGGTTTGAAGTGGGTTTCTTCAATAGCTCATCTAGACCACATAAAGTAGATCCTTTACTTCATTTGCTCCTCATTATTCTTATTTAAATCTTTAGTATAATAGTTTTACAAACAACTGTCTATTTAGTTAAAATAAACCAAAGGATTTGCCTATTACGAAGGCTACTATTGCTACATTTAAAAATTTCAACTATGTTACTCATGGTATTTTGAGACACATTATATGAATTTTCAGTAAATTTCAACTATTGCTACATTTAAAATTTTCAACTATCTTTTTGAGAAAGATATTGAGAATCCGGCAAGCATCATGTTTGTTGAGATGCTTTTGCCACTCAAGCAAAAAGTTAACCGGATTTAAATTACCTAGAATTCTTTAAAAATTTTATTAAACAAATATTTTCTTAATTTTTATGTTAACAACTCTTTTAAAATAAATTTTAATAACATTAAAATTTAGAATTAAATTAAGATTAAGATTAGAGATAGAATTAGCATCAGGCTTAAATTTAAACTTAAGTTTTGGATTAGAATTAAGGTTATGTTTAGAGTTAGAATTAGGATTAAATTTAGATTTAAACTTAGATTTATGATTAAGATTAAGGTTAAGCTTAGACTTAGAATTAAAATTAAAATTTATAATAAAATAAAATATATATTATAATTTGATTTATTAATTAATAAAATGATAAAAATTTAAAATTAAATTATTTAGACGATTCTAATTTTAAACAAATGATGTGAATCTTTCAATAAAGGAATTATAGTTGTTATATTAAAAATTCTAAGAGAAGTCAGACATTAACCATCAAATCAGAATATATTGTTACTCTTAATTAACAGCACTCTGACAGCTTTCATCTTATTTTTTATTTAAATATTTCAAATATACTCACTAAAATAATATTTCTACTGGCTATTAACTTCATTTATATTAAAATAAATAAACTTTTTTTTTTTTCGTAAAAGAAACTGAGACCCACTACTTCACACTCACTTTTCTTTTCTTCCAACATGACCTTCTTCTCTTTTATATTTCTTTTATTTTATATAAAAAGAGTTTAATTGCTATTTTTGTTCTGACGGAATATCTTTTTCATTTATTATTATTATTTTGTGTTTCAATAATCTTTTTCTAATGAGATTTTTAACATTAATTTTTTTTTAATTAAGTCTCCCAGAATTTTTTTTTTTTTTTCTTTGAATCAATAATCAAGTTATGATCCTTAAATTTATTTGAAGCCCAACGAATATACTAATATGCCTTTTAGAAAATGATTAAGAAATTCAATATTGATACATGGAAGGGAAAAAAAAAAGAAAAAAAAAAAGAAGAATGTCAACTCAATCAATAGATGAATATTGTTTGTTGAATCTCATATTCCAAAACCTAACTCTCATTCCCACAAAAAATTTAAAAAAAAAAAAAAAAATACCTATCATAACCTTGTTAGATAGAAAACAAAATATAAAGATGAAATTGGAAAAGTATTAGAATACTCAACGATCCAAATAGTAACTAAGCCTTATAAATAAATTGTAATCGACCCAACTAGTTTGGGATTTATAAGACTTAGTTGAGTTGAGTGTCTACAAATCGGGCTAGGTATTGTACCAGGATACTAATTGTTGAAATACTTTATTATAACAATTAATTTTATTTTTAATTTTCAAAATTAAAGTAAAATAATTTTCAATATCTTGTAAACTGATGTATTAAGCTGTTATAAAATAAGCTAATGAGTTCTTAATTCAATCACTAAAACTGAGGTAGAGAAACAAACATAGAGACAAACCCGTTTAGTTTTCAAGTTTGGGTAGGGTCCAGCCTCTCGTTGGGTCAAAGATGCTTGTTGTGATTCAAATTGGCATTTCGTCAAACAGATGGCACCCAACATAAATTCACGATATGAATGCTTACATTTATAAATAAATTGATATGCCAACTTTTACTTGTTTATTGTAAAACCTGCTTCAACATGGATGCAATTTGCTAGAAAATGACTTTTAATATGGGAAGTGGACAATACAATTGAGTTTCTCTTTCATGTAAAATCAAACAACAGACACAAAACTAATCAATGAATTAGCTTTTATTTGTCTCTTCCACTATAAATATTAATAATTTGCTTATAAAATTATCAAGTGGTATGCGGTTAGTTTTTTTAACTAAGGTAAGCTAGAGGGAGAGAATCACTTAGGCTTTGTTTGGATGTGGGATTTGAAATCTAGGGATTTCATATTCACTTATTTCCAATCCATCAATTTGGAATACGATGATCATTTCAAATTTATTGATTTAGATTTCTTTATTCTGTTACAACGATTCAATAAAAACAGTTGAAATTCAATCATTCCAAATCCAATATTTGGTAACAAACGATGACTAAAGATTTCAATTTGGGATTTCAATTTATTTATTTATTTTAAATATCAATTTCAATTTTACTCATATTCTACACCTTAATTATTTAAAGATAAGATGAATATTAACAAATAGTTTTATTATTTCAAATTGAAAAAGAAAAAAACATAAAAAATTAAAGACGAAGAAGACATTCAATCCAAATCTACTAATACCAAAATATATTTTTTGATAAATATATTTAATATATATAATTTAATCACTTATAAAATTAACGGTTTAATTTTTATTTCATTTAAAACTTAACACATATATTATTAGTTGAGTCATTTAACTAATTAAATAATTTGTCAAAGTGATATTAATTATTTAATTTGTTCAAGAAGTTAAGGGTTTAAAACTCATTGATTGTAGAGGAGGGGTTGGAAATTTGTCTAAGGTGGATTGAATTTTTCTTAAACTTATAACACAAGCATTGGCTTTTTGAGCTAACAACTAGTTGGTCTAATACATAATTAGAGTCGGTGATTATTGATGAACTGATAATATAAAATATAAAATCACGATTCATATATAAACTGCATGTGAAATGGTTGATTGCATATCATTAATTCGACAAGAAATGAGGAGAGATGACTTTGTTAAATGACCTACTCACTTCTCTGTAAGCTTTATTAATTACACATCCTACCATTTTTTGGAAGAGAAAGACTAGGACACATATATATAAAATTATATACCGATACACTCTTAATATTCCATTATTTTCTCTTAATATAGAATAGGTGACTATTTATTGCATGAAACGCTAAAGAAGATGCGTATAGTTATTCAATTGCTGCAGCACTATGTCGCTTTGGAAATAAAAATAATGTGAAAATTTGATTTTAGAGGACTAGCCCCCCATCTTGAAAAACCCAACCCTTAGAATACATTTATTTACGCAATAATTAACATCAATCAGCAATTTTAAGAGTACTAAAATAACTGTGGGAAAGAATAAGACTTGTAGGAAGAAACGAAAAATCATTTGAATTTACGGTTAGGATATGAGGCTAAACTTTTAGTTTCGAAGCTAAAACTTTGAAAACTTAGGTTGGGGGGCAAAACAGTGAAATTCAAGGCCGTATCGAATTTCGGGAGATTGGCATAACCTTTAGGAAGAATAAAATCTATATGAAGAAATGAAATGTCATTTGGATCAATGGTTATGATATTAGGCCAATGATATAGTTTCAAGGAAAAGCTTTGTAACTCTAGGTTCGAGGGACAAAATGGTCAAATGAAAGTCTATTTTTGATTTAGGGAGTACTAGCATGACCGTGTGTATGAATAAAACCTGTAGAAAGAAATGGAATGACATTGGATCAATGGTTAGGGTATTTGGCATCTGTTACAATTTCAAGGCAAACGCTTTGTAACTGGGTAAGCGAGAAAGGGGAGGAAGAGAGGGGCAAAATGGTCAAATACAAGTCTGTTATAACCCGGTAGTGCGACGTTAGGAATATTTTGTTATAACCCGATATAGTAATATTAAGTATATTAGATGTAAAAACTCTATGTCTGAGGTAATATGTAAATTTTTGTTATAAGATAATAAATACGTAAACAAACTAATTAAATACCTGTATAAATATAAGAGTAAAGCAAGAATTAATTTTCATTATATAATTGGTTAACTTGGAGCTTCAAATTTATTTGATAAAATTTATTTTTGTAGATACAACAAGTGTATAAATATATATATATAGATGTAACAAGATGAACTAAACATTATGTAGTTATAAGCTAAAAAGTATATATATATATATATATATATGTAAGTAATAGGATTTGCTTTGCACCACATAATTAGGAGGTTGACGTTGACCCCTTATGTGGTTTGTATTGATTGATTTTCTTGTTTTTTTTTGTTTGTTTCTTTTCTTTTCTTTTCTTTTCCAGCACTGCTTTTGATTTTATGATATGTCTTGCTTCCCGAAAGTTCCTTTGGAGTGCTCTGCCTTCCTTCTCTTTGGTTCAGTCCAAGAGAGTTTCATCCCTTGTTTAGCCTTGTATTCATCTGCTCCAAGCCATAGCTTTATGGGTTTGGTGGCTAAAGTCTTATCTCCTTCAAGCTAAAATTCTTAAGGCCATAGGAAGCAGCCAGATATTCCTCCTTTCCGTTGTAGCTCGTTTTATTTTCACCAACTCGTGAACCTTAGCCTTACAAATTTCATTGGCCGTGAGTGTGCTGTGAGTTCTTGGGTTTTGTTTTCGTATCTTTTTTTTTCTTTCACTCTCTACCTTTGATGGTTTGAATTAGCCGAAATCAATGTGAAGTTCATTGGGTTTCTCTGGAACTTGCCTGAGCTTCCTTTTCTTTCAGCTGGGGTTTGATCAGTCCCACCTGCATTTTTCTATATCTCCCAGGTATGTGATATTCAAAATCTGTCATCTTTGATTATTAGTACCCATAAAAATTAATTTTAAGGTGTGAGATTGAGGATTTTTTTTTTGGAGATGTTGAAATTGGCCATGGAAAGTTGCTAACCTTGCTTTCCTACCTCAATTTATGATGTCTAAACTGAGATTCCGGAGAAGATTAACTTTTTTAAATACTAGACAATTAGATAAGCTATTGGACTATGCTTAGTGTGGTGGATACTCGAATTTTCTTTTGGATCTTAGATTTCTCCTCTATAATTGAACGTCCTGGCTGAATTAAACCGTATACGTGGTAGACAAAACTACATTGGTATCCATAAATTGAGGAGAACTCTATATATAAAACCAAATATATATATATATATATATATATATATATATAACTACATTGGTACTAATTCTGTTAGCTTCACTTTGTTTTAAACAACTGTTATATATTAGTTTAATATAAACTACCATATACTATTACCATGGGCATTAAGATAAAGGGTAGCTTGTAGGCAGGATGAATCTTAGATTCATGCATGACCGTCCGTCCATGTATATTGTCATATAATATGTTAGTTTCCAAGATACAAATCCTAAGAACAAGGATATATTATTATTTTCCCTATGTTTGATTTTATTAGGGGTATTTTATGATATACTCTACTACTTGATTCTATTAGACTATACTTTGGGAAATCTAGTATGTGGATGTCTTCTATTCCCAGGAAGTTGTAGACCGAAAGCATAATGTGTTCTCCTAATTTCAAGACATCCCTTTAGCTAGATGTCACAACCCTTCTTTTGTTAACGCTTGATAAAGCATAAACCTCAGCTAATTCATAACCACGTGCAGTCTCATCTCAAACTGAGATCATTCCGGTGGCCTTTGTTTGTTAGACTATCAGGATGCTAGAACTGTTAGGAAATATTAAGGGTCAGAGATGTCAAAATCTTACGTATTGCAGAATTTGATGTAATTTCAAACAATAAATTGTATTGATATACAAATCTAAAAATTCCAAATGATATACCATTATAAATTTACATGTGTCTAGTATTTTATAAATTTTACGAAACTGGATTCAGAATTTCCTAGAGAAAGGTATAACTGTTAAAGTAGACATTGGTTCAAACCTCAAGTTTAGATAATTTCAACATTTCGAATGCACTAAGTAATTTCTATTTTTTTCTAATGGTTCCTCCTACCCTAAGCTTTGTCAATACATTTAAAATATCTTTTCATTATTAACCCTATCACAGAAAGTCTAATTCATATTAATTGTCATGTAATAGCTTAATGAAAAACTTTCACAAATAAACCTATACAAGTTAAGATATAAGCTTAGAAATTAAAATATTATAACAATAAGTTCATGAACTAATTATTATTTGGAATTTATGAATTTCAGTTCCGGATTCTAATATGGACTTGATAAGACGCTTGGACACAAGTGTGAGTGACGAGTGGAATCAGGTACAAATGGGTGGTTAATTGTTGCTTTTAGGGGCTAGATTAGTATGTGTAATTGTATGTTTATTTGAATATGCATGATATATGGAAAATAAGCAAGTAGAGTACCTTTCGTAATTTATTTAAATTATGTTTGTTTGATATGGATTGTTGTGTTTGACATTGGTTGTGGTTGATAAGAGGCAACAAAGTGAGATTTTTATGAAAAATAATTTTTATCTCCGAAATTAAAAGTCCAGGTGCACCTAGGATACCCTGATTTAAAGTCATGAGAAATTCTGATTCTGATAAATGTTTTTCTTAAAATTGAGTGCTCAGTCCCAGTGGGATGGATTGTGTACTGAGATTAATTTGGTGTGCGGGCGCGTAAATGTCCAGTAGGGGGTAATAATGCTGTGTGGGGCTGGGTCACTCGTTGGCCCTTTGGTTGCTTGGTTTGATATTATTGTTCTAATTAATTTGTGATCTTGTGTTTTATGTAAATTGTGAATTAAAATATGAACAAGGTTACATGAGGTTATTATATATGTTATATGTTTGTGTTGGGTGATGCTAGTACCCTTTGGGTATGATTTTTCACTCACGGAGTCCGTAGAACTCATCTCTCTCGTGGATAATTTTTATTTTTATTTTCAGGAATCCAATGAATGATGTCGTCGAGTTTATGGCTTGCCAACAGTGGACGGCAATGTGTTTTCCAGGATTTCAGACTTGAAGTTAAGGATGAAAGTTGCAGTCACACTAGAATAGTAGAATATTTAAATTTTGTATGATGCAATAGTCTAGATATTTGTCCTCGTGTCTTTGTGTGAAATTAAGAATACATATGTTGTATTTTGGGTCATGGTTGTTATTTTGTTTTGAATTCAGGGTTACAGAGGTTTGGTTATCCAATCTTTCCGGCCAGTTATGCCTCCGTGAAGGGTGTATTTTGGATTCCATGAATATTGGCATGACTGTGAAGATGAATAAAACTTGTAGAGAGAAACAAAATGTCATTTCGATCAACGGTTAGGATATTAGGCCAATGTTATAGTTTTAAGGAAAAATGCTTTATAACTCTGAGTTTTGGTCGGCAAAATGGTTAAATACAATTCCATTTTGGATTCTGGGAGTATCGGAACAACTATAGAGATGAATAAGACTTGTAGGAAGAAACATAATGCATTTTGAATCAACGGCTCAGATATTAGAATAATATTACCATTTCAAGGTAAAACTTTTGAAAATTTTGCTTAATTTTTCTAAGTTATAGTTTTAACTTATATGTATATTAAATTATTTTAAGTATAATTACTTATAACTTATTTATTTTGATTATTTCAGGTTGCATATTTTACATTCACGTCTTCGCATCTCAGTCAAGATAAAGAGCAAGCTTAAGACAACTAAGACTAATTAGGATTATGGGATGGTTTTTTCTACAATAGTTGTAAATAATTTTAATATTACAATGAATTTTATATATATATATATATTTTTTTTTTTATCTCAAATTTGGAATTTAAATATAAATATACTTTTATACATGTATTTACAGGTACAAAATTATAAAATAAATAAATAAAAAATAATAAAGAAGAATTATTAAATCCATTTATGTCCCTAGTAAAAATAAAAATAATAAAAATAAGTGCATCTATTTTTTCTATATGTGTAACACAGACACAGTTATATTGGCTTCTGCATTGTAGTGTTGGTATCCCAGATGCAAATACGTGGGAAGCCATTATAGGCATCCAAATTTTGCGTCTACACTCCATACTTAACAATTGAGAAGCAGTTAATTATCCAAAAAATAATATATGAGTCAATGATTACTGCGTCTGTGTGTCTGCTTCTGAAAGCATATGTAGATTGTGTTAATAACGAGGAAGAAAGTAATGGAATGCAGAAAAATAACCAGCATGCAACTTTTGAAACAAAGGGCTGGGCAAAAGTAAAGGCTATGGATACAATTAAACACGTGAAGGGAAGAAGATGGAAGAAAATGCCAAAGCTGAAACCGGATTTTCAATAACTAGTTTCAGCTAGCGTCAGACGTGGGCTTGAAGGCCTGTTGTATGCAGCCTGAAACTGGATATTGTTAATTCGGTTTCAGTGTCTACTGCTCGGCTCCTGTTTTATGCAGGTGGTGGGTTCATAGGCATGTGGTGGTGGGCCGGTGGTGTGTGGTGGGCCGGTGAGGTGAAGCTAGAAAACTAATTTTGAAAATTCGGTGTCAAAACTTACTTCATGTTTGGTTATTAAAGTAAAAATCTTACTATATTGTCAAAAAAAACTTGAAAATTGGACCATTGTGTCCAAAATTTCGATAAGTAATTATTGAGTAAAGAATTCAACTCCCATGACATCACTTCTTTGAATTTTGAAGATCTTATAATTGACTTAGCTGCTGTTGCTTTAATTTAAGAGCTGAAATTTGCAGGCCTCATGTTTATGATATTTTTTGTATTAAAAAAAAAAATAGTTGTTGAAAGAGTAAGATACTTGCCAATTTGACTTCTGATTCATCTATATTGATGGCAATGGTAGCCACTAAAATACAATTCTCCATAAATAACCTTAATTGCTCCACGGCATAGTTTTATTACAAAATCAATATTGAGAATTTGATAAAATTTATTTACCAACCTTCATTATTAAATAATGCGATACTTCAAGAAAATTTAAATTCATAAAATCAAAAAATAAAACACATTTTTTATTACAAAATCAAGAGAATTCATTGATATCTATCAAAAAGAATCACACAGATACATGATTCCAAGTATATAATACAATCTAATTAAAGCTGGAAGCTTTCACTTGAACATGAAATTGACGCCCCAACTGGTCCCTTACATTATTGCTATATATTCTAATTTTAAGATCAAGTGGACTAATTCATCCCTTTTTAATTATTTAAAAAAAAAAATTAGAAAAGACTAGATGCTCTGCTATATAAGAAGAACATTATCAACTGGGAACTCATGCACTTGGTTTGAGAGATCATGGATTATTTGCCTTCTTTTCTAACAGGAACAGCTGGGTTGCTTTTCCTTCTGCTTCTGTTCTATAATCTATGGGGAAACAAAAATGGTAGCCAAAAAGTAAAATTACCTCCTCAACCCTCAGGTGGCTTACCTTTTATAGGCCATCTATTTGAATTAAGTGGCCAAGTCCCACTATATCGAACCTTAAGTTCTATGGCTGATAAAAATGGCCCCATTTTCATGATCCGAATTGGAATGCACCCAATACTTGTTGTTAACAATCACAAGATAGTAAAGGAGTGCTTCACCAAAAATGACAAGGCTTTCTCCTCACGACCAACCTCTAGCCATGGAAAGTACCTTGGTTACAACTATGCCGGATTTGGATTTGCACCTTATGGACCCTTTTGGCGCGACATGCGAAAGATCACCATTCGCGAAATCCTCTCTAGTCAACGGCAAGAAACATTGAATAATGTTTTCGTTTCCGAGATTAATAATTTGGTTCAACATCTCTACTTGTTTTGTAAGAACAACAATGGAGATGTGGTGAACATGAGTCATTGTTTTGCACGTTTGCTTTTAAATATTATAACTACAATTGTTGCAGGGAAAAGATATTCTTATAGCTCCCGTCATGACGAAAATGATGATGAAGCCGAACGTCTTGACAAAAATATTATTGAATCTGTGGACTTATTTGGAATGGCTGATATTTCAGATTTGTTTCCATTTATGAAATGGTTCAATTTTGAAACTCGAACCATAAAAGCCATGAAACGTAATAATTATAATATGAACTCCATCTTAGAAGGTTGGCTTGATGAACATAAATTGAAAAGGTCTAAGAATGGTGGTAAATCTAGTAGTGATGATCAGCAGCAGGATTTCATTGATGCTTTGCTTTCTGAGCTTGATGATGAATCCAACTTTGGCCATAAACGTGACTCTATCATCAAGGGAACACTTACGGTATGTATATTTTTATTATCACATATATGTTTTTTTTAATCATTATTTGCAACTTAGATAATATATAGATATTTATTAATCCAATGAGAATTACAAATGATGTTCCAATTTCCCACAAAACCTATAAAGGAAGTGGTAAAAATTCATTTTTGAATTCATCTTTTAGTTAAAAAATTCATATATAGACATTAATCATAGCATTGGGTGTCGAACCATTACTTTATTAAATATAGACCATCTCTTTACAAAATATTTGGTTATTAATTATTTAATTCTCTTTACAAGTCTTAAAGAAGGTGAAACTTTTTTCTATTGTCTCTTGTTTATTAATTTAAGTGATTTTAACATGGGAAAGTTATAAGTATATGTTTTCAGAATAAGTATTTTGTAGGTTTATAATTATGAAAATCACAAAACTTTTATAATATATGATTATATTGACTATAGTTTTGTAAGGTCATAATTATACAAAGATATATTTTTGAGACCAAAATTTAAAATTTTAAAAACATTTGCAAGGTCACATGCCCTGCAAGCCACAAGTCCACCTCTTAATTCTAAACAAAGTCACACTCATCTCTCTTCTGAGAAGATAAAGACATAATAGTCAAAATTACCTTTACATGCCATGAGATGATATAATTATTTATTTACACTCACTAATATATTAATTGGGACTTCTGTATGAAATTATTAAGTAATCTTACTAAGAATAATATTCTTCCCTTCTATTTTCACTAATTTTATTTCCAAGATGAGAGATCGATAATTATATTATCTCATTTCAATTTAATTTTGATAGAATATTATATGTCCAGTATGAAAACATAAGTTGAAATGTTCATGTGAGATATAATAAGAGCTAGTCTCACATCGGAATGAAATATGATTAATAAATAACATATATCTGTTAGTGAGTTTTAAAATTACATAACATGAGTTTGTTTTTGAGTTCGAAATTATTTACTATCATGTCTAATTATCCATTTATCCCCTACAAATACAAATGAAGTAACCAAAATTGTAAAAATCATATTATACTATATTGTAACCAAGTATAAACTTGCTAGCAACTAATGACTCTCTCATGACCAACTTCATTTTGTAGAATCTTGTCGTAGCAGGAAGCGACACAACTTCTATCGACTTGATTTGGATGTTGTCCTTATTATTGAACAACAGGCAAGCTATGAAACAAGCCCAGGAGGAATTGGATCTTCATGTTGGTAGGGACAGATGGGTGGAATCTTCTGATACTAAAAACCTTGTGTACCTCCAAGCCATTGCTAAGGAATCATTGCGATTATACCCACCAGGCCCTTTATTGCTACCCCGCGAACTTACCGAAGATTGTTATGTTAATGGATACCTAGTTCAGAAGGGTACTCGTTTGTTTGTTAATGCTTGGAAGTTTCAGAGAGACCCGGATGTTTGGACAGAACCAGAAAGGTTTATGCCAGAGAGGTTTCTCACAAGCCATGCTGATGTAGATGCTTCCGGCAAGCATTACGAGTTTCTTCCTTTTGGGTCTGGTAGACGAGTTTGCCCTGGATATGGATTTGCCATGCGTCTGATTCATTTGACATTTTCACGTTTACTCCAGGGATTTGAATTTACAACGGTAATGAATAAGCCAGTAGACATGAGTGAAGGCTTGGGCTTGTCCTTGACCAAGGCAACTCCACTAGAACTTCTTCTTACTCCACGTCTTTCCCCAGAATTCTATTGCAGCTAGACCAAGCTGGGGTTAGGAAGACATACAATAATTTCCTAATTTTGTTTGTTTAAGTTTGTAGCTATAATCTGTCTTCGTGATTGTGTTGATGACACTGTTCTCTCTTTCATTGTGATATATCATATCGTGATGTCAGTTTACCTTACTTTTCTTGTCCGAAAATAAGACTTCGTCTTCACCATTCTAAAATTCAGAGCATATCACTATTCTAGAAAAGTTGACAAATCCAAATCCCCTGGACCTTCCAGTGTCTTAATCAGTAATTGATAACCCTTGCCTTAACCACATCTCCAAAGCATGTAAATACAGCAATCCTTAAAGCCTGCTCATCCATTCCAAATGAAAGACATTCAACAAATAGCTTGCATGCACTACAAATCCGCGTCTGCACTAAAGTAAACTCAGAAAATGCAGTGCATATAAGCATTATTTGCTTCTGCAATTCGACTATATGCGTCTGCCTATTTAAAGATGCCAATAGTCCTAAAAAAAAAAACTACATGCAAATACTTTTAAACCTGACACAAAAAATGATTATTTTTGATGCCATATTTCTCAAAATTATTTGGGTCTACGTTATTTATATCAGCATCTGCTTCTGCAGATGCAGTTATCTAATATTGGTGCCATTTTCTATTATTTTTTCTATGTTTATGTTTTTATTATCTGCATCTATAGATTACAGGCACAGATAATATTATAATTTAAAAAAAAATTCTTTTCTATCTGTGTCTTTTTTAGCAAAGTTATTTGCATCTGCAATTTTATTATCTATGTCTGCCACTTGATATAGGTGGATGTGGATTGGAGTTAACAGAACTCCATATGCAAGTGTAGTTAGAGTTATATACTTTAATCTGAATAGTCACAGTATCAGGTGTATAGGATGCATGGAGGTACCAAGTACACCCCGCTCTAGCACACACGGCTATAAGCCTTGACTTCTCATTCTTTATCCTAATTATCTCAATTCCATCTTGAATCACAAAATCACTCAGAACAGCCTCATATTCATACACCTTGCCAAATATGTCACATTTCTTATATATTATTTTCTCACCTTCTAGACATTGAAATAACCTACCACCACTAAAAAACTTATCTTGATATGATTTTTCTTCATCACTACTAGACCCATATTTATGTAAGTTTGTGTAAGTCAATTATTTGGTTAAATGCTTCTTCCATTTCACTTGTTCATTTTCATTTTCAAACTCACAATCATACTCATCACTTAAATCTCACGTTTCTAAATTACTAATATTGAATGACTTATCATCAAACAACAAAATTTCCAATTCCTTATAGGTGCTTAGTGTAGTTATGGAGTCCAGAATCAATGTTAATAGTATGATGTTGTTCAGAATTAACATGATAAACATTTATCAAGGGAATAGAATGGACCTCAGTGTTATAACTCTCATGACCCGATAACATAAAATTGAGTTTTAGACACAATATATAATTTTAAGTTATAAAATAAACAAATTAATTAAATAACAAAATAGTTAAACATGTTATAATTTGATATTTTAGTGTAACCTTAGTATATGTTTAAAAAAATAAAAATGTTGTGTATTTGTTGTCATAAAGTAAATAATATTATGACTAATTAAATTCAAGTGAGTGAACAATTAATGTATAAGTATATATATTAAGATTTAATCTCCACTACAAGTAAATTAAATAAGTAAACAATATAATTCAACATGTGTATGCATATATACATATAGAATAGCAAGGATGCAATACGCATTTTGTTTGTGTAACAATGTTGTAAGAGATCAAAATGTATTTTATACTTTACTTAATATTTTAAATTTTTACGTTAAGTAGTTTAAATTTTGGCATGGTATTAAAACCTCAACACAAGATAAGGGAAGAGCATGTGTACTCTACATACAAACGTGTAGGAGCAGGCAAGAGTTCAAATATATAAAGCATTTTAAGTTTAATGATTCTTGGATAACATGGATAGTTCTTGGATAACATGGATAGTACATATTAGGTCTCATTGATATCACACATGTGACAGAGATTGTGCATAATTTTTGTTATAGTTTGTTTGTGCAATACTGCCAAGTCAATTGAAATAGGGTACCATTGAAGTATCTGACTATAGGGAAAGCATTAAAACTAAGGAATTGTCATTATAAATTAATCATCTAGACACATCAATATTTAAATCAGATATCATCTTGCTATGGATGGTATTACTTTAATTGTATGGTACTCTTATATAATCCAATAATAAATTACAAGCCAAGCTAAGGTTTTCTTCACTTTTTTTTTAAATCTTCTTTATCTTCAAATCCTTGCACAGTCAGTGACATACCCGAGTAAATGGATCTTGACAAAACCCAACTCGACATGTTAAATAATATTCATCAGAAATTAAAAATTCTGATCCAATGTTATTAAATTGAGAAAAATATCTGACCCAACTTGATTCATTGACCTATTTATTTTGTCTCTCCCACTACAAGTCTTACCTTTGTTTCGTTTACCATCCTTTTCCCTTTCAATTTTTATGTATATATTGGGATTAGGATGGTTTATCCATTTGTGTTGTATTAATAATTTTTCACTTACGACTTGTATTTTGTCTCTTCCCCAAGTCATCTACTGCTATTGCAAACTAATATTATTGTTCGATTAACAGCAACAAGATTTTCTGGGTTTGGTAAACTGTCACCAACCTCTGATCCATACTGAAGGAAAGTGTACAATTAAATTTTTTGATCAGAAAATTACACATTTGGAGCATGCAGCTCCAACTTGTATTATTATTATTTGTGTAATAATCAATGTCCAAATCAATTTCGGTGCACCTCTAATTAAATTTCAGTATCATCAAAAGAAAGTCAAGCCATACACGCCATGACTAGAAACTTAAATTATACTTTGCATTTGAATTAAAAATAATAATATTATTTATGCTTGCAATTAAATTCCTAGATTACCCAACATCCCAATTGCTTAGAATTTTAGAAACTACTTATAATTAAGAAGTGACAAAGCTATAAAATAGAAGGGAAACTATCTTTTTGAGAAAGATATTGAGATTCGGGCAAGCATAGGGAAAGCATTAAAACTAAGGAATTGTCTATATATAAGCTATGTTATCTAGACACATCAATATTTAAATCAGAGAACATCTTTCTAGGGAGGGTATTACTTTAATTGTATGGTACTCTTACATAATCCAATAATAAATTACAAGCCAAGCTAAGGTTTTCTTCATTTCTTTTTTTAAATCTTCTTCATCTTCAAATCCTTGCACAATCAGTGAGATACCCAGCAATCTTTTGAATAATTGGGTCTTGACAAAACCTGACTCGCCATGTTAAATAATGACCCAACTCGATTCATTGACCTATTTAATTTGTCTCTCCCACTACAAGTCTTACTTTTGTTTCGTTTACCATCCTTTTCCCTTTCAATTTTTATGTATATATTGGGATTAGGATGGTTTGCCCATTTGTGTTGTATTAATCGTTTTTCACTTACGACTTGTATTTTGTCTCTTCCCCAAGTCATCTACTCCTATTGCAAATTAATATTATTGTTCGATTAACGGCAACAAGATTTTCAGAGTTTGGTAAACTGTCACGAACTTCTGAACCCATACTGAAGGATAGTGTACAATTAAATTTTTTGACCACTGGGGCATGCAGCTCCAACTTGCTTTATTATTATTTGTTTAATAATCAATGTCCACATCAATTTGGGTGCACCTCTAATTAAATTTCAGTACCATCAAGCGAAAGTCAAGCCATACACGCCATGACTAGAAACTTAAATTATACTTTGCATTTGAATTAAAAATAATAATATTATTTATGCTTGCAATTAAATTTCCTAGATTACCCAACATCCCAATTGCTTAGAATTTTAGAAACTACTTATAATTAAGAAGTGACAAAACTATAAAATAGAAGGGAAACTATCTTTTTGAGAAAGATATTGAGAATCCGGCAAGCATCATGTTTGTTGAGATGCTTTTGCCACTCAAGCAAAAAGTTAACCGGATTTAAATTATCTAGAATTCTTTAAAAATTTTGTTAAATAAATATTTTCTTTTTTTTTTTTTTTTGTTAACAATTCTTTTAAAATAAATTTTAATAAAATTAAAATTAGAATTAAATTAAGGTTAAGATTAGAGATAGAATTAGCATTAGGTTTAAATTTAAACATAAGTTTTGGGTTAGAATTAAGGTTATGCTTATAGTTACAATTAAGATTAAATTTAGAGTTAAACTTAGACTTATGATTAAGATTAAGTTTAAGCTTAGACTTGGAATTAAAATTAAAATTTACAATAAAATAAAATATATATTATAATTTGATTTATTAATTAAATAAAATAATAAAAATTTAAAATTAAATTATTTAAACGAATGTAATATTAAACAAATGATGTGAATCATTCAATAAAGGAATTATAGTTTATATTAAAAATTCTAAGAGGAGTCAGACATTAACCACCAAATAAGGATATATTATTACTCTTAATTAACAGAACTCTGACAGCTTTCATCTTATTGTATATTTAAATATGTCAAATATACTCACTAAAATAATATTTCTACTGGCTATTAACTTCATTTATATTAAAATAAATAATCCTTTTTGTTTTTCGTAAAAGAAACTGAGACCCACTACTTCACACTCACTTTTCTTTTTTTCCAACATGGCCTTCTTCTCTTTATTTTTCTTTTATTTTATATAAAAAGACTTTAATTACTATTTTTGTTCTGAAGGAATATCTTTTTCATTTATTATTATTATTTTGTGTTTCAATAATGTTTTTCTAATCAGATTTTTAACATTAAATTTTTTTTTTCTAATTAATTAAGTCTCCCAGAATTTACTTTTTTTTATTTGAATCAATAATCAAGTTATGATCCTTAAATTTATTTGAAGCCCAACGAATATACTAATATGTCTTTTAGAAAATGATTAAGAAATTCAATATTGATACAAAAAAAAAAAAAAAAAAAATGTCAACTCAATCAATAGATGAATATTGTTTGTTGAATCTCATATTCCAAAACCTAACTTTCATTCCAAAATAATAATAATACCTATCATAACCTTGTTAGATAGAAAACAAAATATAAAGATGAAATTGGAAAAATTTAAGAATACTCAGTGATCAAAATAGTAACTAAGCCTCATAAATAAATTGTAATCGATCCAACTAGTTTGGGATTTATAAGGCTTAGTTGAGTTGAGTGCCTACAAATCGGGCTAGGTATGGTACCAGGAAACTAATTGTTGAAATACTTTATTATAACAATTAATTTTATTTTTAATTGTCAAAATTCAAGTAAAATAATATTCAATATCTTGTAAACTGATGTATTCAGCTATTATAAAATAAGCTAATGAGTTCTTAATTGAATCACTAAAACTGAGGTAGAGAAACAAACATAGAGACAAACCCGTTTAGTTTTCAAGTTTGGGTAGGCACCAGCCTCTCATTGGATCAAAGATGCTTGTTGTAATTCAACTTGGCATTTCGTCAAACAGATGGCACCCAACATAAATTGACAATATGAATGCTTACATTTCTATAAATAAATTGATATATCAACTTTTACTTGTTTATTGTAAAACCTGCTTCAACATGGATGCAATTTGCTAGAAAATGAATTTTAATATGGGAAGTGGACAATGCAATTGAGTTTCTCTTTCATGTAAAATCAAACGACACAAAACTAATGAATGAATTAGCTTTTATTTGTCTCTTCCACTATAAATATTAATAATGGCTAATATTTAAAAACAAACATTTGCTTATAAAATTATCAAGTGGTATGCTTTTAGTTTTTTAAACTAAGGTAAGGTAGAGGGACAGAATACCTTGGGCTTTGTTTGGATGTGTGATTTGAAATCTAGGGATTCATATTCACTTATTTCAAATCCATCAATTTGAAATACCATCATTTCAAATTTATTGATTTAGATTTCTTTATTCGGATACAATGATTAAATAAAAACATTTGAAATTCAATCATTCCAAAATCCAATATTTGATTAGAAACGATGACTAAAGATTAATTTGGGATTTCAATTTTTTTTAATATTAAATTCATTTTTACTCATATTCTACATCTTAATTATTTAAAAATAAGTTCAATATTAACAAATAGTTTTATTATTTAAAATTGAAAAAGAAAAAAACATAAAAAAAATTAAGTAGGAAGAAGACATCCAATCCAACTCTACTAGTACCAAAATATATTTTTGATAAATACATTTAATATATATATATATAATTTAATCACTAATAAAATTAACCGTTTAATTTTTATTTGTTTAAAACTTAACACATATATTATTAATTAAGTCAATTAACCAATGAAACATATATTATTAATTAAGTCAATTAACCAATGAAATAACTTGTCAAAGTGATATTAATTATTTAATTCTTTCAAGAGGTTAAGGGTTTAAAACTCATTGATTGTTGAGGAGGGTTAGAATTTTGTCTATGGTGGAATGAATTTTTCTTAAACTTATAACACAAGTGTCGGTTCATTGAGCTAACAACTAGTTGATCTAATACGTAATTAGAGTTGGTGATTATTAATCAACTGATAATATAAAACAAAGAGTCACGATCCTCATACAAATTGCATGTATATAAAATG
This sequence comes from Quillaja saponaria, assembly GCA_029379385.1. Taxonomy (NCBI): domain Eukaryota; kingdom Viridiplantae; phylum Streptophyta; class Magnoliopsida; order Fabales; family Quillajaceae; genus Quillaja; species Quillaja saponaria. The sequence continues at coordinate 5,449,789 of CM055615.1, read as the reverse complement.
AACTGAGGAGATCTGACTTTTTTGAAGTTTATTAATTACACATCCTACCATTTTTTAGAAGAGAAAGACTTTAACCCATGTATTTAAAATTATATGCCGATAAACTCTTAATATTCCATTCTTTTCTCTTAATATAAAATAGGTGACTATTTATTGCATGAAACGCCAAAGAAGATGCGTGTAGTTATTCAATTGCTGCAGCACTATGTCGTTTTTGTAAATAAAAATAATGAGAAATTTTGATTTTAGAGGACTAGCCCCCCATCTTGAAAAACTCAACACTTAGAAAGTCATTTAGTCATTTATTTACGCAATAATTGACATCAATAAGCAATTCAAATATAGCCACAATGGGGATTTTTGGACAAATGGGTCCAATTCCCAAAAATTAAATCCAAAATGATAGATTTAAAAATTTATTATTCAAAATATAGTAAACTCAGAAACCAGATTTACAAAATCTGGTATCTCTCTCTCTTTGTCAGCAGCCTCTTCTCTCTCTACGCGTATAGCGTGTCAATGCATTGAGAAACTGGATTTTGTTAGTGGTATTTTCATAAATTCTGTTAGCTATGTTGTATGATAATTTATGTAAAAAAAATATATTAAAAGTATATGATATTTTTTAAATTTATAGTGTATGATATTTTTTAACTTTAAAGCGTGTGATTTTTTTAAAAATTTATAGTGTATAATAATTTTTCAATTTGTAATGTATGATATTTTTTAAATTTATAATGTATGATATTTTTTAAATTTAAAATGTTTGATATTTTTTAAATTTAAAATGCTTGATATGTTTTGTCATAAAAATTTAACTTTAAAATATATCAGACATTTTAAATTAAAAAAATAGCATACATTATAAATTAAAAAAATATCATACGCTATAAATTGCAAAACATCATACATTATAAATTTAAAAAATATCATACACTTTAAATTTAAAAAACTATCATACACTATAAATTTAAAAATTATCATACACTTTAAAATTTAAAAATATCATACACTATAAATTTTAAAAAAATATCGTACACTTTAAATATATTTTTTTTACATAAATTATTTTACAACATAATTAACTAAATTTACAAAAATGCCACTGAGAAACTGGATTTACAAAATCCGGTTTCTAACTATATTGACACGCTAGACAATGGAGAGAAAGGAGGCTGCTGACAATGAGAGAGAAACTGAATTTTGTAAATCCGGTTTCTAAGTTTATTACATTTTGGATAATAAGTATTTGAATCTATCATTTTGGGTTTAATTTTTGGTAGTTGGACCCATTTGTCCAAAAATCTGACACAATGGTTGATATCACTAAAACGAAAAAACCCATCTCCTCGTGCCATTTTGGGTTTAATTCCATCTCTAAGAATAAGATTATATGTGTCAGGTTCCAATCCAACTCCTCGTGCCCATCATCTAATTGGTTGTGGTGTGACTGTGAAGTAGTCAAAAAAGAAACAATACCCTAAAATAAGAAATAATTCAACAGTGAAGTTAAAAACTTGCACGCACACACTCTCACACTCACACACACATATATATAAGTAACTTAGAAAAAAAAAAAAATGTACTTGTACATAAAACTTACATTGTTGTTCTAAATGAGAAATCGTTACTTCATACAAGTCTCATTTGTACACACGAACATGTGGGTACCTCGATTTGTCAAATGAATGTCTGTTTTACAATTGTTGAATTAAATTAGAAGCTTATCTTTAATGGTTAATTTAATTTCTAAAACTTGATGAATGGCATTCTAGAACTGTTCAATCATGTGATCATTCAACCAACTGTTTATTCAGAGCTATTGGAATAATTATCATTTTCAGCTAGACATTCAAGAGCTGAACATCTTGCAAATGAAAGGCTGAAATGCATCGTTTCATTGACAATTGAACAACAATTGTCTTGAGCTGAAGATAGAAGATATGTTATCTAATGTTTTGCTTATGTCAAACACTACGTTTCATTAAACGAAAAAATACTATTTTTTTGTCAAGAGATATTAAATTGGAAGAGCTAAAAACTTCAAAAGTTGTTTATGATAAACGTGTAATTCCATTAAACAAAAAGCTGCTTCTTAAGACAATAGCTGATCTTCAAGAGTTGCACTGTATTTGCCCAAAACACAGTGTTTCATTTATTTCAAAAGCTGAGTTACGAGAGCTGAAGTCTCAATTACAGAAAAATCACTAAAGTTAAAATCTCAATAGTTGAAGAATTGAGTGTTGTACTCTAAAAAGCTGAAGTCAAAATAGTTAATCCTTCATAACAATTCCAACTGGTAATCTTCAAAGCTAATCTTTCTGAGTCGTTATTCTTTCTACTTCTATGTGCACATAAAGATAAATCTTTCATACCTTCCTGCCACGCAGTACTCAAGCTATATAGAATCTTTTACATAGAATGAAGAATGCACCTCACTTTCAGGCTATGAATTCGCTAATGCATAGACTCTTTTGCATAGATAGTCATTATCAGATAGAGCCTGATATTAGTTAATTGCTGTAAAACCAGGAAAGTAGATTCCAAAGATGGTATTCCTAGGACCATAGCTATCTAATTTTGTGTTTTAGAGTGAGTGATATTTTTAAACTAATTTAGCTAAGGAAGATTATGAGTAATCAATGTTTCATTCAAAACAATGCCATATGAATAAGTCACTGAGACTTCAGTTGACTAACAGAGCTTCAATGGAGAACTTCAGTTGACTGATTTATAAATGAAACGGTGAGTTTGAGTGTTTAGTTGACTTTTTAAGGCACTGACTTCAGCAGACTGAAGGCTAGAAAATGGTACATTTCATTTTTGTTTGTCTTCTGCTAAATGGCTCTTAGTTGATTGGCGTAGAATTGAACGATGTTGTATCTTTCAGTGTAACTCAGTTGATTGATCATTTTGTTAATGCAATGAGATAAATTAAATCAGTTTTTGATTGCATAAAATTAATTATTTGATTATCATCAAAATCAAATCAAGCTATCAATCATTTTGATTCAACACACATCATCACCAACTAATAAACTTACCCTTTAAAAAAAAATATTTTGTTAACAAATTATTATTATTATTATTTTATTTTTATTGTTTTTTGGTTTTCACCTACTTTTGTCTTTGAATCTCATAAAAACTCCAATTAAAATTCACATGAACTCAAAGTAATTATCAAACTAATTGATAGAAAATTAGAAACCCTTGTTCTAACTTATATATTCAAGCAAATATCAAACTATCAATCTTCGTATATTCGAGGAAATAAATTAAGAAATAAATCAAATTCGGTAAATGAGTAGTATGCAATCCACATACCAAAACCAAAACAAAAAATTGACAACCCTCCAACCAAATAATCACAATTTTCTTTTTTAATCAAATACCATATTCTCCCACCATTGCCAATTAGCCGATCAAATCACAATCCAACAAATAAGATTCAGTTTGTTACAAACAAACACATACTCCTAATTTTTTTAAAATTTTTTTTAATTATGATTCTCTACTTCCCATTCTCCCCAAAATTTATCTTCTATGTTTTTAGTTTCCTCATAATCCCTGATTTTGTCTTTGTTCATAATGAAAAAACTTGAGAAAATCGTGGGTTTCATATCCTTCTTACCCGCGGTCGTTACATTTCAATACATGTGTACAAACAAAAGTAAGCATCAAAATATTTGATAAATCAATACAAATACAAATATCAATAATCTATTTTTTAAATTATGTTTCTTTCAAATCTTTCTCATCTTTGTAGTTTTGTTTTGTATTTTTTTTAAAAATAAAAGTTTTTAATTTACTCTCACTGTCTATATTTTACAAACAATAATATACCTTATATGTACATGGATAAACCTAATTTAACTTTTCTCTATTTATAAATAAAAATGACTTAATTTCAAGGAAGAAAATATCAAAAATTATAATAATTACTAATTTTTTGAATGATTTTTTTCATTGCACAATAGAACTAATCAATTGTGAAAAAAAATAGAGCAAGACTATATCTAAATCAAGTTAGCAATTAGTATTGATTCTATTTCTTATTTTTTTTCACTTAAATAGAAAAAATATATGTATATTCAAGATTAAAATTAAAATTAAAAGTCCATGTAATAAAATGTTTCTTTAAAAGGTAAAATTTACATTATATAATATTTTCAAAAGAAAATAATAAATATAAGTTTATAATGTTGTTAATAATAAATCTCTCAAAAATTATAAATCTAGTATCAAATAAATTTTCTGTACTTATATAGTTCTGATAATAAGTTCTTATTCTACTTTTTCTCAGTTTCGTTATAGTTTTTGTTACATTTTATCTAGCAACTAAAATGTAAAATGTGTTTGTTTTATCTTAGGAGTAAAAATTGGTGAAACTCTATTTGCAGCATAGGTAGTGGCAAATCTAGAAAGTTCTGCCAATGTGGGAAATTTTTTTTATTTTTTATAAATAATAAATTAATTAAATATATATGACATACATTGACACTCAATAATTTATTTTTTTTAATTAAGTTTGTTTCATGGAATGATATTTGATAAGCTGTATGGATAAAAGTTTGTTTCAGGAAAATAGTAAAAAAAAAAAAAAACTCACCATTCTAATCCAGATGAATCAAATTTCAATAATAATTTTTAATAAGAAGAGGATGATAGAAAAAGATGTCGAATTAATGAAATTGATGCTTCAAAAGATAATTTTAATTTTATAATTTATTTTCTAATATTTGTATAATACACTAATTATTTTTTAATAATTATAAAATGCACTAAGAGATAGCAAATTAGCCAATTTCTTGTCTCAATCATTTACAAAAAGATCGATTTCTATTTTTGAAAATTTTCAAATCTCTCTTTGGAATACATATTTATAATATAATTATGAAATTGTTATCAACTGTCATGACTTCAGTGAGAAAAAAATTCAAATAGACTAAGAAAAATTGAATATGTTTTTTCTTATTAAATTGTTACATTTTTATTAAGTTTTGGTTAAGTGTCAAATTCTAAAATGAACATAGTATAATTTAATTAATAATTATTTGATTTTTGTCTTGAGAAACTTATTAGTAGGACAAAATTAAAAAAGAATTAAAATTCATGGGAGCAAAATTTTATTTTTTCACTAATTAAATGGGTACAATATGTCATATTTTATAGACATAAATAATTTTGAAAAGTTAGTGGGGACAATTTGACCCTGCTCCGCTGTGAGTAGATCCACCACTGATATCATTCTACTCGAACATAAAGATTAATTTTCAATTGTTATTGTTATTTTCTTCTAACATTTTCTACACTACAAAAGCAAGTATGCAAGGTTATTTCTTTGTTAAAATTCTCACACAAATAAAAGCTATGAGCTTAATTAAATATGAATAAGACAATTTTATAATTACGTTACTTAGTCTTAACTATTTTGTTCAAGGGTCAAAGAAGTGGAATTTTGTTTTGTGAGATTGAATATCATGTCATTTATTTATAATTCAAATGAGGCGTAATTTATTCAAAATTCAATACAATTGGCTAAGTTTGGTGGTTTTTGCGTTTTGTTTTAATTAATATTAATTTGTCTTATCCTTTTTCATCAAGAGGCCTGCTGCTATTGTAGTCATCAATTGACTTGGTAAAGGTACCTAAGTCAACATGAAATCGGGAAGCGATCCAGTCATCAGTCATCAGTTAACATGGAAAAAAGATCTGGTCATTGATCCATTTGGGAGAATTGATTGGCCAATTACTTGTTTGACCTTTTCAAAGCTTGAATATTCTTAATCTCAAGATAATATAACAATATTTTATTAATAATACATTAATTATAATTTGTTTAGTAATAATTCATCATAACGATTATATTCACTGATGGTGTAAAAAAAAATAAATTACATTTTACTATTTCTCAATTTTAAAATATCATACATACTATTGAAGGGTAATAAAAAACTCATGCATTTTCTAGTTTGATTGAAAACAATATCATAAAAATCCATACAAGTTCAACTCTACTTTTTATACATCCTTTAAAAGTTCAAACGCACTTTCTCATTATTCTTATTCTCACGCACTACTTTAAAATATATATATATATATATTTTTATTTTTTATTAAGAGGGAAAAAGAGAAATATATTCTGTAGAAGTTTTGTATGATAATCGATCATTAAATCTCCTGAATGACAGGACAGTATGTGCTGCTGGATCACTCAAACATAAATACACAACTTATTGTTATATATGATCATTACCCAAGACTCACATAAATACATAACATATTGTTATATATGATCATTGCTTATATATGATCATTGCACAAGACTCATAATAGAGGTAGAGTTTTGAATAAATTTAGAGTAAATGAGTAAATGAAAAATAATAAAACACAAGTTATATGTGATTTCGGCCCTTGGTCTATCTCAAAGAAAGAGAATAATATATTTATTTCATGGTTATATATGAAAATCAGATCTTTTACAATGTTAAAATTTCTAATTTATAATCACTACAAAATAAAAATTTACAAATTCATTACCAATTCATTACCATATATAAAGCCATAACTATTAATCCCACTTTATTCAGAACAATTACATAGAACACTTATAACATGTTGTAAATTATGTTACAGAGAAATACAACATGATTTCACTCACAAGTTTTATTTTACATAGACTAATTACTAACATAAAGCATTTTAACAGCTAGAGGTAGAGTTCCGTGGGAAGGCGTGGAGTAACAAAAACTTCTAAAGGGGTTGCCTTGTACAAGGTTAAACCCAGACCTTCACTAGTCAAATCCACTTTCTGATTCATTGGAGTTGCAAAATCAAACCCTTGAAGTAGGCGAGCAAGCATCAAGTGACTAACCTGTGTAGCGAATGCCTGATCCGGGGCAAGCTCTTCTACCAGACCCAAATGGAAGGAACTCAAAATGTTGACCAAAAGCATCCACTTTAGCATGAGTTGTAAGGAACCTCTCTGGCAGAAACCTTTCAGGGTCTGACCAAATATTTGGGTCTCTATGCAATTTCCAAGCATTGACAATCAGTTGTGTTCCTTTTGCAATATGATAGCCACCAACCTCACAATCTTCCCTTGCTACATGAGGAATCAATATAGGACCGGGAACGTACAAGCGCAGAGTTTCCTTAGCAATGGCATGAAGGTAAGTCAAATTTTCAAGATCTGAGATTTCCACCCATCTATCCCTGCCAACATGGCGATCCAGCTCCTCTTGGGCACGCTTCAATGAATCTCTGTTGTTTAGTAACAAAGATAACAGCCATGTCAAGTGGACAGAAGTTGTGTCCGCGCCTGCTACTATAAGACTCTGTAAAAACAAACCAAATTAATAAAAATCAATTTAAATTGAAGTGAAAGTATTTGCAAATCTAATAGTGAATTAATATTTGGAAAAATACCATAATTGTTGCCTTGATGATAGTATCACGTGAATGACCATAGGTTTGTAGACAACTTTCATCAATCATAGACAGCATGACATCAATGAAATCCTCTGGTTCTGTTGTCTCTCCGTTTCGCTCCTTCATAGTATGTTCTTTAAGCCAACTTCCTGTAAGGATGTCAAAATCTTTGGAAACACGCTTCATGGATTTCAATACCTGAGTTTCTATTTTAAGCAGACCGAGAACTGGAATCAAATCAGAGGCATCAAGCCTTCCCATTAAAAACATAACATCTTTAATGAGATTCAGTAGGTGTGCTGCTTCTCCATCAATTTTATCATGGAAACTCTTAAAATATCTTTTTGCTGAAATCAGATTTGTGGTTATATTTAATGTAAACCGTTCGAACCAATCGCCAAATATCACCGGGACTTTCTCGTTTTTGGAAAACGAGTACAAATCTTTCATGAAAGTACTGATCTCTGACACATAATAGTGGTTTAATGTGTCAAGGCGGCGAGTAGAGAGGAGTTCATGCACAACAATCTTTCGTACGTCACGCCAGAGTGGTCCATAAGGTGCCATTCCAAATGAAGAATAATCATAGCAGATGTAAGTTCCATGGCTAGATTTTGGACGTGAGGCGAAGATCTTGTCATTAATGGTGAAACACTCCTTTGCAACCTCAGGGCTGCTAATAATAAGTGCAGGGCACGTTCCGAGACGGACAATGAAGACGGAGCCAACTTTATCAGCCATGTTAGCAAGAACTTGGTAAATTGGGGTTTTACCAGCTAATAGGTGAAGGTGACCTATCAATGGCAAACCACCTGGTGCTACAGGGGCTTTGTTTTTGTGACTAGAACTTTTTGTTCTCCTTAGAGTGTACAACAACAAGAAGCCTAAAACGGCTGCTGCTATTGCAGTTGGAGAGGAATAAGAAATTTCCATAATTTACTGAAACTTGAGTAAGTGATTGACGAAGAGAGCTTGATATTTCTTCAAGACAAATTTCCAAGTTGAACTTGGAGGATTCTTGTCACTTGCAGAGAAATTGGTAAAGATTGTATAAGAGGGTGGGGGTTATATAGGTAGTTTCCCCAAAAATTATTTCTTTGACTTATTGACTATTAATTATTTTATTCATGGTGTATATGAACTCGTGACACATAAAATACATAAAATAATAATAATATTAATAATACTAATTCCTCCTCAAACTACAATGATAATGTTAGGAACCGAGATATAGTATTGGTTTATTAATGTTTTGGTTTTTTGGAGAGTATTGTGCTCTTTTAATTTTTTATAATTATATTTAAAAATTTATAAGTATTAATATTTAGTAAAATAATGTAAAAATTACTTTTAATAAGTAAAAATTATATAATTAAGATTGGTTTGGTAATGTTAATTTTTATTTTATTTAAAAAAAAGATTATATTAGACTTTTGAAAATTTTAAAAGTAAAATCAATTTTTCAAAACTTCTCGATTGAAAACCTTTTAAAAATATTGAGCAGAAATACCACTGAATTTTGTTTATCAAATATAAAAAATAATTTATATTTTTCATAAGGATAAAGACTTTTCAAAATAATTACTAAAATAAATTATAAAATAATATAGTTGAACTAGAAAGTAGAATTATAAAATAATTTATATTTTTACATGTTCAGTTGTGTATTAGTCAAGTGATTAAACTAGAATATATATACATTATTTATTGAATTCATCTATTTAAATTTATTTTAAAAATATCTTGTAGATTAAAAGTCTTAATAATCCTAATATATAAAAATTATTTTAATCAGATTAAAACAAAATTATCAAAACATATGGAAACTAATTCAAAATATTTGACTGCTAAATAAAAAATACACACAATAAGATTACACTTTACCCGAAATAAAAGAGGAGTAATTGTTAATAAAGATAAGTTTAAAGTTAGTTGAATAGTAAAAAAATATAAACGGCCACCATTAAACAATAGATATATAAACGCTACAAACAACTGGTGTGGTCCCTATCTATCTTGACTGGAATTCAGGCCACCACATAAGATATGCCGTACGAATATATTTTTTTACTAAATATTATAATAGTCTGAAACTCGTTTTATTCATTAAATTGCTTGGTTGTTACGAATGCGACTAAACGCTACAAACAATTGGTGTGGTCCCTATCCATCTTGACTGGAATTCAGGCCAATACATAAGAGATGCCGTTCCCTATCTATCATGACTGGAATTCAGGCCACCACAGAAGAGCTATCTTGATTGGAATTCAGGCCACCACATAAGAGATGCCGTCTGTATATATTTTTTTTTTATTGTTGTCCTTTTACTAAATATTGTTGAATAACATTGTATTTGTTTTTTATAAATACACAAATAAAACTAGATATATAAGATAAAGAATAAAATCATATATATATATATACTCAATTAAAAAAAAAATATTTCTTTAAATATTTGGATAAAATTATGAAATCACAAATTTTCTCAAAAATAAAAAATAAAAAATAAAATGAGTGTTGAGAAAATAAAAATTTTATAAATTATTTTTTGGTCTTACTCAAGATGCTCATTGATCCTATGAGCTAAACAATCAGAACTTTAGGTAAGGCGAGATTGGATTCTAATTCCTTAAGATGATGAAAAAACAATTAATAATTGAACCAACTATTATTTTCAAATTTTATAATAGTCAAGAATAACAAAATAATTTTAAAGGAGTATAAATATACATATTTTATTTTTTTGATTCACTTACATATAAATTTATATTAATGCTTAAAATTCAAATAGATATATATATATATATATATATATATATAATAAAAATTCTTACTTCGTTCTTTTATATTTACGTAAAACTTGTGCTCATCATTGAAATTGAATAAGAAATTATTTTCAAAACACTATAGCCTACAACACTACTACATTGAATTATGGTTTGACACCTCATCACCGCCTGTGATAAACACTTTTGAAAGATCGAACAAAATCCTCATACGACAGAAATTTCTTAAAAGTCTGTTCTTGTAATAAGGGTCTACCATTTCAAGAATGTCTTTGGGCATTCTGCACATTTATATGTTCCAATGGAAGACCGGGTATTTGGATCCAATAAGGAGCGAAGAAATCTATTTTATCCAAGGCCAACTCAGGAACAAAAAACTATGTATCTTACTAGACATAATTTGATGGAGGAAATAAAAAAAAAAAAACCTAATTAAATACCTTCATTCCTGAGAATATATGTGAGCAACAAAACTAATTAAATATTTTCAACCATATCTAATCTAATTTCTTTGTTCTATTTCAAAACCTTATCATAAAAAACACAAACTGTGACCAAAATCATATGGGCATATAATGAAAGGTTTCGGGATGGAGAGATAGAGATGGCAAAAGAGAGTGGAGGTGACGGAGTTTTAGAGAGAGACATGGCAAAGTGGAGAGAGAAATTAAGGGGATCATGGGGGTAGAGTTGGGTTAGTCACTTGAGTTAGTTAATTTAGAGTTGAGTTAGCTCATTATTGACTGTATTGCTCACATGACTTATTTAATAACATGACAATCATTTATTGGCTTAATGCAAGAATGACATGGTGAAGTGGTGGAGTCACTTTGTTAAGTTTTCCTCACACTCAAGGGGGTTTATTCCCTCTGTTTTGGCCTCAACTGTAACTCACAACGGGGCTGAAGCCCTTTATCCATGGTAAAACAAAAGTCGTTTTATTAGGGTGAAGAGTAACTTCTTCATTTTTAACGGGACTCAGAGAAATCACAACATAAGTTAATGAAGGTAGTACACCTTTTTAATCCTTAAGCTAATCCCTTGTGGTTAAGTCTACAACTTATTGTATATTCTAATGGTTGGTATATAATATGGTACTGTAAGTATTGTGAATTGTGATTAAGAGTGAACATTTTTTATTAGAATCAGAAAAATATTTTTGTATTATGTATAAATTAGTATATGAATTGATATTTGTTACAATAGAAAGAGCTTGCATAAATATGTTATAATAGAGTTGACCTAACTAATCACATAATATATTAGGACCTAAACAATAGGCCTAAGATATGTGCTTAATTTACTCTGACAGCCCTTCAAACTCAAGGTGGTTGACTCGAGACCAGGAAAAAATTATAGAATAGACCACTTTTTAAAACATAATTTTAAAATGGACCATTTTTCAAACTAATATTGAAAATGGACCAAATTTGCTATACCACCATCACGTCATCCAGCCACATCAGCCACCAGAAAAAAAAAAAAAAAAAAAAAAGAAGTGAACAGTGACCTCTTGAGTCCAACTCACGAAATTACTGTTCATTTTTTTTTTTAATTTCGTACTTCGTTATAATTTTGTTTAAATGGGAAGAATTTTTTTATCATTTTTCAAAAAAAAAAAATATATATTCATGAATAGTAATTTCGTGAGTTACTGTTCACTGTTTTTTTTTTTTTTTTTTTTTTACGTAAGAATTTTTTTTTATCATTTTTAAAAATTAAAAATATATGAATTGTAACTTCGTGAGTACAATTCATGAATATTTTTTTTTTTTGTATTTTTTATTTATCTTGAAAAAATTTACCCCAAAATTACAACCATAAAAAAATAAAAATGAACACTAACTTCGTGATCCCAATACAAGAAGTTACTGTTGTTTCTTTTGTAATTTTTTTTAGTCGATTTAAAAATTTTACCATGTTTCAAAAAAAAAAAAAACATATAAACAGTTTGCCCAACACAAGAAGTTACTATTAATTTATTTTAATTTTATTTTCTCTCTTATATTTAGTAAAACAATAATGGATAAATTAATAATTTTTTCTTGACAAAACCATTTCTTGGTAAAATTATATTCCCTTTATCAGTGAGTATATTTTTTTTCTTTCCTTTTAGCAAATAAATTAACAATTTTTTGGGTAAAGTAATTAGTGTACTATTTTTTATAATAATAGATGCATTTAATCCTTAAATTATTTATAAAAAAAATTAGTATTGTTTTGTAAATTTAATTTCATCAAAGATTGAATTATTAAGAAATTAAACAATCCAAATTATAATAAAATTAGGAAATAAAAGTATCCAAACTGTGTTATGAGATGTACAATATTTTATATTAATTTCATCTCTTTCGTGAATGAGTACCACAAGGCTCACGAAGTTACTGTATATGTATTTTTTTTATGGAAAAAGGGTAAAAAATATCTTTCTACTGAAAAAAAACAAAAAAACAAAATAACAATAGTAATTTCGTGGGTTAGGATCACGACGTTACTGTTTATTTTTATTTTTTTGTGGTTGTAATATTAGGATAAATTTTTTCAGGATAAAAATAAAAAATATCCCCAAAATTTTACAAGTTTATAGAGATGAAAAAATAGGAAAAAGAATTAAATAGTAACTTCGTGAGTCCGAACTCACGAAGTTACTATTCATATATTTTATATTTTTTATTTTTAAGAAAAGGTAAAAATAATTTTTTCTTCTCGTTTGAAAAAAAAATAAACAGTAACTTCGTGAGTTGGACTTCCGAAATTACTATTCATTAACAGTAACTTAGTGTATTGTTGAGCGAACATTATTTTCGTAGTACTGTTCACTGAACAGTACGCTGATACTGTTCATTGAACAGTACAAATGCACATTTTAGTGAAATAATAACTTCGTGAGTTGGACTCACAAAGTTACTGTTTAATTTATTATTATTATTAATTATTTTTTTTTCTTCTGGTGATAATGGCTAGATGACATGGCGGTGATATGGCAAATTTGGTTCATTTTCAATATTAATTTAAAAATGATCTATTTTAAAATTATATTTTAAAAAGTGGTCTATTCTATGATTATTTCCCTCGAGACCAGGTTGTTTTCTAAAATCAAGTGTAGGAAGTCTTCTGTCAATAAATCATTGACATAGATCTTGATGGATCTGCATATCCACATGAAATGGCACATAGAGGCTTGAATCCCAAATTAGAGCTTGGATCATGATTCAACTCTTGTAGCTTAGACTATATCAACTGGACGTAGTGGCCTCCGAGTGGTTACTGTTGATGAAGTGGTAAAACTAATGTAAACCCTAAGATGTCTGCATGGAAAATAACTGATATATGTTTACTGACATGTGGCTATAGGGCTAACATGGTTTCCCGTTGATGACGTGCATGATAACATGGCATATGACGTGAAAAACTGTCTTGTTTATATTTCATTAAAGGATTGATGTGGTATCCCATCAATGACATGTCGGATGACATGGCAGGTGACGTGGAAGATTCTAATAGGCCATTGTTGTTTACATTTATGAACTATCAACCACTAAGAATATGATTTTTGGATGCTTGAACGACCGATTTAGCACAGAAGTTGTGGGAATACGACAGTTGGTTGTGGTGGCTGTTAAATTCAAAGAATTTTTGGAGAGTTGAAATTGTTAGTAGGTGATAAAGTTGGGGCTGCTATCAAAGAGTAGATAAGACAATCTCTGAAGATAAATTTTTGGATGATCTAACACTGATACAATATTAGAATCATGAGTTCTGTATAACCGACATTTCAATATGGACATTAGAATACTCGTACGTAATTGATATAAATATACATATATATATTTTTATTGGTTGAATTAGTTACACTAAATAAGAAAGTTATATGTGAAGTTAATTTGAGAATAACCTAATTAATGAATATCTTTATAAAAATCAATAATTATAATTTTATGGGTGATTAGAATTAAATTTTAGTCTATAAGGAGGGTACTTAGGAAAATTTCAAAATTTATATATATATATATATATAATAAGAGATTGTGGGAGATCATGATTTATTATATAATATATATACTAGATATTTTTTTTCTTTCCACCACATGTTAAAAACGTACAGGTGAAGACTTCATTATTAAATTAATTTGTTCCTTTTTCTTCCTCCTCCTTCCTTGACCGACTAGAGCTTTCCCAAAAGAAATTTTCTCCTTCTCCTGCCATTAATCACGTGAAAGCTTAACCAGTGGTTGGCCGCTTGAAAACTTTGAAGGTAGTAGATGGTTCTTTGCTATTTTATGCTAGTAGCTTAGTTCTTGTATTCTATTTAAGAGTTAATCAGGTGTTATAGTGGATTTTGGGTATAAATTTGTTGGCTACCAGTAAAGAAAATTACAACTGAGTGTGGGAGTTTTATGGTAGTTATGGATTCAATATAGGAGGCGTAGGTGTGGCGATGAAAAGTGATTGTTTTTGTTGGCTTGGTGTCCTAGATCTGCCAGCCGAGGTGAAGGTGATGCCTCGGTCATGGCAGCAAAATTTTTCCACTAGTGCAACGAGGGACTCGGCCTGATAAAGATGGTCGAAGGTGTTAGGCATCTAGCTATGTAATTTGGGTACAGGGGGGTGGCCATGATCATTTTGGTGGCGTGCAGTGAAGGTGGAGGGAGTAAAGGCTAAAATTGGTGCTTGCATTAAGGATAAATAAGTAAAATAAACTAAGTAAAGGATTAGTACAAGAAAAGGTTTGGCCATGGTTGAAATGAGTAAATGAAATTGTTAATTAAATTAAGAATTGACTATAAATAAAAGGGAAACTAATATTAAACAAGTAATATGTACATTTGCATATATACTATTATGGGAGTAATTTATTTTTTTTGTTAATCGATAATATAACTAATTAAATTTAGAATTTCATATATATATATATATATATAGTAATGTTAAATTACGAAAAGTTAAATTAGTAAATGTATCGAATTAATTAATATGATTATATATATATATAATAATACATATATATTATACACAATCACGAACGATTAAGAAATCGTTAAATTAATTTAAAAGTGATTGTTAGTAATTTATCGATTTATGATTTTCAGCTCCAGAGCGTGTAGAGGATATTCCTGCACCGTCACATATCAGACAAACTGACGAGTCTCATTCGTGAACTTGTGAGTGAATCATGTGCTTTATGGATATCAAATTTTTGTGTGTCATTATGTGCTTACTTGAATTTAATGAGTTATAATAACTATGCAAATGAGTGATTTCAGTGATTAAATTGGATGATGTGTGATTGACATTGATTGTGCTTGATAATGGCCAACTCGTGAACATTTTCTGGAAAAATGATTTTCATTCTGATAATGATTTTGAAAATATTGGAGTGCTCAGCCCTGGTGGGATGGATCTGTGTAAGGAGAATAATTTGTTGTGCCAGCGCGTAAATGCTCGGTGGGAGAGATATTGTTGTGCGGGGCTGAGTTACTCGTTGGCCCTTTGTTTGTTTAGTTGATTGTGAAATTGTTGATTGATTTGTATAAGTTGCTTGCTATTTTGGGATTGTAAGTTAAATGAATTATGATTATATGATTATAATAATCACGTACGTATATTAATAAATTTGATTATGAGCCGTAACTTATAATATTTGTGATGTATGATGCTGGTACCCATAGGGTACATGAGTTGCTCATTGAGTCACGGTGACTCACTCTTATCTTTGTGATTTTTTTTTTTAGTTTTCAGGAAATATCAGTTGATTGCTATATAGGCCCACTTGCCGACCTTGCAGCAGCAAGGTATATCTTGGAAATAGCACACATGGAGCGTAAAGGACAATACTTGCAGTCACATAGGATGTTATGCATGATTGTAGTATATGTAGATATTGTGATTATTATAGTATATTGTGTATGTTGTTGGGGCGGAGCCCCTTTGCATATTTTAATGTTTTGTTTTACTATCGACTTGAATACAAGTTATTTGTTTTTATTTTAGGCATGTTCTATCGTATAGGGAAACTCTGCCAAAATTTTTTATAAATTGTTTTGTGTTATTCTATTTGCATAGTCAAGGTTACAGGGATATGAACATCCATTACTCTGGTTAGTCATACCTTCATTTGGGGTGTGACAAATTTTATATAAATTAAAATATGAATTAATATTTGTTACAATTAAAAGATGCTGAATATTTAGGTTGTAGTAGACTTCATCTAACTGATTATTTAATAAAGACATAATAACTTAGATCTAAAATCTGAATCTAATTTACTCACAGATTCACAGAATAAGTAGCACACCTTTTTTGTCAGCCCTTGAATTAACGTCCTATATATTCTATTACTTGGTTGATAAATAATATACTACTGTAAGCATGGTGGAGTATGATCAAGACCTGACACTTGTTAGTTAGATTGGTTCAAACAAGACAAAATAGTTACATGTGATCAATGAGAAGATGTTTATATTTTCAAGGTCTTCACCTTTTTTTATTGCTACATTCAAGGCATTCACCTTAATTGGTACTACAAGTCAACTTTTCTTTAAAAAGAAAATTAACGAGTGATTTAGATTCTTCCTCAAAATATTTAGAAAACAACATAAAGTCTCACATCTACAACACTCCCACCGTCTAGTCATATGACTTACTAGAATTATTTCAAGATTCCATATCAATTGATCAATTTTTTTAAATAAACTTGTTGAATTGACAACTTAATACGATTTTAATAAATAATTTTCCAGTCAACAACGTTGCATTATCACATAACTTAATAGACTTTACTAGCATACAAATGCATACTTTTTCTTTTTCTTATATTTTATAAGTTATTTTTCTCATTTTATGTATAAATAGTCAATTATTGGATTGAGTTATATCATTATAATTAATATAAATAATTTATTTATGCAAAAAATAAAAATAAAAATTACATAAATATGCACAAATGT
Organism: Quillaja saponaria; assembly: GCA_029379385.1. Lineage (NCBI taxonomy): Eukaryota > Viridiplantae > Streptophyta > Magnoliopsida > Fabales > Quillajaceae > Quillaja > Quillaja saponaria. The sequence continues at coordinate 5,432,625 of CM055615.1, read as the reverse complement.
TTTGTTAGTTTTAAGTTGTTCAGAAATTAAAAAGTAGCTTTAGCCATTCATGACTTATATGATTTTATAAGAAAGTACTCTTGTGAAGAATTTGCCATTCGAGTAGCACAAAGAATAATAACCACAAAATATCGGGAGAAGAAAAGAGAATTAAATATAAACAAAACATATATTATGATTTGACCTCATGCCTTTAAGAAAAGAATTTAAATAATATTTCAAGAAATTTTACATAGAAATAGTAACACTCTACTCTACACATAGTGTTCTCACCATTTTCCCTATATATCTACCAATCTCTCTTGCATCTATATCTTTAAGGAAGATTACACAAATGTTAGTCATCTCTATTTTGTATACCTACAACTCTCAAAAGCATATGTACATTTATACTACATGATACTTGTTCACTAAGCAGACTTCTCTCTTCCAAAAAAACTCAATCACAACCTAATTAAATTTACTTACCCACCAAGTTATATTTGATTAGGAAACCACAATCATCATTTATTTAGTTTTTTCTTGTCCACCAAGAACAAACTAATTAGGAAACTGGAAAAAAAGAATTTGGGTCAAATTGTCAACAATCACCATATTGATGCAAAATCATTCTCAACTATTTTAATATTCTTCAAGACCAATATCCCGCATCATTTACCATCAACAACAGAACTATTAAACCTTCACATGAGCCTCACTAATCGAGACTCTCTACCTGCTCATAGTGAACAAAACATGATATCCCACAACAGTAACGATGCATATGTATGTAACCATATTCTCAGCCTCACCATCAACATTGATGAGCTTTTTCCACGTTGTCTCATCATTGAATTTTGTTTATACAATAAACAATACTACAACTCAACCTTAACAAAAACTTCCTTCATCGCTGGACTTGCTCCATCTTCACTACTAGGATCCCATAAACAAATCTCAATAGCACACAAGAAGACTCAGATTTTCTCAACTTGTGTTTATCTCACAATCTTCAAAATATCTACCAGTATGAAACTCCACCTACAAAACTTCAACTTAGTGTACCACCTACATCAATCTCTTGTGTGATGACAACAACCAAAGCTACAAAACTTCATCTTCCAAATATCTGCAAAACTTCAACTTGTACAAAACTACAAACATGAACTTCCATCAAAAATAAAAATTTCAATCTACTACACATCATGCAAAACCTGGCTTCTTCTTTTTCTTCCTTTTTTTTTTTTTTCCTTTCTCTTCATTTTGTTCTACTTTTTTTTTTTCACCTTCTCTTCCTTCTACACAACCTCAACCACAATAAATTCTTGTTCACTAAGCAAACGTCTCTTTTCCAAAAGGAAAAAAAAATAAAAAAACCTCAATCACAACCTTATTAAACTTATTTACTCGCTATGGTAAATCTAGGAAATCACAATCATCATCTATTTAGTTTTTTCTTACCCACTAAGAATAAACTAATTATGAAACTATCAAATAAGAATTTGAATCAAAATCCCAACAATCTCCACATTGACTCAAATCCTTCTAAACAATATTTTAAGATTCTTCTATTTTCAAAATTTTTCAATTTTCAGTATTTTTCAAGACCAATACAATACATCATTTACCATCAACAAGGGATCTATCAAAACTTATCATAAGCCTCACTCATCGAGAGTCATTGCTTTATTGAGAGTCTATACATGCTCATATTGAACAAACCATGCATATGTCGCAACAACAGCTATGCATATGTATGTTACCATCTTCTTAACCTCACCATCACCATTGATGATGCCTTTCCATGTCATCTCATCATTGGATAATGTTTACACAATAAAAACTACAATTCCACCTTAACAAAAGCTTACCTTTATCATTGGGCATCCCACAAAGAAACCTCAATAGTGTACAAGGAGACTCACACTTTCTTAACTTGTGGCTATCTCACAATCTTTCAAATATCCACCAATATGAAAGTCCACCTACAAAACTTCAACTTAGTGTGCCACCCTTATCATTCTCTTGTGTGATGACAACAGCCAAAACTACAAATTTCATCTTCCATAAACTATAAAGTTTTAAAACTTCAACTTGTACAAAACTATAACTCCATGAAAACTACAAATTTCAATTTTCTACATGTCATGCCAAATCCAGAGTCTTCTTCTTATTTTTTTTTTTTTTTACTTTTACTTTTTCTTTTTCTTTTTCTTTTATATATATTTTTTTTCTTCATCTTTTCCTTCTATGCAACCTAAACCACCAAAATTCTTTTTTTTTTTTTTTTTCAACACTTCTGTATTTTTACAAAACTGCACTATTATCAAAAGTCTCTTTGGTCATCCATATCCCAATTAAATTTGGATTACCACTTATCCTAGCAACGGAACCACTTGTTGAAAATTTTACAAAATCCCCCTTTAAGATAATGTATATATAACAAAGAATAATAACCACAAAATATAAATAGAAGAGAAAAAAAAATTGCTTGTTACCTATATCCACAAATAAGAAAAGAATTTTATTAATACACTACAACAAAATCTGGTATCTATGCCTGCATCTAGACACAGATAAACAGATGCATCTATCCTACACTCATATAATATTATTTGTGCCTGTTAGACATAGATACTATCAATGTTTGTCTATATGCATCTAGAGTATTGACGAAGATAGACTCAATTAACAGCTTAAAATTTTATGTGTTGATTAGCAAACATAGTTTACAAATGCAAATACTTTCTACATTTGCATGATATATATAAAAAAGAAGAAGCTGATTGTATCTTAATATGTGTTTCTAAGTCTACATGCCAGACGCAGAAACTGTAAACTTAGATAATGATATATTTTTATGATGACATATGTGTCTGCCATATATTTTGCAGATGCATATAAAATGAATTATTTTATATTTTATTTTATGTATAGTAAATACCTATAAATATCCATTTAATATAAAATTTAAATTTCAAATCAAAATTTTACACAAATAAAATATTAACTTTTTGTCTCGGAAGTCGAAACTGCTCCTCCTGCTTTTTCTTGTTCCCATTTGCAATCAATTCTGATTGAACTACAATTTATGACAATTGTAAATTTTACTTTCTCTTATTAAATAATCATCCAATTTTTAATATTTATTATTCTTAATCTAATCAAGCTGCTAAATAGAATTTTGATAAGTTGCAAGCAATTTAAAAGATTGGGTATTACAAGTCATGTTTAATAAGTGCAATATGCTCAATTTAAACAAAACTGTAATTGAGACTTATATTTTTATTTTATTAGTCTCATTGCATGTTCACATAGATTTTACTAATACAAGTGCATGTATCGTCCTCATATAATACATTGATAAAATAGAGATAGTTCTCACAAGTAGTTTTGCAAATATTATATTAAATACTAAAATTAGCAATTCTAATTTTATTCAAATAATTGACCTTGGGTTGATTATAAGTTTGTATCTGCTTATAAACTAAAAGCAAATTAACTAAAGCTTATAGTGGAGATGAACCTAGAACTACAGCTTCACTTAAATTATATTATCTTGTCTTGCTTAGTTATGACAAAGAATTATTAATCTATGGATTCCTAATCAAATATAAGCATATTCCTATCTTATAATCATGTCTCACTTAATCAATTCACTATAGTTTTATGTGAATTAAGTTAAGCAAGACTCATTAAGATTGGACCTAAATTGGCTGCACAAGGTAAATAGGTATATTCCTATCCCATACAAAAATCAAACTCAGCATGTGTTGAATTCAATCAAGTGCTAATTCATTTAAGGCTAAACCTAATTCCCTTTCCCAAGTTCCTTTAGGATTCTTAATTCAATCTAAAAGATGACCAATCAACTAAAAGAATTAAGCATAGAATGAACTAGATAAATCATATGTGAAAACCTAAGTAATCCATAACAAAATAATATCAAGCTACATGTTGAGTTCTAGATATAATTCTAGAAAGGAAACTACTCCATGTTTTATAACCCTGATATTTTAACGTACAATTTGGAATGTTGGTATGTGTACATTTTCGAACGTTTGTACATATCTTGCGTGACTAGATCGATAAAATTTTACACAAAGTAGAATTAAAACAAATAAACTATATATATATTTACATGTAAATTGGAAATTAATTTTCACCACATCATTGATTGACTTAAAATTTGAAACTAATTTGTGTAAATTTTATTGAGGTGCAACATGTGTAAATAAATAAAAAAAAAAAACAAGAAAACAAATATAGTATATGTATGTATATGTACATATCTCACTTTTCCTCTTAAATTTGTCTCTGCTCGTGCCCTGTTTGTAGAACTCTTGTCCTCTATTTTATGGCTAGTGAATCCTTACTCTTGGTAGCCAATTTTAGTTGCTTTGTTAAGCCTTTCTTCTATTTTTTTTTCTTTCCTCTTTGGTCGAGTCTTCTCTATGCTTTTGGGCTATTCTTATCCCAGTTTCCTTTCCTTGTTTCTGCCATGCCTTAGCTCCTTCTTGCAACTATGTTTCCCTCTTTCCCTCTTTCCTCTTGTTTTCAACTAGCTTCAGTTGCCCTTTTCCTTAAACTAGACAAGCACCCTCAAGCAACGCCAGTAGTAGTCAAGTTAGCTACTCTATTTTGGCATGCAACAACCACTCTTGTGCAGCTGAGAGCTTGCTTTTGTCTAGCTGTGGCAGCAAGGATTCTTCCTTTTAAGCAGTAGATTAGTCCACCCTTTTCAGCTGCTATCAAATGAAGCCATCATCTTCCATAATTGTTATCCTCTAATATTTGGTATTTTCAAGTCCCTTTTATAACTAAATGAGTTGTGTTTCTTAGAATTAGAGTTATTTCCTTTTTGTATTGATTGAGAGTTGGAATTTAGAGTATTTATGAGAATGAATTAGAATTTAAAAGTAGGGGAAAGAGGGGTGGTTAAGTGGTTAAGGGAAGAAGGAAGCTTAAAATTTAATTGTAGTTATGATAAAAAAGTATAATTCAAATTCTTGGTTAACTTTAAGTAATTGGTCTAAATTGAATTCAACAATTGAAACATGAGTAGTTTAAGGGTTAATATAAATGTGTTAATTGTATTAAGAGGCATATATAAAACCTAAAAGAGAGATACCCACAGTGTTTTGATGAATTGGATGAGAATTTTTTATACCAAGATAATATATTTATATTACGAGATTGTGTGGAGTATAAGTAAGTCAACTATACATAAACAAGGAAACTATAAATAAGGAAATTTAACCCACTAACTAACCCACTAACTAAACTAGTCTATATTTACACTCTAACACTCCCCCTCAAGCTGGAGCATAAAGATTATATATTCCAAGCTTGTTGCATAGATATTACAGTCGGTTTCCTGCCAAAGATTTTGTGAATAAGTCTGCTAACTGATTTTCTGATTTTGCATATGTGGTTTTGATTGTATTATCCATAAGCTTCTCACAACCGAAATGACAATCAACTTCTAGTATGTTTTGTTCGTTCATGAAAGATTGGATTTGATGTAATATGTAATGCAGTTTGATTATCATATACTAACTTCATAGGCTGTGAGTGCTGAAATCCAAGTCCAGTCTAATAGATTTTTTCAACCAAACAAACTTAGCAGTGGTATAAGTCATGGCCTTGTATTCAAATTCAACACTAGATCTTGTAACAATAGTTTGCTTTTTGTTTTTCCATGAAACAAGATTTTCACTCAGAAATATACAGTATCCTATAGTATATGTTCTGTCAAATTGAGAGTCCTGCCCAATCAGCATTACTATAACCTTGAACTGGAGTAGAATTATGTTTATGAACTAATGTATGACTACGGCCATGTCCTCGAACTAGAGTGTGCCCATGATTCTTATATAGTAATCCCTTTCCTGGTGCAGTTTTAAGGTATCTTAGGAGACGAATAACAGCATTCCAATGAGATATTCGAGGCTAAGAAAGAAATTGGCTAACCATACTAGTTGCAAAAACAATATCTGGTCTTGTGACTATGAGATAATTCAGCTTACTAACAAAACTTCTGTATTGCTCAGGATTTGTCAGTAGCTCCCCCTCATCCAGTACAAGTTTAGTATTGGGATCCATAGGAGTGTCTACAAGTTTGGAATCCAACATACCTATATCACTCAAGACATTCAGACAATACTTTCTTTGAGAACAATTGAGAGAACGAGTCAATTGACTAATAGAAATCAGACTAAATGAACATTCTGGGACATAAAGCACAGACTCTAAAGGCAAAGAAGATAAGTGGTGTAGCTTGACCTATACCTTTAGCAATGGTTTCCGCAATGGTTGTGGAACCATTAGCTATAGTGACAGTAGGAAAGTGACGGTGGATTACTAATACTAAAAAAAAGTTTAGGGTTACCTAGATATGTGATCAAAGGCACCAGAATCAAGAACCTAAGTGTCAGAAGAGGTATGAGAGAGGCAGGTGATAGACTTACCATGAGAAGATTGCTGGGTAGCCTGATATTGTAGGAACTTATCATATTCAATAGTTGATAATGAGACATTAAGAGGATTGTCTTTAGATGGTGAAACTTTAAGTGAATTGGTTGATTGAACAATGTTTGCTATAGGACCCGGATAATCAATCAGCTGGTAACACTTTTCCCTTAGTAGTGGCTCATCCTATTACAATGAATGCACTGGGGATGTCCACGACCCCGACCTCCTCGATCACGACCTTCCTCGACCACGACCTCCACGAGTACTAGAATGAGAGATCAAGACTGAGAAATCAGGAGATGGATTCTAAACACGTGTTACTATCGGAGAGGAGATACGTAACAATCGAGTAAACACTTCTTCCATGGAAGGAATAGTAGGACTAGCCAATATCTGATGGTGAATAGGATCAAGAACAGCTCAAAGGCCATATAGAGTGAGAATCATGATTAGCTTGCCCTTTGTGCCTCTTGGTCAGCCGAGATCAGTGGTAAGAATAATATTTTAGCAAATTCAGCTTTGACATTCTTAATCTTGCTCAATAGGTGGACATATCCTAATAAGCCTGATTTAGATTTAACAGATTAGAAACCACAGTGTAAAAACGTTGGATATCATTAGTGTATAATCTTCTGGCCCGTTTCCTACAATTTAAAACATGTCTTATATGCCCGGAAAATCTTCAATGTAGAAGGTTCAAGGGATGCCCATAGTAAACTGCATAATTGAGCATTGATCTTTTTTCCAATTGGGTTATTCAGGGGTTGGAATATCGGCCAATGATTTTCATATCCTTGTCCCATAAACCATACTCAATAGATGCAGCCCAAGAAAAATAATTAGATCCATTTAATTTCTCAGTAGTAATAACAGGGGATCCAGAAAACACAGATATAAAAGTACTAGGTTTTGATATACCGATTTCAGATTTTTCAGAGGTGGACTAGAGAGAAACACAGCGGAAAAATAAAAATTAGGATTTTTTCTCCCTAAGCTCTAATACCATGTAAAACCTAAAAGAGAGATACCTAAAGTATTTTGATGAATTGGATGAGAATTCCTCATACTAAGATAATATATTTATACTTCGAGATTGTGTGGAAGTATAAGTAAGTCAGCTATGCATAAATAAGGAAACTATAAATAAGGAAAATTTACTATAAATAAAGAAATTTGACCTATTAACTAAGTTGTCTATATTTACACTCTAACAACATATATATTTATAAACACATACACATTAATTAAAATAAAATATGCTTACTAGGTATTCGATAAAATGCTTAGGAGAATTTAACTGTTAATTTATGCATAGAAATTGATTTATATGAATTTCATTGATTAAATAGTTAATTAGAAGATATAGAAATTAACTATGTTAATATTAAATGTAATAATTAGAGTATAAGTAAAGTTAAATCAATGAGTTGTATAAGATTTCTTGGTGCATGTATAAACATACATGCATATACATTTAAGAAAATTAAATATACCTTTAAGATACTAGGTAAAATGTTTAAGAGGAATTAGTTATCAAGTAGTATGTTAATAATATATGAATTTATGATTTTTCAGCTTCGGATCATGTCGAGGATATATCGACACCTTCACATTCTAGACGAGATGACGAATCGAATTCGTAAACTTTGTGAGTGAATTACGTGTTCTTTGGTCACTAGATTAATTTATTTGATTGTTAATGTGTGTAATTGAATGAACATGTTTATATCGAAATAAGTAAGAGTGTGTAATGCTGTAATTGAATTATTTGAATTGTGTTTAGTTTGTATTTGATAAGGGCTAATAAGAGAAATTTTTATCCAAATGATTTTTATATTCAAACTAGAATCCGACTACATCTGGGGTGTTTTGATTTGATTATTTGATATGTGATTATGAATACTCGAGTAACTCAGCCCTGGAGGGATGGATATATATGGAGAATATATTTGGTGTGTAGGTGCAAAAACTGTCCAGTGAGAGGATACATGGTGTGCGGGTGTTGAGTTACTCTAATTGGCCTTTTTGGTTGAATTGTGTAATCTATATGCTTTGAATAAATTGATTGATTTGTTACCTTATGCTTTGTATAAATGTTATTGATTTAATTTTACATTATTCGAATGTATGTACATGAAATACTGAATTGTAATATGAGAATTGTTTACATGAAATTATTTGACATATATGTACTATTCATGCTTTGATTAATGCTAGTAACCTTAGGTGTCATACCCCTCATGAAAGCACCACCAGCCAAAGGAAAAATGGTAACCAAACTTTCGTAACCCTGACTTCAAAACAAAAAAATAAATATGACTCTTGAACTCACTTAATTCCATACATGAATAAAAACAGGGCTCTCATAAAATTTCTTGTTGTCAACCTCTGATTCCGATACTTATAGAATTCTCATACTTCAAATTTAAATTACAAAACTTTCTAGTCTAGTTTTTCAATATGTTAGGAATATTTCATCTTCAAAAATCTTCTCCTAAATTATCCTTTAAGACCCCCTAACATCAGTTACATCAAAACAGGTACAATTAGGACTCGAAAATCACAGCCATGACTTCCAATACCTCCAAAATACACACAACATGGAATTAAGACCTAAAACACTCTAAATTTATCCTTTAATATGTTAAGATCAACTTTTATTTAGAGGTCTTAAGGTAATTCCTACCACAACCCCTAACGAAGTCTTTCAGACTGATTGAAACTCACTAAAAATCTTGCATGGACCTAGCCGCAGTCCAATAGCTCTAATAATAAATATACTTAGAATCAGGATTACGAAATTTTTCACATATCATATTAAGACCCTAAGCTACATTTTCTTTTTAGAACTCTTGATTTAATTCAGTCCTAAAACACCCGAAATACAAGATTTCTCTAACTCACGAAATCTGGCCCTTGCATCCCTTCAAAACCTCTTAACTCTCATTTTCCAAAACTTTACCTACAACTAACCCTTATTTAATCATACCCATTACTCACTTTCATTAACTCCTTAAACCCACAACATTAACCAACCACTATCCACTCTTGTTTATGAACTTTTTATTCAAATTCCAACAACAACTAACCCCTAAGACTTAAATTTACCAAGTTTTACTCATAAGATCATAACTAGGTTCTTGTAAGCATTATATCAAACATCTTGAATGCATGATTTCTGTCCATTAGTGTGTGTGTGTATATATATCTATCCTAATAATTCAACATAAATCCTTTAGTTTCAATTATATTTATATTCCAATTTGCATATAAATTAAACTAACTACTTAATTTCCATTAAAGCTTGAGTTAAACCATTGTAATATCAACATAAACCCATTTCCAAGACTTACTTTCCCACAAATAATATAACCACTGTATATACATATACGTGTTTATTTTAAAATTTCATTCACACTTTCCTTAATTCCCAATCCTAAATCCCAAATCATCAATTCACTAGGAACAATAAGACAAAGGAAAAGGAAGCATGGCAGTACATTGAGAGCTCTGCAAGCAAGGCAAGACAAAGGAAATGAGGCACGATTAAGCTAAATAAAAATTGCTGCAAGAGGGGAATACTCATGACAAAGCTGAACTTGTCAGCAAGGAAAGAGGCTGGCGGTGAAGCTACCAAGATGAAGAGTTATGATTGCTCCTAAGAAAAGAACGGCCATACAAAACTAAAGGGAAAGCAAAATTGTGGTCCTTGCAAGAAGAAGTCTCTGTAGCATGAAGGAAGGTGAAAAAATGGAGGTTTGGTGCAAGAAGGAAAAGGAAATAGAACAAAGGAGGTGAAAATAAAGTGGCCGAGAAACATCCAGGAAGAAAAGAACAAAAGTCAAAGTCGCTTAGCAATGGTAGAGAAAAGTAGGATAAAACAAAAAAAAGAAAGGAATAAATATTACAATTGATTAAGTCTAGAGTCAACTTTTTATACATGTGGCGTAAAGTAAATCCACTTTTATATATATATATATATATATATATACATTGTATTATTTATTTATTTAATTTATTTGTAGAGGATATTAAATCTTAATATATATACATTTACATTAATTATTCACTCACTTGAATTTAATTAATCAAAATGTTATTTACTTTATAACAATAAATAAACAACATTTTTAAAACGTTCACTAAGGTTACATTAAAATATCTAATTATAACATGTTTAACTATATTATTATTTAATTAATTTATTTATTTTATAATGTAAATTTACACATTATGTCTAAAACTCGATTTTACGTTATAGGGTTATGAAGGTTATAACATTAGGATATGTTTTTCGCTTACTGAGTCTTTGTGACTCACTTTACTTTTGTTATTATTTTTTTAAGTATCAGGAGACTAGTGTTCGTCACCTAGAAGGTCGTGACTTGCCAATAGTATTATGGCAAGGTATACTTCGTAATCTCACACTTGAAGCTAGAGGACAAAGTTTGCAGCACATTAGGCTTTGAGTTGTAATGTCTTGTTCTGTACAATAGTTTAATTGTTGTTGATTATGAGATGAATAGAGCAGAGCTCAACTATGTACATTATTACTATTGTTGTGACTAATTGATTGTAATCAGATTATACATGTATGTATTATTGGACATGTTTCATTTTATAAGGAACATCTGCCAAAATTTTTAGTTAAAATGTCATGTACTGAATAAATAAGTCTATTTCTTTAATTTAGTTTATATTCTTAACTATAAGTGATCATTGGTCATATGTGTTCATTTGATGTAAATCAAGCTTACGAGGGTTTGGTTATCTATTTCTCTGGCCAGTCATACTTTGGTACTAGAGTATGACACTATGTTACATATAATAAACATGGATTCAATAATAATAAACATTAAAATAATACAATGGAAGTAAAGAAGGAGTAGAAATAGAGAAAGCTATGAACTCTAGAAAATCTTAACTAACTTGTGTCTCTTTAGCCCTCAAGTTAATCCCTCTTTTATAAGCTTAAAAATTCTCAATTTCATTTGAATTCGGACTAGGAATCACCCTAGTGGCACAACCTTGAAAATTGACAAAATAGGGCCATCAGGTAGTGGGCTTGATGCTTTGGCACATATATCTAGGTGCCTTAGTGATCACCTATGAGGTGCCATAACGTTAACTCTTCTCGCAGTAGTAACATGATATCTTCTATTTTTTTATGATTTTGAGGCTGAATTCTCCTCAAATTTGACTTTTAATGAGACTTCTTCTTGCATTAAATCTCATTACAAGAAATTGCATTATCTATGTCTACAATTACAGACGCAGAAGGTACGAATTAAGACTCAGTATACCATTTGCATTCAGATGCAGACACACAAATGCAGTAACCCTATACTTACATACTATTTTTTGCTTTTACACAGACACAAATACCTAACTGCGTTTGGAGCGTAAACGCAAAAGTCGGACGCCTATAATGGCTTCTACGTATCGACGTTTGAAATACAGACACTACAATGCAAACATAATTATACAAAATTCAACGTAACATTAAAATTATTTACAAATATTGTAGAAAAAACCATCTTATAATCCTAATTAGTCATGTCGTGTCAAGCTTGCTCATTGTCCTAATAGAGATGCGAAGGAGTAGATGTAAGAGGTGCAACCTGAAATAATCAAAATAATTAAGTTATAAGTAATAATACTTAATCTAACTTAATATGCATATAAGTTAAAACTGCAACTTAGGAAAAATAAGTAAATTTTTCAAAGGTTTTGCCTTGAAACTATAACATTGTCTTAATATCAGAATTGTTGATCCAAAATGTATCTCGTTTATTTTTACAAGTCTTATTCACCATATGGTAGTGCCTGTATTCCCAGAATCCAAAACAGACTTGTATTTAACCATTTTGCCTACTTTGAATCCAAAGTTACAAAGCTTTTGCCTTGAAAATGTAACATTGCCCTAATATCCTAACTGTTAATCGAAATGATATTCCATTTCTTTTTATAGATCTTATTCGTCCTCATGGTCATGCCAGTACACTCGGAATTCAAAATTGATTTGTATTTGATTGTTTTGCTCCCCCTCCCCCCCCCTCCGAACCTAAGTTTTCAAAATTTTTTCCTTGAAACTAAAAGTTTAGCCTAATATCCTAACCATTGATGTAAATGGATTTTTGTTTCTTCTTATAGGTCTTATTTGTTTCCACGGTCATGTCGGTACTCTCGGAATCCAAAATGAACTTGTATCTGACCATTTTACCCCAAACTCACACTTGGTAAGTTTTTGCTTTGAAACTCAACATTTGGTCAATTATCTTAACCATTGACCCAAATGAATTTTTGTTTATTCCTACAAGTCTTATTCATCCACATGGTTGTGCCAGTACTTTTGGAATTTGAAATGGACTTGTATTTGATTACTTTTGCCCTTGGACCCAATTTTTAAAGTTTTTGCCTTGAAACTAAAAGTTTGGCCTAATATCTTAACCGTCCATCCAAATAGTTTTTCGATTCTTCCTACAAAGAATTATTCATCCCACGATCCTGTACATATTCTCGGAATCAGAAATAGACTTATATTTGACCATTTTTCCCCTCGAAATGGATGTATCATTACATTAGGTTTTTCTCCGTTTACCTTCCTTATGCCATTTCATGTTTTTAGCAGTGACCTCTATCATACAAAGCCTCTTAACCTCTTCATGATCAGAAAGTGTCACAATACCTTATGAGGTATGTTCTTTTTACCATCTTCCTTGAAAGGGGGCTCTTTACAAACATCACAAGCAGTCATGCATTCTTCTTATTTTAATACAACTGGTACTGATTTGGACAAACATCAATTTTGTCATATCCAAGTCCTTACTCCTTCACCAACTTCTTAGACTTGTAAAAGATCCACATAACTTCTCATCCTTGGGTAGAATACCCTTAATGTTTGGACAAATTTGTTATAACAATTCTCTGAAACATTGAATTATGACTTGCAGTTCAATAGTTGAGTAACAACTGAAAGGATGTTTTCTTCACCCCTTTACCTATACTAGATCATTTGCAATTGCCAACATCTTATAAAACTTTGCAACTTTCAAATTGGGATTCTCTAGGTTCCTTATTGTAATTTTTAGCCTACTGAATCCAATATCATTTATGTCATCTGGTTCATATTAGGAAGTATTTCATCTTCAATAACATTTGATGATCCAACTTTCGTAGACTCCACAGGTCCCATTATTACCATATCGATCCTTACCATGTAGACTCCACTTTTTATATGTAACAACAAAACCCTTCTTATAGAGGTGAAGGGTTACTTCTTCTCTGCTCAGAAATTTACTATTGTCACATATTTTGCAGGGAAACCAAATTAGTCCTTCAAATATATACCTGTACTAGCAAAGGCATAGTCGAGAAATTCTTTAACCCCTTCCCTAAATTCATCTGACATGGCATCATCCACCACACGATAGTACATCCAACTTTTATCTACAAACATTGTCTCTGTGTTAGTCATATAACACCTCAACTCAATTAATTAAAATGAATGAACCAATTATTGATATATACTCTCTACCACCTTTAACGTCATCCTAAGGTTGTTCCTATCCTATTCAAGAAAGCTACATTCTTATTCCAATGATATGCTTAATCTTTTTGTCCCCACTTGATGAAATTCGGGCAGCATTTTGCTATGGTCTCTTAAGCACATGACATAGACAAGCCAAATATCACTATATTTATGTATGTACTCAGGAGAAGATAGAGAAACACAACTAAAATTTTAACTAAATAGACAAAAGTTAAGCATTTCATCGTAACAAATATAGTATTCGCATTCCTAAATTATCCACTTAAATTGGACAATTCATGAATCGCTTTGAATGAAATTAATTTATATTCTTCGTGTTAGACCAACATATATTAGTTTATTTAAAATGACTATCAAACGGGTTTCTAAGAGAATATGATATGCAATGCATATTTAACATAAATAAACAGTCATTATGAATTGAGATATTAATGAAAACATATATTAGTATACAAAGTTAAAAAACTTAAATGGAAGAAGATAAATTGAAAAATTACTATGTCAATGGGGGCAATTATATATAATACCATCCCAGGAATTGCCTTGTTTTTTGATTTCTCATATGAAGCTTCCATCATAACCGTAAGGGCAATGAACCTTTGGATACTCTTATCTTTTCTTTCAAATTTTTTTTTTCAATAAGGAGACTTGGAGAGGGCAATCATGAATCTTGTATATGTCACTAACATTCTCTCTAAGGCTATTACTTGATAATGCAATTGAGTAAATACAAATGTGGTTGCATAAGTCACTAGATTCATAATTGCCCTTCCAAGTCTCCTAATTAAAAAAATTCTTATTAGGAGAATTGGAGAGGCAATCACGAATCGTATGACCTATGACAACATTTGTAGCATTTACTCACTTGCATTATTATCCAAAAATCATTTACTCGTTTGTAAAAGTAACTGAATTTGTGTTATACCCTTCACAGATGCATGACTTGCTAGAGGAATGGATAGCCAAATCTTCGTAACCCTGACTTCAAAAACAAGAAATAACACGACTCTTGACTAAACCAAAGAGTAAAAGTAAATTTTATAAAACATTAGTTAACTAAAAAAAATAAAATTTGTTTACTGAAACTTATAATAGTTAATTAAAATTTTTGGCAAAGGTTCCCTGTAAAGTAGAACATGCTCATAAAATATAAAGACATATTCCTGTTTTGAAGTCAGGGTTACAAAAATTTGGCTATCCATTCCTCTAGCAAGTCATGCCTATGTGAAGGGTATAACACAAATTCAGTTACTTTTATAAACGAGTAAATGATTTTTGGATAATAATGCAAGTGAGTAAATGCTACAAATGTTGTCATAGGTCATACGATTCGTGATTGCCTCTCCAATTCTCCTAATAAGAAACGAACACGACTCTTGACTAAACCAAAGAAGTAAAAGTAAATTTTATAAAACATTAGTTAACTAAAAAAAAAATTTGTTTACTGAAACTTATAACAGTTAATTAAAAATTTTGGCAAAGGTTCCCTGTAAAGTAGAACATGCTCATAAAATATAAAGACACATTCTGTTGTTATAAAATAAAAACCACAACAACAAAGACAACAAGGAGCTCCGCTCCAATTCTTATTACAATAACAAATAATTAGACTATTACATTACATAAGACTAGACTCCCCACAACTCTAGTGTGACTGCAAATGTCCACCCTTTGACTTCAAAATTGAGATTCTGTAGAGTTACCTTACTGCCCAATACTTGGTAAGTCTAGTATCGATAATTGTTGCTCAGTGACATTCTGTTACTAAAAAAAATAAACAAAGAGAGAGATGAACTCTGTAAGTGGAAAAAACGTACCCAAACGGGTACTAGCATCACTCAACACATGTATAGGATATATAATCAACTAATATCAATACATCATACATTCTAAATCACTAATAAGATTACATATATCTAAAGCATCGTAAACATAGTTCAAGTAACATTTTGTATAATCCAATCACAGAAATCAGAGTAACCAAATCATACAAAGTAAGCAAAAGGCCAACTGAGTAACTTAACCCTGCACACCACCTCCCACCGGGCAGTTTTGCACCCGCATACCATTTAGAATCAGAAACGAAATTAACGGAATTACTGAAACCCATCTTCGAATCCACCCACCGGGACTGAGCACTCAATTCTTAAAAAAAAATACTTATTAGAAAAATCTCAAATTAAAATATTAAATAAAAACATCCTAGGGAAACTTCATTTTCGGAAATAAAATCATTTTAGAAAAATCATTTCCTTGGCCTTTATCAACCACAAACAATTCCAAACAACTAACACAATCCACGTAATTCAATCATAGCAATATAATTATTTACTTAATATAACATATATATTCACACACACACACATATATGTATATACACAAATATATCAAACAATCAAATAAACTAATCTAGCAGCCAAGGGTAATAATTAATCACTCACCGGTTTACAAATCTTGTTCGTCACTTTCTCTTGCTCTCACGTGTGTCATTAGACCCACTGAAGGGTTTCGGAAATAAAATTCATAGTTCCAAATAATTCTTAGTTCATAAACATTATTGTTATAATCTTTTAATTACTAATCTTATATATCAACTTATATAGGTTCCTTTATAAAAGTTTTCTATTAAGCCATTCCATGCCAAGTAGTATGAATTGTACTTTATATGGTAAGGTTGATAATGAATAGACATTTCAGATGTCTTGACAATGCATAAGGTAGAAGGAAACTGATTAGAAAAGATAGAAAACACTAGTGAGTTAGAGATGTTGAAACTGTCTAAACTTGGGGCTTGGACCAGTGTTCACTTTAACAGTCATATCTTCCTCTAGTAAATTCCAAATCCAATTTCGTAAAATTTATTAAATACTAGACACATATAGCTTTATAATGGAATATTATTTGAAATTTTTAGATTTATATATCAATACAGTTTATTCTTTGAATTTGTATCAAATTTCGCAAAATACAGGATTTTGGCAGCTCTAACCTTACCTTAGAATTTGAAAATAACTTTCTGTAGGAAAGTGAAAATCCAATTCTGTTTATTGGATTTATTAATAGACCAGTATATCTTTGTAGATAGGTATCATTTGTATTATTTGGATGTGTATATTAGCACAGTTAATTATTTAAAGTTTACTTCTTTTAAGCATTTCACAACCCCCTGGGATATATATTTATTTTCACTTACATACTTAATCAAATTTAATAAAACCAACTTGAAACATTAACTGTAGGAAGTTAGCTACCTTTCTTAATTAGAGACTTTTCCTAAAATCAGCCTTGAACTCACGTCAATTCTTCACACAAACAAAAATAGAGCACTCATAAAATTCCTGGTTACTAACTTTTGATTCCGATGTTTATAGAAATCTCATACTTGGAAATTAAATTATGAAACTCTCCAGTCCAGTGTTTCAAGATGTTAGGAACAACTTTCATTCGGATATTCTAAGCTAATTCCATCAACAACACCCGTCAAAGTCTTCCTAGATTGATTAAGGTTCACTAAAAAATCCTGCATAACCTAGATGCAAGTCCAACAAATCTACCAACAAATATTCTTGGAACCAGGTTACAAAGTTTTGGAAAAAATATCCCAAGACCTTAAGCTACATTTTCTCTATTGAACTCTTAATTTAATTCAACCCCGAATGCACCTGAAACACAAGATTTCTCTTAACCCACAAAATCTGGCCCTGCATCCCTTCAAAAACTATTTTACCCGTAACTAACCCTTCTTTGTTTATACCCATTACTCACTGTCATGTTTCCATCCATACATTCGTATATGTATAAGTCCCACATACATATGATAAAAGTATTCTACCAAAAATTTAATATCAATTTAAATTTTTTTTATAATCAATCTAACTCCCTATAAGATATTATTATTATTTTTTTATAACCCTTTGTTTATAATATTATCCTTTAACCCATACAAATAAGTGTTCAACTTAGGGAAACGAAGAGATGGATTACATGCAAACAAGGAAGTACCAATTCACGGCTGGACTAATAGGTGATGACTACCATTGATGGGGTTGCTGCTACCAGCAACTGGAGGTGCTGCCTCTACCAAGTAAGGAGCTGGCAAGCTCTAGAAGTTTTATTAGAGGCTTCCACGGCTGATAGGAAGCAAAGACAACTGAAAAACACCAAACCAAGCTGGCATGGAGCTATTGCAAGAGAGGGAAACACACAAAAGAGTAGGACTACAACTTTGCATAGCTAAGTAAGGAGATACAGCTAGGTGAAGACAAAATTAGAGGAAAACAGAAAGATGGTTTCTGCTTGCTGTAACTTGAGCTAAACAACAGCTCCAAGTTTCCCCTAAACTCCTACTTTACACATCTACAAGTTAGGATGACAAAATTGGCTTGATGAATTAACTGATACATGATGGAAACACACACGGCCACTCAAGGAAAAAGACTAAAACAGAACAAGGTAGAAGACGGCAACAAGAAAGCTTTTCACAGCAAAATTAGAGGAGTGTAAACAAGGCACACACTCTCGAAGACTTTGGAAGTAGAGACAATAAAGGAAAAAAGAGGTGGTGGGGGAAAGAAAAAAATGGAAAAAAATCGGCTAGGAAATAAAAAATAAAAAATAGAAAAATAGGAAGGAAAAATAAAAGGACATGCAAAGTAGGACAAAAGCTTAAAAGTATGGTCAAAGTTAATGGTTTTCAAGTTTGTGGCTCAAATTTAATCTTAGTTAAAGGTGTTTATGTATATATATATATATAAGTAGAACAAATAGGTAAACAATTTAAATATTTAAGATATCAACCAATTGGGTGATGGAAATTAATTTACATGTATATATATACTTTTGTAGATTCAAATACCTTTTTATTTTAGTTTACAGTTTTGAAAAATTATTATTTACTCAGTTACGAAAGTTTACATACCACATCCTAAAACATACGTTAAGTTGACGGGTTATAACATGTTTAATTACACTGTTACTTATTTAATTTGCTTGTGTTGGAGATTAAATTTTGATATATCTATACCTATACCTTAATTATTCACTCACTTGAATTTACTTAGTCACAATGTTATTTACCTTATGACAACGAATACACAAAATTTTTAAAATGTACACTAAGATATCAAATTATTACATTTTTAACTCTACTGTTATTTAACTAATTTGTTTATTTTATAACGTAAATTTACACATTATGTCTAAACGTTATCAGGTTATGAGGGTTATAACAATCTCCCTCCCTAAAAGAAATTCGGAACTAATTTCAACAAAAAGGGGATACGGGAAAAATTGTTTACCTAAATCGGATGTAGATATTGTTGTTTCAATGTAACTCCAGTTTTCCATGTGATTTCTTGTTTCCTATAGTATTACCGAAAAATTTTCACCAATGGAAGTTTACAAACTTGTCTATTTATAGTCACTGACTAATTTTCACATGTTAGGTTCTTATCCACTTATTTCATATTCAATTTATTAATTTTCTTCTGTAACTTCTTAGGAATCTTATACGTACTGGTTGATAAGCTTTAACTTACAATATATTTGAAAGTCCTCACCTAAACGAGTAATTTACAGAATTAAATTTAGAAAATCTTTTTGAGTGATTCTTTTGACTATAAATAAAACCTACCCAAGTTTATACTATAATTGATTGTTCACGAACTAATGGTACAATGTAGTTTATCCCACGATAAACCTAATCCCTAATTATAAGCTACGATACATACCAGTCTCTACTAGGTTTATATTCTGAATTAGGTTCATCCTTGCAATACTTGGATGAACTAGATTAAATGAAAACATAAGAATTCAATGGAATGCTTCAAATTTGCTAAAGAAGTTCTATGAATCTCGGGCTTAATATTTCGTTAGATGACAAAAAATACTCGAGTTTAACACAGGAAATATCATAAAACATCGTATATTTCCCCGTATCCGAAGGGTGTAAATATCTAAATTAAAGTTAAACCAGTCTTAAGCTTCAAAAAAAAAAAAAAAATATTCTTCACAACCTTTGGATCAATAAGTTTAACATTTTCATTGAATCTACTGAGTCAAAGTTACAATCATATAATGGGAATTTCTAAAAAAATTCTTCTATAATACCCAACTAAGCCTAATAAATTTTAGATTTCAGATATATTTTATCAAAATTTCTCACTCGAAATATTTAGCACAAAAAATATTTCTTAAAACATTCTACAAAATATTTCGCATGATACTTCGTACCTCTTGCTTTTAAAGTCTATGAAAGTTGCAAAAGCATTATAAGTTCAAAAGATATGACTCATAATTTATTATACTTTTATTGAGTATGGAAAACAACTCTCGAAACATCATTTTTTATGATTCGAAGTTGGTGATATTTTGAATGTACATTGAGTCATAGGAAGGATTTTAAGCTCTATATAACTACTTAAATAAATCATTAATATTAGGAAAGATAACTTTCATTTAACCAACGATTGTTATCACACAGTCAGACGAATTGACAAAGAACTAAGGTATATCAAGTAAACTTATTAAAACAAATAGAAGGCAGTTTAGTAAAGACTTTGTTAAATTCTGCCAATAAGCGGATTCAGTTTACCATTGAACTATAATTTATACTACTTATAGGTCACATTATATAATTAATAGTTAGCTAACTCCTCTACCCACACAGGATCTCATCCTAAAACCACACATAACCTATCCAACTCCTATAAGAGCGTATACAGATCTTAAATAAAGTCTATATTCAAAAACCTAAACAGTTACATTTCTTGAAACCGTATGGTAACAAATATCAAAGTGTCTTACCTAACGGTTTAATAAGGTGTGCATATAAATTGTGGGTGAGGATTATTGCACACACATAATTATGGTGATTTAGATTTTCTTCTTTTAACCAATAAGTGGGTTGATTCTAACATTCAATATTCAATATCAGAATTAGCCTATAAACTTGACATTGAGAAGGAAACTTTTCATATCTCTTAAGAAGAAAGTTTAGGGAGAAAATAGATGGACTACACATGTATATGTATTTTCACTATCCATTTCGTAGAAAAATAAATAGGTTTGAAAATGGGCTTCAATGTAGATCTTTTATTTCTTTTGCTCTTTATTGTTCCTATTTAAATTTTAATGCATAATAGTTTTACAAACAACTGTCTATTTAGTTAAACTAAACTGAATGGTTTGCCTCTTATGGAGGTTACTATTGCTAAATTTAAAATTTCAACTAAATTACTCATGGTTCTTTACGACTTAGCTTCTTATCAAAGACGTTTAAAATATGATTAACTCCTGATCGAAACCAATATTTTAATATCCCACACAACTCACAACATAACCATTATGTGTTATCATGTCTAAACAAACATAAATGAATTTCACATTCATATATCGTATAAGGCTAAGGGTAGTACATTAGAGACTCACAACTTGAAGTTTTAAGATGAATTAGAACTATCACTAAGTCAACATACCACCCAGGTAACATATGCAAACAAAATAACAATGTTCCACATTTGCAGTTACAACCTCTAAACCTAAGCTCTGACACCAACTTGTAATATCCCTTACAGAGGCATGACTGGTCGGAAGAATGGATAACCAAATCTCCGTAATCTTGACTTTAAAAACAAGAAACGAACACTGACTCTTGACTAAACTAAAGAGTAAAAGTAAATTTTATAAAACATGAGTTAACTAAGAAAAAAAATTGTTTACTGAAACTTATAGCAATTTATTAAAATTTCGGTAGAGGATTCCCCGTAAAGTGGAACATGCCATAAAATATAAACACACATTCCTGTTGTTATACAATAACAACTACTAATAACATAGACAACAAGGAGCTCTGCTCCGATTCTCATCACAATAACAAATAACTAGACTATTACATTACATAAGACTAGACTCCCTACAGCTCTAGTATGACTCTAAACGTTCACCCTTTTACTTCAAGATTGAGATTCAGAAAAGTTACCCTGTCGCCCAACATTTGGCAAGTCCAGTATCGATAATTGTTGTCTAGTGAAAACCTGTTACTAAAAAAAATCAACAAAGAGAGGGATGAGTCTTATAGACTTCTTGAGTGAAAAAACGTACTAAAAGGGTACTAGCATCACTCAACAGACGTATATGATATATAATCAACTAATATCAATATATCATATATTCTAAATAATTAATAAGATTACACATATCCAATTACAAAATTCTAAATAACAGCAAACATAGTTTAAGGAACATTTTGTATAATAGAATCACAGAAATTAGAGTACCCAAATCATACAAATCATACAAAGCTAAGCAAAGGGCCAATTGAGTAACTTAGCCCCTACACACCACCTCCCACCGGGTAGTTTTAAGCCCGCACACCAAATAGAATCAAAAACGAAATCACTGAAACCCTTCTTCGAATTCACCCACTAGGGCTGAGCACTCAATTCTTAATAAAAAAAAAATAAAAAATACTTATTAGAAAAATCTCATATCAAAATATTAAATTAAAACATCTTAGGTATATCTGGATTTTATTTTTGAAAATAAAATCATTTTAGAAAAATCACTTCGTTAGCCCTCATCAACCACAAACAATTCTAAACATCAAACATAATCCACATAATTCAATCATAGCAATACAATTCTTATTCACTCTATATAACATATATATTCAAATATATATATATATATACACACACACAAATATATCAAACAATCAAATAAACTAATCTAGCAACTATAGGGTAACAATTAACCACTTCATAGGTTTACAAATCTTGTTTGTCACTTCTTCTTGAGCTCACCTATGTCATCAGGCCCACATAAGGGTCCATAACTAAAATTCATAGTTCTAAATAATACTTAGTTCATAAACGTTATTGTTATAATCTTTTAATTACTAATCTTATATATCAACTTGTTTCTTTATAAAAGTTTTCTATTAAGCCATTACATGTCAAGTAGTATGGATTGTACTTTATGTGGTAAGGTTGATAATGAAAAGACATTTCAGATGTCTTGACAATGCATAAGGTAGAAGAAAACTGATTAGAACAAATAGAAAACACTAGTGAGAGATATTGAAGCTTTCAAAACTTAGGGTTTTGACTATTGTTTCACTCCAATAGTCATATCTTCCTCTAGGAAATTCCAAATCCAATTTCGTAAAATTTATTAAGTAGACACATGTAGGTTTATAATGGTATATCATCTGAAATTTTTAGATTTATATATCAATACAGTTTATTCTTTGAAGTTATATCAAATTCTACAAAAAACCTAATTTTTGTAGCTCTGACCTTATCTTAGTTATTTGAACATAACTTTCTCTAGGAAAATGGAAATCTAATTCCATTTGTTAGATTTATTAATAGACCAGTATATCTTTCTATATAAGTATCATATGTATTATTTGGATGTCTATATTAGTACAGTTAATTATTTAATATTTACTCATTTTAGGCATTTCACAACCCCCTGGGATATATGTTTATTTTCACTTATATACTTAATCAAATTTAATAAAACCAACTTGAAACATTAACTTTAGGAAGTTAGCTACCTTTCTTATTTAGGGAATTTTTCTAAAATCAACATTGAACTTACTCGATTCTTCACACAAACAAAAACATAACACTTATAAAATTCCTGGATGCCAATCTTTGATTCCAATATTTATAGAATACTTATACTTGAGAATTAAATTATGAAACTCTCCAGTCCAGTGTTTCAAGATGTTAGGAATAATTTTCATTCAGAGATCTTAGGCTAATTCCATCCATAAGTCCCAACAAAGTCTTCTGGATTGATTGAGTTTCACTAAACTATCCTGCATGACCTAGCTGCAGTCCAATAACTCTATCAACAAATAGGTTATGAAATTTTGCAAACAACATCCCAAGACCCTAAGCTACACTTTCTCCTTAAACTCTTAATTTAATTCAGTCCCAAAAGTACACAAAATAGAGGATTTCTCTAACCTACAAAATCTGGCCCTGCATCCTTTCAAAAAGCACTTAACTCTCATTTTCTAACACTTTACCCATAACTAACCCTCCTTTGTTCATACCCATTACTCACTTTCTTCAAATCCTCAACTCACCACATTAATCAACCATTACCTATTCTTGTTTATGAACTTTTTATTCAAATTCCAATAACCACTAACCACCAATAATTAAACCTACCAAGTTTTATTCAAAAAGTTATAACTAGTTTCATTTGGGCATTTTTACAAACATCTTGAATACATGATTTCTTTTCATTGATGTGTGTGTACGTCTATATGTATACATATCCTAAAAGAATTTACTTAAGCTATTTTAAAGACTTGAATTAAGAGAGTTCAACACCAATTTACCTTAACCCTCCATGTTAATCACTTTCAAGTTTCTATCCATACATTCATATATGTATAAGTTCCACACACATATGATAAAAGTATTCTAACAACATTTTAACATCAATTTAACAAACTTTTATATCAATCCAACTCCCATAAGTTTTGTTTTTCATAGCCCTTTGTTTAAAATATTACCCTTTAACCCATACAAATAAGTGTTCAACTTAGGAA
The DNA here is from genome assembly GCA_029379385.1 of Quillaja saponaria. NCBI lineage: Eukaryota > Viridiplantae > Streptophyta > Magnoliopsida > Fabales > Quillajaceae > Quillaja > Quillaja saponaria. Next base: position 5,408,050 of record CM055615.1, on the reverse strand, counting down.
AACAAAGAGATGGATTACATGCAAACAAAGAAGTACCAATTCACAGCTAGACTAACAGCTGATGACTGCCATTGATGGGGCTTGCTGCTACCAGTAACTAGAAGTGCTGCCACCACCAAGTAAGGAGCTGCCAAGCTCTATAAGTCTGACTAAAGGCTTCCATGACTGGAAGGAAGCAAAGACAACTGAAAAACACTAAACCAAGCTGGTGTGGAGCTGCTGCAAGAGAGGCAAACGCATGTCAGTTCAGGGCTACACCTTTGCTTAGCTAGACAAGGAGATAACAACTAGGTGAAGACAGAATTAAAGGAAAGCAGAAAGATGGTTGCCACTTGCTGCAATCTGAGCTAAACAACAACTCCAAGTTTCCCTTCAAACTCCCTGCTTTACACATCTACAAGTTAGGATAATGAAATTGGCTTGATGAATTGGTTGATACATGAAGGGCACACACACGGCCACTCAAGGAAAAAGACTAATATGAAACAAGGTAGAAGACGGCAACAAGAAAGCTTCTCACAGCAGAACCAGAGGAGTGTAAACAAGGCACATACTATCGAAGACTCTGGAAGTAAAGAAAATAAAGGAAAACAGTGGTAGTGAGAGAAAGAAAACAAGGGAAAAAAATTTGCTAGGAAATAAAAGAAAAAAAAATAGGAAGGAAAAATAAAAGCATAATGCAAAGTAGAACAAAATCATAAAAGTATGGTCAAAGTCAATGGTTCTGAAGTTTGTGGCTCAAATTTAATCTTAGTGAAAGGTGTTTATGTGTATATATATATACATATATATCTTGAATATTTAAATTATTTACATATTCGTTCTACTTATAAATAATAATTTTCCAATTAACTACATGTTACAAATCAACCAATTGGGTGACGGAAATTAATTTACATGTATATATACACTTTTGTAGATTCAAATACCATTTTATTTTAGTATACTTTATAAAAATTATTATTTACTCAGTTATGGACGATTTACATACCATATCTTAAAACTTACGTTAAATTGACGAGTTATAATATGTTCAATTATATTGTTACTTATTTAATTTGCTTGTGTTGGATATTAAATCTTGATATATTTATACTTATACATTAATTATTCACTCACTTGAATTTACTTAGTCATAATGTTATTTACCTTACGACAATGAATGCACAAAAATTTTAAAATATATACTAAGATATCAAATTATTACATATTTAAGTATTACTGTTATTTAATTAATTTGTTTATTTCGTAAATTTACACATTGTTTCTAAAACTCAATTTTACGTTATCGGGTTATGAGGGTTATTACAATTCGTGATTGCCCCTGAAAGTTTAAGAATAAAAAAATTCAAATTCAAATAACTAAGTAACCAAAGTTGGGAATGACAAAAATATACAATACAATTGAAATACGAAATAAACCTTTGTGTAAATGCATTGAAATATATATGTAATAAGCCTCCTTGTCAATGCATAATGGATTATGGTAATAATTGAATGTAAGAATTATTTATAAGGGAATAACAATAATTAATTACCTTTATAAATTGCTAAAAGAATTTCTTCAAAGGGATTGTGTGTGGTTATGGTGCTAAGATTAGAAGTTTATTGTTTTATTAAGTTTTTCCTTTTTTTATTTGATGTTCAAATTGTGTTAGGTTAGTTAATTAGAATATATATATATGTTCAAAGTTTTATTACATAAGACATTTGAAATGGAATATTTTTAAGGTTCTAAGGTATATGGTTTAATTTTTATTGGACTTAAAACTCACTAGGATTTATTATTAGCTAGAATTAAATGGTTATGGTTTGTACTTCAATTATCTATTTAGGTATTTGGATCTTTTATTGGACTAAATTAAATTAATATTTTCAAAGTTTTAAGGCATGGCTAAAAAAGTTTTCAAGAAAAAGCTTAACACTTGAGAAATTAGAAATCTAATTATTATTAAGAGTTTAGACAAGCTAGGCACTAGCTAATTATGTTTTTGCTTAATTTTTTAACCATTAGTACTAGGCTCCTTTTCTACACCATGACTTCCATTCATTCCCTACCTAAATCATATATAACAATACAATACCAACATCTTATCTCTCATATATACTAATATGTACATAACTACACATGAATTTATTATTATGTAAGTAAGTAATTTGTTATATTCATGCAAGAAAGTTTCAGATCTATATAGCTAGCCAACTAACAATACAAAGCAATGTATAAAAATAAATATACAACATACTTGTAGGTGCGTGGAAACTCCACCTAAATCTGAAACCAGGAGAATAGTGGCTAGGATGGCTGTGAAGGATAGTTGAAAGGTGGTAGCTTGAGCAGGGCGTGGCAGCATGAAAACAGAGCAACAATGGAAGAAAGAAAACGAAGGAAGAGAAAAAGATTTCAGGATATGTTTTAAACTGGGAAGACTTTCTGTGTCTGCTACTTTAGACGCATGTACATAAGTGGCAGAAGTAAAAACTGAACATATTTTAAATAAATAATATTATATTAGTTGCCTCAATATAGTATATGCAACTGAGGTTATTGCAGATATAGAAAAACTTGAATGAGAAAATGATACCAATTCAAAATATTTGTGTTTGCCACTTTGCAAATGCTAAAATATTACTAGCAGACGTTGATAACCTGTGCTGAAAATGGATACAATACATGATAACAATATCTGCCTTAGCAGATGTAGATGCTTTCATGGAATATGGCTCCAAAATGTATCAGTTTCTGCGTCGCCATGGTAACTTTCAACCTGCATTTTTATTTCTTTTTTTACCAATCAGAGGCTGCGTTTTGGTAGCCGCAAAAACTCGATTTGTTGATGCATATATCTTATTCTGCATTTGTATTTTCTAAGTCTGCATTGTTATAGACGCAGATAGGGTAATTTCTAGTAATGCCTTCTAAATACTCAAATTAAGTTAATATAAGTCAGAACTAAAATAAGAAACCTAAATCCTAACCCAAATCAACTAGGATTCAACATCCTAATGCAACAAGGACTCAACTAAGAATTCAACTAAAAGTAAGCAAAAATCATCTAAAACTCTAAAATATAACTAAATAATATGAGTAAAAGGATGTAAAATAAGTTTATTATCAAGAGTTATCACATGTTCTTACGGTATTGCTCAAAAATTCTTTATACCCCAAGAAGATTGGCTAGCTAATAAAGAGACTTCTTGGAAAGGCTATGAGAGTACAATTAATGCATGAGAATATTTTTGTGACATTTTCTAAACTCGTATATATCTCATACATTAAAATGTAAAAATGAGAATTACAAAACTAATACTTATTAGTTTTCTTATCCATTTAGGAAAACTCTTTAGTGTTCAATTGTTTATCAGTTATGGATGGAATTTATTTTCTTATGAATGCATCAAACTTGCTATTAAGAGATGATAAACTTGCTATAACTGATTTGATTAATTTTTATGAAGTCTATAATGAAGGTGCAAAAATAGAAGAGTACTTACTCAAGGTATGGTTTAACCTCGGTGCAATTCAAGAGCAAATATGTTTCTACTGCTTTCTTATCTTTCTCATTCAGTTTTTTGTTATCTAGTTTCTCCTTAGTGATCTTCTTGTATATTCAAAAAGTGAAAGGCATGGCTCAACATATTCTTTATCTCCACTATAATTCCATTAGGCTTTATTAGGGGTTTCAAGTATAAAGTATAGAAGTTGGAAACATCCTCCAAAGGTATTGCATATATACAAAACCCTATATTCATGCTTTATTGCACTTTTTTTCTTTAAATCATGCTTACACATTTTAATTACAAAATATTGAACTAAAATTTGATAGGATATACAATAATAAGAATTGTAGAATTTAAAGTGTATTTCATATTTCAAATGGATACATCCAACGATATTGTACTGGACCGCCAACCTAGTACTTTACAGGTACAAGTATTGTTAAATGCTCCATTGAATCAAAGAAACCTAATATGTATATTATCTCTAATATTCACATAATTTCAACTACTTCCATTTCCAACTAGTACATATCATCGACATTTATCTCATTCGAATAAATATCCACATAAAAATTGGCTTAATGCTTTCCATATTATTTAGGCAAAAAGTCTTGTATAACCAATAGTAACAACCTTGGTTTGACCACATGACTTTTCATCCCATATAATTTCTTCTTATCATTATTAACATAATGAGAAATATTGGAAATGTAACCATTCGGGAAACCGTAATTGCTTAATCTATTCATAAACTTCTTTAATTTGTACATTCGTTAAGATGTATATTGTTTTGGTTTTAACCTGCTTATCATCTACCAACTACAAATGTAATATTGGACACTTACACAACCATCGTAAGTTTTTATGTGCCTTCGCTTCGTCTTTCATTTTTTTCCTTCACATTCATTAGAGTGTTCAAGACTTTCTGAAAATAATTCTTCTCAATATACATAAAGTTTAGATTATGTTGAATAATATTGTCTCCCAATACAACAATTTTGAAAAAATGCTATGTTTTGTCCAATTATGGCTTACTACACTCGTTGATTTTTGTTTTTCCCTTTTACTTCCAAAGTTGATTTGTCTATGTTTAAACACTTGTGCCTTCACTTCTACACCACTCAAACGTAGAGGCATTCTTAATTTCTCAATATAACTTTTTTCTGAAAGCATCATTGTCCTTTCCAAAAGGATAACTCATTAGCAAGAACTATTAAGTACTATCAAACCAAGATTGCATACTGCCATGTTTTAGGGTGAATGATTTAATTTTTTCCATACAAATTGGATAAGAGAGTCTTCCTTGTGTACACTTCCAAGGATAACATCCTTAATGCATGAAAATCATTAATTGTCCATAAAAGTGAAGTTTTTATTAAGAAATTATGTTTCTTGTGTGCATCAAAGGTTTACATACTTTTTGTACACATAGTTTTCAACTCGTCTGCTATAGGTCTCAAGTAAACATTGAAGTTATTCTTTAGGAATTTAGGACCTATACTAACCAATGTTAGAAAAATAAAAGGTTGCTTCATACAAATGTTGGGTGAAAGATTGTAGTAGTAACAAATATAGCCAATATGTAGTCATGGCATTTGAATTACCAAACATATTAAATCCATCAATACATAATCCTAATTGGACAGTTCTAGCCTCACTAGCAAACTCAGAATAGGTAAGATCAAAATGCTTCTATACTTGAACACCTTCCTTATGCCATGTCATATGATTTGCAGTCTTAGACGATATGTAAAGTCATTAAAGCCTTGGGATAATTGGAAAATAACTGAGGGACTGGAATGAAACATCTTTTGTTTAGAATTATGTTCCATCTTAGGCTTGTACTAAGGGTGTTTACAAATAAAACACTATGTCATCTTCATTGCCCTCTTTCTAGTGATAGTACAAATGATAATTACTGGGACACATATCTATCTACTTGTGGTCTAACCCGAGTTCAATAACCATTTTTCTTGATCGCAAAAAATTTGTTTGGTAACTTATTTGACTTGGGAAACATAGTCTTAATGATGGATATCATTCGATTGTAATTGCAACCCATCATATTCAACTCAAATTTTAAGCTAAGCAACTAAGTAACCGCAGACAATGTCGTATGCTGTTCACATCCTTCTCACATTGGCTCATTAGCAGACTTGAGTATATCATAAGACTTGGTAGCCGCTTCATTCGGTTCTTCTTTGATGACATCATAATCATCCAAATGTCCTCCAAACGGAACCTCATCCATTACTATGTCTACATATGTGTTCACATTTTCAGGAGAAATATCAGTATTTGTAGCACTAGACCCCTAGCTGGCCAAAAGTCTTCACTTGTAATGTCCAATTTGAATAACCCTCCATAGGCCTCTTATTATACAAATGACATGAACCTCACATGATAACCTCTTTTTGTTCTTACAAACTGCATATGGAGAACACATTAATCCAACTGCACCTACTATACTTTTTGGATTTTCCACGAAAAATGATATGAACTTTTCAACCAATTTCTTAAAACTATCCTGCTACAAAACCTTGAGAACCCTTTCGATTAAATATACAATTACAATTCGGTAGCATTTTTCTTCTAAAACAAACGAACAATTAACAATAAATACCAAAATTCTTCTATAAGAGTGATTTATGCATGATATGTCTAACACCTTCAGCTCTTTCCTAAGAGTAAGATCTTATCCCATTCAAGAAAGATACACATCAATTCTAGTGAGATGCTAAATCTCCTAATTCTATTTTGTCAAATTTTTGATAGAATTTCCTGTAGTCTTCTAAGTGCATGATGTAGACATGATCATACCATGACTGTATGCACTCCAAACATAGAGAAATGACAACTGTTGAAATTTCAACCAAATGAATAAAAAGCTTAGCATCTCATAACATGGAATGATGTTTCGCTTTCTTAAACTGTCGAACTTGGATGATTCAAGGATAGATAACAAATGAATTCAAGTGTTTATACCAAATTAAATGAACATTAAAATTTGAAATAATTTTTAACTATCAATTCTTGAACGAAATTCTAAGGTTTTAGTGATTATGCATTCGTGATGTAGATTTCAACAAATAAATTGGCAAAACAATTATCAATTAATGTTTAAAATATTATCCAATGTGGTGTTTGAAATAAAATAAGCTTCATTTTTCTAATAAATTTGGTATAGCTCATTTGCTTTTCACCTAACAAACTGTCACACCCCTCATAGAGGCATGACTAGCCGGAGAAACAGTAACCAAACCTCCGTAACATTGACTCAAATAAAGAAACGACTATGACTCTTGACCAACCAATGAATAAAACTAAGAACTTATAAACGCAAAAGTTAACATTAAAAGTTTGTTGACTGAAACAAATCATAACTTACTAAAAATTTTGGCAGAGGTTCCTTGCAATATGGAACATGTCTTAAAATACAAACCTATAAACTCTTGTTTTTACACAACAATAACACAAAAACAATAATGAGCTCCGCTCCATTCACATTATCAACAAGACAAATACTAAATATACCAAATTTGACACCACAGTTTAAATGTGACTACAAACTTTCATCCCTGACTTCAAGTATGAGATTCCGAGGAATACCTTATCGTTAAATCCTCAGCAAAACCTCGTATTAGTGGTTAACTTCCTTTGAGGTCCTATTACTAAGAATATATCCACAAAAGAGGGGTGAGTCCTACATACTCCATGAGTGAAAAATTGTACCCAAAGGGTACTAGCATCACTAAACATAAGTATATAATATATATAGTAACATTATGATTTAATTCAAAATACACGTATATTTTGTAATCGTCATAAATTCACAACTCATACGATTCACAAGCTCACAAACTAATCAAAGCAATCATAACATACAAAACAAACAAAAGGCCAACGAGTAACTCAGCCCTACACAATAATATCACCCCCTACAGGGCATTTATGCTCCCGCATAACAAATTAATCTCCGTACATAATCCATCCCATCGGGGCTAAACACTCAAATAAAAAAAACATTTATTAGAATCAGAACATTTTAGGATTTCAAATCAGAATCTCCTAGGTGCATCTGGATTTTCAATTTCAGAGATTAAAAAAAATCATTTTTCATAAAAATCTCACTTTGTTGGCCCTTATCAACCACAACCAATATCAAACAACCATAATTCAAATAAATCACTGAAATATTGTGTTTGCTTATTTTTCATATATATATATATATCTCACGTATATTCAAATTGCACATATAATTACATATAATAATCTAGCCTCTAAAGACAATAATTAACCACTCACCCGGAACTGATTCCATTCGTCACATACACTTACATTCAAGCGTCTCATCAGGTTCACATTAGAATTCGAAACTGAAATTCATATTCCCAAATAATACTTAGTTCATAAACGTTATTGTTATAATCTTTTAATTACTAAACTTATATATCAACTAATATAGGTTCCTTTATGAAAATTTTCCATTAAGCTATTACATGTCAATCAATATGAATTGTATTTTATGTGATAGGGTTAATAATGAAGAGACATTTTAAATGCCTTGACAGTGCATAGGGTAGAAGGAAACTATTAGCAAAGATAGAAAGCACTAGTAAGATAGAGATGTTGAAACTGTCCAAACTTGGGGTTTGGACAAGTGTTCGTTTTAACAGTCATATCTTCCTCTAGAAAATTTCAAATCCAGTTTTGTAAAATTTATTAAATACTAGACACATGTAGCTTTATAATGGTATATCATTTAAAATTTTTAGATGTGTATATCAATACAGTTTCTTCTTTGAAATTGCATCAAATTCCGCAAAATGCAGGATTTTGACAACTATGACCTTATCTTAGTTAATTGAAAACAACTTTCTCTAGGAAAAACAAAATCCAATCCTGTTTATCGAGTTTATTAATAGACAAGTATATATATCTTTCTTATTTATAAACTTTTCCTAAAATTAGTCTTGAACCCACTAAATTCCTTATATGAACCAAAAACAAGGCACTCGTAACATTCTGATTTCCTGATGCTGATTCTAATGCTAATAGAATTTTCATACTTAAGAAATAAATTATAAAACTTTCTAGTATAATATTTCAAGATGTTAGAAACATTTCATTTTCAGCACTCTTCTCCTAATTCATCTTGTAAGACCTTCTAAAGTCAGTTACACCAAAACAGGTTCAATCAATATCCGAAAATCTTAACCCTGATTCCCACCACCTCCAAATATTCATAATAAGGAATTAAAACCTACACATCTCCAGATTTTCTTTTAGTATGCTAAGAGAAACTTTTAATTAGAGGTTCTATGCTAATTTCAACCACAAACTTGATGAAGTTTCTCGAACTAACTTAAGGTCACTAAAAATCTTGCATGGACCTAGCCTTAGTCCAGTACCTCTAACAATCAATATACTTGGAATCAGATTACAAAATTTTGGAGACATCATCTCAAGATCATAAGCTACATTTTATCATTTAAACTCTTAATTTAATTTAGTCCCCAAAGATACTCGAAATACTGAATTTCTTGAACCCACAAAGTCTGCCCCCTGCTACCTTCAAAACCACCTAACTCTCCTTTGTTCATACCATTACTCACTTCCATTAACTCCTTAGCTCAACACATCAACCAACCCTTTGCTCTTGTTATGACCATTTTATTCAACTTCAATTAATCCTTAACCACAAAGATTTAAAATTTTCAAATTTTACTCATTATGCTATAACTAGTTTCTTGTAAATATTTTATCAAACATCTTAAGGGTATTTTTAATTTCATTCCATTTCATGTGTATGTATATATACACATACCCAAAAGAATCCACGTAATTGTATCAATTTTCATATTATTTATTTTCCAAACATCATCCGTGAAATTGGTTTAGCTAACTAAAGTAATCAAAACTTGGATTACACATATTTCAAACAATATTTTAACTGATAGGCATTGCCAAGTATATAATTCCTCCTTGTACTTTTGCTTTTGCCATTTTGATATCATAACCTTTCTAGAGTATATATATATATATTGGTTCACATATACATTGAAACAAAATTAAAATAGGCTAAACATAAAACAACAAAATGGCTACTTTAAAAATCTCAAAAATCAATATCTATTGACAACTAGTACCTAAGATAAAACGAAGTTTATTGACAAACCATTACTTGGCATGGATCTAAACATCTGACAGTGATTAAATGCTACCTAATCCTTTACTACTTAATCCAAGACTATGTTTGCTCTCAATTTGATTTTTTTTTTTTTTTTGGTTGGAAAAATATTAGCCATTCAAATAGTATTATAATTAATTGTCAACAATCCAATCCACATCTTAAGTTCCCAATTACTCTTAACACAAAAAAAATAAAAACTATGTAGATAAACTTGAGAAAGAAAACAGAGCTTCTGCATAGTAGAAGCTTTTCTCTCCAAACCCAAAATGGAGAAGTTTGCTAAACAAAGTTTGAAAGATAAATATCCAAAGTACTTTAACTTCCTGACAATATCTAAGATTACGTATTCTAATGAATAACAAAACCAAAACAATATTCTTTCTCTTTGACGTCATCCAATTCCATAAAAAGTCTAATCAGAAGAAATTTCTTCCCACAGGCCAGACTACAATCCAAAACTGAAACTTTAAGCTCAAATTGGAGGATATTAAGCAGCAATCATACAACTATAATGGAAACCAAAGCTGGGTTACAATAAATTTGCATCGTTGAATGAGGGAAGGAACATGAAAAAAAATGAAGAGATGAACTTACCCAGATAAAAATATCAGAACAGAAACAGATGATTCAAGCTTGGCCGATACTAATGATCTCTTCTACACGATCAAGCAAAACAAGGTGACAGGAAATACAAGGGAGGAGGAAAGATGTTCATTTTTGAATAGGTAGTCGACTAAAACAAGAGAAAAATGCAAAAACTTCTAGAACCATTATGGCGGTGAAGGAAAAGGACCAAGAAAAACGGTAAACAAGGAAGGAAGAAAAGAAAATAAAAATAAAATAATGTAAACTTGTAATTTTAAGCTTGATTAGTTAATTGGTGGTATATATTATTCAAATAATATAAATATCAATCATTAGTCCTTAAATTAATATATATATATATACTATTCTCACTCATAATGCAATTCTTCATGAGAAAATTTAAATTCAAGTAAATCAATGTGGTCAACTTTAAATTATTTATATAAATATATCCAATTATTCTCTTATTTTAATTTGTTTCATGAAAATCTATAACTCACGTAACCACGATAATTTACGTACAACATTCTAAAATATACGCTAGACTATCGATTATAACACAAACCAAGTTCTAGTTCAACATCATACTTTTGCAATTCAAAACTCACACTGAAACCAATTACTAAATCCACATGATTCCATATATATCTAGCCTAAAATTGTAGAGAACCCCATAATCCTCACTTTAACATTATCAAACAACTAAGATTCAATCAAGTAAGTTTCAATTAAAGCACGTAGTCTAAGTCTACTAAAATTTATTTACATTTGGGTTTTCACCAAGTTTTAATCCTACCTACTTAGGCTTTTACATACATCCAGAACGCAAGCTCAAGGTAAACCATCTGTCATGCTGCTATTGTAACTGCACAATCTATTTCATTTTAAAATAAAACCACATATTCATATATAGCCGAAAAGTCCCTCCTAACAATCTATAGTCCCACTTTTCCATTGTCTAACAACTAAGTTTCGAATTTTAGAAGCACAAAGTATAAACTTTCAAAATCATTTTAATTTCATTTTCACAAAAATCACATAACACAAAACCAAGTTTAATCATACATTAGGCTTTATTTTACAATCCAAAACGAACTCAATCTAAAACCAATTTTAATTGATGCTTCAATTGTGCAATCTAATTTTAGTAAATTAAAAATACAAATAAGTAACATGTATAAAAGCCTAAAAGGTCCCTAACCAACCCCATAATCCTCACTTTTCCATACAAAACAAGTTAGTTTAAGTTAAGTTATAGATTTTCTAATCAAAACCGAGAACCTCTTTGTAAAATTAAACATCCAATTAGTCAATTATGAAAAAATCTCATTCTCAATTATTTTATAATTCCTTAATTAAATTTAATTCTACTTAATTTCACTTCCTTCAATTAAATATACCAAATTCATCTGAGCAAATAAAGTCAAATAGGAAGATTTGGTATGTTTACCCAAAATCTCCTTAAACACATTCACAAATTTAAAAAATCGCATTCTGAATGGTAAGGGATGACGTCACCTTGCTATTTCCTCACCATCACTTTTGAAAAAAGGTGAGTAAGTGGCAAAGAGTTGTTCCTCGCCCAACTTCATGGGGTTCTTCGCATCTTGCCATTCCAACACAAAACAATGATGCCAATTATGAATTGGCTTCCCTCAAAAAAATAAAATAAAATAAAAATAAAAAATAAAAAAGAATAATTGTTTTCTCATCCTTTGCCAAACTATCTTTTTGTAGTGGAAATAAACCTTCATCTAGTCAATCATGCTTTCTTTTCAATTCCTACTAATTCTTAAATTCTTAGTTTCTTAGCATTAAGTTAATAACTTGATGTCACACCTCATACGGAGGCATGACTAGCCGGAGAATTAGATAGCTAAACCTTCATAACCTGACTTTACCACAACTGAATATATATGACTTTTGACCAAACCAATACATAAAAACAAAATTTATAAAACAGAAGTTAACTGTAAAAGTTTGTTTACTAAAACAAATAACAATTTACTGAAAATTTTGGCATGAGGTTCCCTACAATATGGAACATGCCTTAAAATGCAAACAAATACAACTGCTCATTTATAACCAAATCACAATACCCACAGAACTACACAGAGAAGCTCCGTTACAGTCATATCACAAATAACAAATAACTAGACTATTACATAACACAAAATTTGACAACCCATAACTCTAGTGTGACTGCAAACTTTATCCTTGACTTCAAGTATAAGACTTCGAATATACCTTGCCGCCAAACACTTGGCAAGTCCAGTATCGATAGTTGTCGTCCTTTGAAATCCTTGTTACTAAAAAAAATATCAACAAGAAAAGGGTGAGTCCTTATGGACTTAGTGAGTGAAAAAATGCACCCAAAGGGTTCTAGCATCACTCAACACACATATATAATATATAGTCAATTAACATCAATATATCATATATTTCAAAATCACTAAGGTTACACGTACACAATTATAGAATCATAAAACTTAACAAGCACACAAATTAAACAAATGGCCAACTGAGTAACTCAGCTTCTCACAACAGTATCTCCCTCTCACAGGGCATTTACACACCCACATAACATGATAATTCTCCATACATAATCCTATCCTACCGAGACTGAGCACTCAATCTTTTTAAAACACTTATCAAAATCAAAATATCAAATAAAAATATCCTAGGTGCACCTGGATTTCATTTCAAAAATAAAAATCATTTTTCAGAAAATTCATTTCATTGGCCTTTATTAACCACAAACAATTTCAAACATCAAACATAATTCAAATATTTCAATGAAACACTGCACACGCTTATTTTTCCATATAACACATCTATTCAAATACACATACAATTATATAAAATAATCTAGCAACCAAAGGGTAGCAGTTAACTACTCACCGGTTTACAAATCTTGTTCGTCACTTCCTATTGCGCTCACGTGTGTCATTGATTCAATAATACTTTTCGAAGCTGCAATTACATTTTCTATATATTATTAAGTTCAACAAATTTATAGGTTATAACATTTTAATTACAAAAATCTAGAGTTACTAAGTTTCAAGTATTTATTTAAAGTTTACTCATTTTAGGCATTTTCACGATTCCCCTTGGATATATGTTTGTTATCAACTTACATACTCAACCAAATTTAATAAAACCAAGTTGAAACGTTAACTTTAGGAAGTTAGCTATCTTTCTTTTTAGAAACTTTTCCTAAAATCAACCTTGAACTCACTTAATTCCTAGTTGCGTTGCCAACCTCTAATTCTGATGCTTATAGGATTCTCATACTTGGGAAATAAATTATGAAACTTTCCAGTCTAGCTTTTAATGATGTTTGGAACATTTCATATTCAACACTTTACTCCTAATTCATTCCTTTAAGACCCCATAATATCAATTACTTTAAAACAGGTATAGTCAAGACCCAAAAATCACAGCCATGACTTCCAATACCTTCAAAATGCACACTACATGAAATTTAGACTTGCAGCACTCTATATCAATCCTTTAATATGTTAGGAACAACTTTTATTGAAGGTTCTAAGCTAATTCCAACAACAATCCCCGACGAAGTCTCCCAAACTGACTAAAACTCACTAAAATCTTGTATGGACCTAGCTATAGAGTCCAACAACTCTAACTATAAATATACTTAGAACTAGGTTACGAAATTATCCAGGTATCATCTCAAGACTCTAAGCTATACTTTCTCTTTAGAACTTTTAACTTAATTCAGTCCCGAAGACACCCGAAATACAAGATTTCTCTTACCCACTGAAATCATGCCCTCATCCCTTCAAAAACGTCTTAAATCCCATTTTCAATACTTTATTCACAAATAACCACACTCTGCTTCTCATGTTCCTTGTTCAAGATTCTTAATTCGATTTCATATAACCTTTCAACCACCATATTAACCCACAATAATACTATTAATTTTAAAGCAATTAAACTAACAAAACGTTAAAACTAAGAATTCAACCATCCTTTATCAAGTTTTTACTCAACCCATTACAACTAGTTTCATTTAAACATTTTTACAAACATCTTGAGGACATAATTATTTTTGTCTCATGGGTATGTATATTATATCTATACACACCCCAAACTAGTTAACACAATTTCATTAATTTTCTTGTTACTTATATTCCAACATCAATATCAAATTCCAACTTTATTTTCCAACAAATATATATATATATATATACATACATTTACCATATAAGTTCCTAAGCCTTTTATTTACAATGTAACACTAATTAACTCAAAGCAAACAAGGATCTTACAAAACAATTTTAATAGAGTTCCTAAAATGAAAGTTAACTCTTGCTATACATATATAACTTACTATTCAAAGGGCTGTTAGTAAAAATCAAAAGCTATCAAGAAGAACACAAGTCTATCAAGGAAGAAAGCCTTATGTTTGCTACTATAGGAACTGGCAGGCAGTGGTTGCTATGGCTTCTAGGAAGCTGCTGGCAGTCATTGATGAAGGTTCATAGCTGAAACAAAACAAGGGCTGGACAAGGCAAAGGAAAGAGCAAAAAGGAAACTAATTACAGTGGCTTCAACGCCAAAGCAAGGTAGCAAGTTTCATAGTTATGGCTACTGTTTGCAGGGATTCAGTGAACTGACAGTGAAGAGCAATCAAAGCATGGCACAAGCAAGGAAAAGGAAGGAAAAGTATGGCTGCAAAGTGGAGCAAGGACAAGGCAACATGGAAGGTTTTTGACAGCAGAAATTGGGGAGTAAACCAACCTTCAATCAAGGAGGAAATGAGTCTACTTACACCCATACACAAGGCTACTGGACTGAATTCATGTGGCTGGAACAAGAGAAGCAAAGTAGGCAGCAAGGGAGAGATTTGCATGGGCAAGACAAGGAAAGAATTTTCTAGAGTAATCAAGAACAAAGCAAAGGAAAAATAAGGACTTTAAGTCAGTGAAGAGAAGAGAATAAAGGAAAAAAAAAAAAAAAAAAAAAAACAAGAAGGGAAAGTAACAAAAGAAATGAATAAAAAACTTAGTCAATGTCACATGTTTAAACATGTGCTGCATAATGAATCCTACATATATATATTAATCGTGTGGTTTAGATTTATTCTTAGTTGTATATATGTATATATACACATGTGTTAATTATATTGTTTACTTATTTGATTAGCTAATGGTGGAGATTAAATCTTGATATATTTATACCTATACCTTAATTATTCACTCACTTAAATTTACTTAGGTCACAGTGTTATTTACTTTACGACAACAAATACACAATTTTTTTTTAAAGTATACTTAGGTTACACTAAAATATCAAATTATAACATGTTTAATTATATTGTTATTTAATTATTTATTTATTTTATAACATAAATTTATATATTAAGTCTAAAACTCGATTTTACAGTATTGGGTTATGAGGGCTTATAACACTTGAATTCATAAAACATTTTACATGGTTTTGCATGCCAAAAATCTAATACAACCCGAGAGCACCCAAATCTCCTAAAGTATCCTTTCATTCAATTAAATTTAATACTTTCTAACATAATTTCCTACAAGTAAATTCAACAAGTTTATTAACATTACTTAGGCATGTTAGCTCATGGATTCAAACTGTCTTATTTTGGATTTTTTCAAAACCTCCCCGCAAAGATATATAACTTTGAACTTGAGATTTTCCTAATTACAAACAAATTGTAGGTTTCTCCAACATGTTCAAGATTTCATCCCCAAAATCAAACAAAGCAAGGCATAAGAACTTGCAAAACTATATTTTCATCCATTTTCCCAAAATCCACAAATCTAATAATCAAACCTAATTAAGTTCACAAATCATAGTCCCTAATTCAAAGATTTCAAACCCATAATATGGGAATCAAAGGCCAACCCAAGAACTCTCAAAAAAAATTAAAATAAAAAGAAAAGAAAAGAAAAGAGAAAGAGCAAAAAAAGAAGAAGAAAAAAACTAGATAACCATACCTGTAGATGGCGAATGGCATAACTAACGAAGGATAGCT
This sequence comes from Quillaja saponaria, assembly GCA_029379385.1. Lineage (NCBI taxonomy): Eukaryota > Viridiplantae > Streptophyta > Magnoliopsida > Fabales > Quillajaceae > Quillaja > Quillaja saponaria. Next base: position 5,391,749 of record CM055615.1, on the reverse strand, counting down.
TGATGGCGGCATGAACCGGTGGACAGCATTGTCAGTGATATCCTTAGTGAGACATAGGGATGGCTTAGGTAAAGAGACAGAGGACATGGTTTTCAGAGAATTCAGAGGGAAAGAAAAAGGGAAATTGTAGGCTAGGTTTTAAAATTGGTCTACTTATTAGTAATAGTCGTCAGTAAATAAGTTAAGTGGTGGACGTAGTTAATAAATAAAAAATAAAAAAAATTGTCAATGACAATAGAGGTGGACGCAAATACCTAGTCAATTGGAAACAGATAAGTTCGTAAATAATGGCGCGGAATAATTAATTAAAATAAAATGTAAAAAGTATCAACGATAATTACTATTGTCGCATTTTAAAAAAATCAATAGACAGATAATTTTACTCAAAATAGAACCAAAATTATATATACTATAATCAGCATCTTAAGAATATCAATAGCGACAGAAAGCTACTATTTTTGTTTTATTATCTGCAACAGTTGCTATCAAAGATAACCAAAATGGTGTCGCATATAATGGTAATCTGTGACAGCCTATCATAGATAGCGTTTCTATTGTTGTTGAAACCTAAATTTTCTTATAGTAACCTCCCTCCAGAAGAGTCAAACTCAAGAAGTCAATGAAATAAGCACGTTTTTATTACCCCCTAATAAACTCTCTTGGAATAGATGGTATGTAAATTTCTTAAAACAACATATTTATATATTGTTGTTGGTACATTTGGTCCTCCATGAATAAAAAAGTGTTTCATAACGAGGCTTTTATCCTTAATCTTGCGGCGAAACATGTTTTAGGAAAAGTCTTTGAATTTCTTTTCATTTCGATGGGGGATATATAGATCTGCTTTGGCTAATCGTGATGCCATTGATGCTGGTGGGGTTATAAAGGACAACAAGGGTAATTAGATTTTTGGTATTTCTAAGACGATTGGTTTTGGCTCTATTACTCTAGTTGAGCTTTGGGGAGTTAATGTGGTGCAACTCATAAGTGAATCGAATGATTCTTCATTGCATATGTACAGTGCACTGATCATTGACATATGCAAATGCTTGATCAAAGCATTCCATGAGGTCAAGTTGACCCATATCTGCCGTGAGGCTAATGTTTGTGCAAACAGATTAGATAAAGTTGGAATTTAGATTCCAATTTTTATTTTTTATTTTTGGTAAAATTTAGATTCTAATTTTGTTATGTATGTTATGTTCCTGATTTTATTTTTAATTAATGTTTTTATTTTAGATTTAAGTTACTTTATTTTCCATGGATTATATGTATGAATTCTTGTTAGTTATGAAATTCTTATTCACCAAAAAAAAAAAAAAAAGTAATAATAATAATAACTAACTTTCAACCAATAAAGAAAAAGCTTTATGTTGAAGTTAACGTTGCATTTAAGTGCGTGAAGTTTGGATATAAGACGGTAAGACCCAAATGGCATGTGCGTATAGCTTGGAAGTGAGATTGGCGTTGAATTTACAGTTAATTGACATAAAAGCTTTAAATTTGGAAGACCAAAATTATTGTAATATGAGTATTTATGACTTATCTTATGATCCCTACTTTAGAATAATATAAATTAATTAAACTAAATTAAATTAATTAAAAAATTACTTTTTCTCTCATAATAACTACTCATTATCCATCCACTCACATACCAACTACAACTCCTTCATCTTTTATCTCTTAATAATTATCCACTTTCACTCACACTAACTCCTCTTTTCCCTTTTAAATATAACTAAAAAGAACTTAAAATAACAAATGTATTTTTTTATAAAATGCGTATGCGTATGCATGTAATACATCTATTGCTATTTATTTTTCACAAATTAAATAAAGAGGAAGTATAAAACAAAACAAACAAAATATATGAATAGATATATCAAGAAAAAAAAAAATGAATTCCCCTAGGCGTTATCTTGAATCTTTAAAAAAGCCTAGCTGACTCTTTCTCCCCTATGTTAGTTCAGTTTTGTTTTTTTGTTTATAGAATAATCTTCAAACATAACTGAAGGTCTGGTTTTCATTCTATCTGAAGGTCTCGTTTTCATTCTAAGAGAAAAAACAATTCATCTTCTTTGACAGTAATAGAAAGGAGATGAATTGTTTTAAAGATTATTATCTCTTGAAAATTAATGTTTCAAGCTCGTTTAATAAGATCTGAGTTCAATTAGTTAAAATTAAGATATTGGAATTAAGAAGTCTTTGATTTATATCTACTAGTGGTTAATGTCTTCTTTGTGAGAGTTATAAATGTAATATTGAGACATTGAGTTGTAATATTTTTTGATTAGTTGAGGACTTTCCATCAGTAATTATTTTTCACATTGTGTCGCAATACAAAGACAATTTTTGAAATATTTTGAATTGTGTATGAATAAAGAAGTTGTTAAGAATTCAAAACCCCAAGTCCTCAACTACATCAATATACAGAATTATTTCAATATAAAAAATTGTACACGGAATTGATCTTATCCTATAGTCATTTGAAAATTGAAACCGTTATGTGCAACTGTGCAAGTGCTGCCTCTTCAAAGGCTTTGTAAATTTGACTATTAAATACAAATACCATTTTAAAAACGTTAAATTGCGCATGATTATAGAGAATTTGTCAATTCAACTTTGATTTTCCACCATAAATGTAAGGTAATGTTAAATATATTTATAAATATATGTATTTTTTTTTATCTAAATCTTGAAAGTCAACTAAATTTTAGGATGTGAATATTTTAATGTAGAAGGATAGCTAAGACTTATTCAAAGGATAAGAACAAGCTTTGACATTATTTATTTGTTCTTACAAATTAACTTAAAGACAACAAATATATAAACATAGAGAGAAAGTCAAAGGGGAAAATGAGTAATCAAGAATACATTTAATTAGTGTATATAAATGAATGCCAAGATGGTACACTACAACACAATATCATCCTCTTCAGAGAGAATCTGATACAATAGAAAAAGATGAAGGTGAATATCATCTCAAGAAATATCATCAAGCCATGCATACCAACACCTTTGCACCTCAGAACCTACAAACTTTCCATTTTGGATCAACTTGCTCCTTCATTTCACAGTACTTTGATTCTCTTCTATCAATCAAACTCCAACCAGAAAGACAATCATAATATTGCCTCCCAATTCTTAGAAAAATCCCATCACCTTCAAGATTCACTATCCAAAACATTAGTGAATTTTTATCCATTTGCTGGCCAAGTAAGAGACAGTTCAACCATTGACTGTAATGACCATGGTGCTTATTTTGTGGAAGCCCAAATAAATTGCCAGCTTATTGATTTTCTTAGCAAACCTGAGCCTGAAAATGTGTTGCTTTTGTCTCCCACAACAGATCCTAAAAGCTCTAAAGTGGCCTTAGATTATGTTTTGCTTGTACAACTTACAGCCTTCAATTGTGGGTCATTTGCTATTGCTGTTAGTGCATCACATAAGATTAACGATGCTTCTTCTTTGTTCACGTTTATCCAAGGTTGGACCTCGGTGGCCCGAAGAGATGCGAAACTCGTGGTTCCTGAATTAAACTATGGAGCATCTTTCCTACCTCCTAGAGAGATCCAAAATGCAGGTATGAAAGAACAATCTTTGTTGAATCCAGGAAACTTCCACTGTATTACAAAGAGATTTGTGTTCAATGCCACAAAAATTGCTGCTCTCAAGGCTAAAATAGCAAGTGCAATGGAACATGGACAACACTCACCTTCAAGTGTGGATGCACTAACAGCACTTCTCTTTAAATCTGCTATGGCTGCTAACAGATCAATATCAGGGTCTCCATTTCCAACTGTGTTGCACCATGCGACAAATTTGCGAGCGAGAATGAACCCACCGTTACCAGCAAACGCCATTGGTAACCTTATAAGGCCGTCCTCTATGTTGTTCAAAGGAAATGAGACAGAATTACATGAGCTGGTGGCTAACATAAGAAAACAACTAGCAGAATTTAATGATGAGATGGCTAATAAGTTAAAAGGTGATGAAGGTTCTGATTTAATCTGCCGTTTGCTTATGGAGAGTGGTGGATTATTGAGCAGCATGACAAACATGACTTCTACAAGCTTGTGCCAGCTTCCGTTATATAATCTGGATTTCGGGTGGGGGAACCCGGTGTGGGTAACTAGTCCATTGTATTTACCAAATGTAATTCTCTTGTTACGTACAAAGCAAGGTGACGCCATTGAAGCTTGGATAACACTCGAAGAAAATGTGATGGCCTTAGTTGAACGCGATGAGGAGCTCCTTGCATTTGCATCTTTGAATCCTAGTGCTTTTCCCAATCATAGTCGTCTGTGATTATTGAAGCTAAAGCATGGGGATGTTGTTAATTTGTGTTCAATTTACTTAAAAAATAAGTTCACTGAACATCATGCATTATCGAAGATAAAGCATGGAAATGTGAGTTATGTTTAGATGTTCTCTACAACTAAGTTCATAGAAACAACCAATTTGCTTGTGCCTCTTAGGCATGGTGGGTTTCTTATATTTCTTGTGAGTATGAGCGAATTGAGTGTTTTTGAAATTTGAGTGTTTGTAAGATTTTTTTTAAGCCATTTTGTATTGCATCGATATTTGTTAGTGGAAACCTTTCCTCGTTTTCTAAGTAAATGAAGTTAAAATCCTAATTATTTAAATTTTGAGTTATTATTTAATTTACTGTTATGTATAAATTTATATGCATTATTAAATATGTATAAATTTATATGCATTAGTAAATATGATTCTAACATATCAGTCAACTTGATTAAAATCATAGGTGATTGTTGATATAATGAGACATTATTTTCTTATTTACTTTTATTAAATGTGCCCCTTTATTTTATCATATCTATATAAATAGAATAACCCATTTATACAGAATGGTAAAGGGACTCATACCAATAATGAATCAAATTTTAGTTCTTAAGTTATTGTGTAATTTATTTTTGTCTCCGGGAATCAAATATTTGTGACTGCACGTTACAACAAATAATTAATTTAGATATTTGTTCACTAAAGCACTAAATATGCAACATGTACTTTGATAGAAAAATCATTCATGGGTCAACGTTATTTAGTTACTAATAAACAAATGTCAAGTGACCTCATCATGATATAAAATAGAATCTCCAGCATAGAAACTTTCTTCTCAAACAATCCAAGTCAGCTGAACAAGAATTTCATATAGTTTACAAAAAAAAATAATAATAATTAACTGAAGAAGGTGAAAATGGATTAAATAAATTTTCAACTGCAAGAATTTCAAGGTCAATCAACGAATGTAGAGAAAAAAACCAATCATTGCAACAGACAATGACTCAATGAGTCACAGTTCACAAAATCAAATTAAAAAATAAAATAAAATAAAAAACAGCGGTTTGCTGCTTTCTACAAATTTTCCCATCAAGGTCTAAATTAACGAGGTATTAAAATTGCAAATGAATGCCGGAAACATGTTAGGCTCATATACAAGGGATTTAATTTTAGTTTCCATGGCCTCACGCCAAGGAGAGCATTTAACAACCATAGTAAAACTAGTACGTAGATTCATCATAGGAAGAAATAAAATCATGATGAGAAGGAGAAAAACATTTGTAAGAAATATATGAAGAAAGTGGAAAAAAAAGTACATGCAGAAGAAGTTGACGAAGATTGGTATGCTTGAACTTGATTCTGAGACATGGCGGAAAGACAATAATGTTAAAGATGATGAGAAGTAGTGCATGTCCGAGTTATCTACGAACATGGACTTGATTGAGATCTTCTGAATTTGGTAAGAAGGGTGGAGATTCTAAAGGTATGGGGTTGGTTAAGTATGGAGCTGGGTGGAGTTTCTTGTGTTATGGGGCAGGTTTGGGTATGTGCTATGAAATTTGAAGGTGGTGGATTGCACATAAGTGAGAAGCTTCTATCTGGAGTAGAAGAAGAGTCTCTTATGGATCTATTGCAATTTTAGGAATGACGGGTGATGAAGAGATAGGCTCAATAGAGTGTGACTCAAGAAGAAAAATGAATTCATGAAATATCTTATCGGTACCAGTGAAGAGGAAACAGCTTGGGCCATCTCCTTAGAGTGGACAAAGAAACAGAGTCTGGGAAGCGAGAAAAATTTGCAAGGATATGCGTCATCATGGATACCTCGGAGCTGCTACCAACTTCCATAAAAATTGGAAACGTTCAGCATGACATTCAAGATGAGGGACTAAAAACAATTTGCTGTGATTTTGGGTCAGTGGAGCATAGGAAAGAAAATTGTACAAACCATGGAAAAGCAAGAAATGGCCAAGGACGTTTTAATCTTCCACCCGAACCATCTACCAATTTGAATATGCAGACGGATGGTGGCATGAAGGATATTGACAAGCATGAATGGAGTGTAGTAAAATACCGAGCTAGAAGGGACAACTTTCACGAAAAGCCATGTTCTGCAATCCAGCAAGACGGCAACCGTTCACCAGAAAATGGACTTTGGTCAGTCTATATATAGGCTTATCGGCGCGTGGTGGATGCTCTAAGGATACCACCTGTCCTGCACGTGATTATGACAAACCTTACAAAAGGAAGGACAACTTAGTCTTTCAAAACAAAACAAATTTGAATGGCCTGACATCTATTGCTTTGACTCAAGAACAAAGCCTACTGTCTAGCCCGCTCCTTGTAAAAAGATCCAGCTTGTAAAAAGCCTATCTCCATCACCTTTAAGGAAACCTCTCTACTCTACCAATGCTCTGTCTGATACACAGGGATCAAAAATACGAAATCTCATTGTAAAGAAAGCTACAACGGCTCCATTTTAAATGCCAGTGATGGTGGATCAGACATGCATTGCACCAATTAGGCAAAAGGACCGTTCAGTTCTGTTCGATGAATCAAAGACTTTGAACAACTCAATTCAAATTTTTGGGATTGGTCCAAGGGATTGTGCCCAGTCTACCTAGCCTAGTAACAGAGATGTTATCACCCTTGTTTGTGATATTGGTTCTTTTGTCAATAACTTACACAATATCCAAAACAAAAACCCAACTTCCCTATAGACGAGAACCGATAGATCTTATCCATGACACGAAGAAGCAGAAAAATGATACAAAACATGCTAAGGCAAAGGGAAATTCAAAGAAGAAGCAAACCCCTGACCAAAGGAGTCATGTCCAACCCCAACTCAACTCACCACCATCCTCTGATATTGAATCATCCAAATCCTCAGATGACTCAAACCACACCTGTAATCCCGTTCCTCTCAAATCCAATTCAAGTCAACCCACTTCCACACCCCCCACCTCTTCCAACTCACTGGGTTTACCAACAAACAACTCTAACCTGGGAGAACCTCTTGGAGTTCTTGAGGAACTATGTGGACTGGAGCAACCTCTGCCACCTCCACTACTCACCTCTAATCCCTCAAAGGTCAAACCCAAAAGGAAGGAAAAGCGCTAACCTAAGAGTGAGATTCAGATCCTTGAACCAAAATAGGGTAAAGGAATTTCTCATAATGGATCAAGACGATTTACTTGCGTCTCGGTCCAATTCTCGAGACTACCTAATAGGGGGAGCTTGAGTTACTCAATAACCAGCTTTGATGTAGATAGCATTGACTAGAGTACTATGTATCCAGCGAGGACTTTTGGATAAAAGGGTCTAAGTCTCAAAAATTTGGTCAAAATGGTAAATTTTTTACCATAATAGTCAGAATGGGGTAAATGATGAAACCGTGTTTTCAAAACACGGTTTTAGGGTCCAACCTGGCACGTCCGACCTGGCGTGCCAGGTCGGACCATCGCCCACATCAGGCACTCGCGCGTGGCGCGCGAGTGCAGGATGAAACCGGCTTTTCAAAAGCCGGTTTCATCCAAAAATTTGTCCCCCGCGCCACCAACGCGGGGGAACAAATTTTGCAGGCTACCCTGCAGCACTGCAGGGTAGCCTGCAATGCTACTAACCAGCCCCCCCCCCTCCCCCCTCAATAATTCCCGTACACCCCCCCCCCCCCCCCCCAAAAAAATTCTCTCCCTCTCCCATTAATATATTAATTAAATTACAATATACAAATACCATAATTAATTTATTTCACTTCACACTATAATTAATTTATTTTACTTCACGTAACAATTCAATTAAAACATATAAATCCTAAAAAAATTTCATTACCTTACTAAAAATTGATGAATTTTCGTAAAAATTTATGAGTTCTTAAATTTTTTCTTAAAATATATGATAATAATCATATTAATTAATAAACATATTAATTAATAAATTAGCTTATTTTATTTTACATAATAATTATATTAAAACATACAAACCTTCAAATATTTTTTTTCATGACCTTTGTAAAAGTTTAATGAGTTTTTAAATTTTTATTGTAAATATATGATAATTTTTAATTTTAATGTTTTATTATATGATATTTTTGAAATTTAAAATATATATTAATTTTTTAATTTATATTAAAAGATTTTATAAATTTAAGATATATGATAATTTTAAAATTTTAGAATTTAAGATTTTATCATACATTTTAATTTTATCATAAATATTTTTAAAATTCATGATATCTTTTAAATATAAAGTATATGTTAATTTATATATTTATAGTTTAAAATGTTCCACGAAATTTTAAAGTGTATAATAATTATATGAAATTAAAAATATATGAAAAATTTTAAATTTATAGTGTATGACAGTTTATAAATTTATAAATTTTGTATTTTTACAATTTAAGATTTTTGTTAATTTTTTAATTCTATAATGTATGATAAATTTTTTTACTATAGGTTATGATATTTTAAAATGTTAAAATTCATGATATTGTAAATTATTAAGTTTTACTAAATTTTTTTAATTTAAAGTATATAAATTTTAAACTTATTTGAAATGATTTAGAAAGAATAAAAAACATTAAATTATTTTAAAAATTAATGGAACACACTTATATTAACTAATTCTAATTATTACATGCTTTATTATAAATTTTAATTTACAAGTATAACTAAATTAAAACATAAACCAGAAAGACTTTTCCTATTACAGGCTAACTGCATGCGCGACGCAATTTGGGGGGGGGAGGGTAGCCCTGCAGGCTACCCTGCAGCATGCAGGGTAGCCTGCAAAGCAGGTTGCAGGCTACCCCACGTGGGGCAGGGTAGCCTGCAACGTCTGAAACCGGCTTTTGAAAAGCCGGTTTCAGACTTATTTTTGCCCCCCACGGGGCCGACCAGCGGACAAATTTTTGGATGAAACCGGCTTTTGAAAAGCTGGTTTCATCCTGCACTCACGCGCCACGCGCGAGTGCCTGATGTGGGCGATGGTTCGACCTGGCACGCCAGGTCGGACCCTGAAACCGTGTTTTGAAAACACGGTTTCATCATTTACCCCATTCTGGCTATTATGGTAAAAAATTTACCATTTTGACCAAAATTTTTGGGACTTGGACCCTTTTGTCCAAAAGTCCAGCGATAGTCTTTGAGGCTCTAAAAGACGGGACAACCCTTCTCTCTCATGTTTTAATATGAAGATCCTCTTTTGAAGTACTAAAGGTGGTGCCAGCCAGGAGTTTCGTAGAGCTCTTCTAGATCTTGTTGCAAGGCATAGGCCTTCTATTGTTATTCTCATTGAGACAAGGATTTCGGGAGACAAGGCTGCTCATATAATTGAGTCGCTTGGCTTTGATGGAAATTTTCGTGGAGATCCTGATGGCTTTGCTGAAGGAATCTGGTTGTTGTGGAATCTAATTCAAGTGAATGTGGGCATCCTTGGCTCTTCTTTCCAAAGATCCTTGCCACTGTCCAGGTAACCAACTCCCATGTTCTCATCTCTGCTATTTACGCTAGTCTCATTTTGGAACATCGTCCTCGACTTTGGGAGAACCTTTCTGATTTGTCATCTGTTCATAAGCTTCCATGGATTGTGATTTGAGATTTCAATGATGTTCTTAGATCCCATGAAAAATTAGGCATTAGACCTGCTTGTTTTTCCTAAATGACTGCTTTTAATAACTACTTAGATTTTTGTAATTTTTTTGATCTTAGCTTCATTGGACCTAAATTCACTTGGACCAACAAACGTCACGATGGCTCCCATTGTGCGTCAAAGGATAGATAGAGCATGTATAAACTCTGATTGGGTAAATTTCTTCTCAGTTTCAAAGCTTTTTCACCTCCCTCGTACTGGATCAGACCATTCCCTTATTTTGTTGAATACAGACCCATCCCTTTCTTCCAACCATATAAACCTTTCAGAACTGAGGTTATATTGTTCTTAGACCCTTCTTTCAAAGATGTCATTTTAGAAGCTTGGGGGGTATTGGGATTAGCTATGACAGTGATGTTCCAAGATTTCAAAATCTTACAAGAATATGGAATAGTGAGTCCTTTGGGAACATTTTTAATGAAAAAGAAGAATTCTTGCTAGGCTTGCCAACCTTCAAAAGAATCTCTGTCTTGGGCCTTCCCCTTTCCTTGAAAATCTTGGAAAAGACTTTTCTGAGAACTTTAGACTTGTCCTCTTAAAAGAGGAAAACTTCTGGGCTGCCAAATCAAGAATGAACTGGCTGAGGGATGGGGATCTAAACACAAGGTTCTATCATTTGTCTGTGCTTAATAGAAGAAGATCTAATCGTATTATTTCAATTAAAAATAATAGTGGCATGTGGATTCATGATGAAACTGCCATCATCTATCTTTTCTCTGAGTCTTTCAAAAATTCCTTTACTTCCACCTCTTACCACATTTGTTCCTTTCCTGAGCTCCCTCATCTTCATTCTCTCCATGATAGTCTTTGGCCAAAGCTTACTTCAAATACTATTATCTTGGAGATTAAGAATGCTTTATGGTCTATGAAACCCCACAAGGCTCCCAGCAATGATCGTTTGCTTCCTGCTTTCTCTAAAAAACCTGGTCTTGTACTAGTCCTTCTGTCTGTGCTGCTATAAACTCTGTTTTTTCCTCTTAGTCTCTACCTACCCATTGGTATAAAACTCTCAATCTCCAAAATTAGGAACCCCCAATCCATCCATAATTTTAGATCCATTGGTTTATGCAACACAATCTACAAAATTGTTACAAAAATCTTAGTTTGCAGAATTAATTCCTTCCTTAATAAGATGATTTCTCCATTTCAAGGAGCTTTCATCTCTGGCAAGAAAGCAACAAACAATGTTGTTGTTGCTCAGGAAGCAATTCATTCTCTTATGAGAAAGAAAGGTAGGCATGGTTGGTGTGTTATCAAACTTGACCTTGAAAAAGCTTTTGACAGAATCAATTGGACTTTTATTACCACCATGCTTTCTATATCTTGTTAGACATCACTTGAAAACCTCCTAAGCAGGGGTGGCATAAGCTTAACACAGATGACTATTCTTTTGGGAATCTTGGCCAAATTGGGGCTGGAGGAGTTATTATGGAGAGCATGGTAACTGAATTATTGGTTTTTCCAAAAAGCTAGGGTTTGGATCAATTACTCTTGCTGAAATTTGGGGGCTAATGCAAGGGCTTCTTCTTGCTTTGGAAAAATGAATTCTCTTCCTTGAAATAAATATTGATGCTAAGGTTGTCATTGATCCTTTAAAGACCTCTAATGCCTTTGACTTGTATAGTAATATCATTCATGATTGTAGGAACTTGATAATTTGCTTCCAACAGGTGGAAACTAAGTATTACTTCAAGGTAGCAAACAATTGTGCAGATGGCCTAACAAAACTAGGATACACTCAGCAAGAAGATCTTGTTATTTTTTATTTAGTTCTATCTTGTATTTCTAGTGTTTATTTTGGAAATGTAATAGGAATAAGCTTCCCAAGACTCACTTTTAATTTTTAATTTTATCTTTTCCCCTTTGCACCAAAAAAAAAAAAAAAAAAAGAGAGAGAAGAAAAAAGGTCATGCTGAAGAAGTTAACGAAGATTAATATGCATGAATTAAATTATGAGACATGGCAGAATGACAATTAATAATCTTAAAGATGACGAGTTGTTGTGCTTATTCGAGTTATCTGTGAATAGGAACACTACAAGAAAAAACATTATTTGCGTCTCACATATGCAGATGCAAAAAGTTAAAATACAATCTGCGTCTGCACTCAAACGCAGAAAAGCCAGTGCAGTAAGATTAGGCTCAGATAAAAGTTTATACGCCTACACAGACACATAACTTATTTGCTTTTGTATATCTGTGTCTGCTCGATAGACGCAAATTCTAGCTGACCATAATTGGGGTACTACATATTAGAGTCTGGGTCTAAGATGCTAAAACATAGATACAAATTTTTTATAAATTTTCTATCTGATGCATGAAAGACAAATGTAGATGCAGATGACTAAAGTTTTCTAATTGTTTTTATTTAATTTTTATTTAATTTTTATATTTATACTTGTAAATACCTGCTTCAAAAGAATTTTTTTTTATTCAAATCCAAATTTATATAAATAAAAAAATAATATACAAAAATCATTGATTGTAATAGTATTATTTACAATAAATAATAAATGAAAGTAAAATGCATAAATTTAAATATCGTTCTCATCTCCAAATTCTAAGTCTTTGTTAATGCCAACTTATTCGTTAGCCTAACTCAGGTACAAATGCCCAAATGTAGGAGGTGAAATATGAAATAATTAAAATAAATATGTTGCAAGTTATATCCACTTAAATTAATATGCATATAAGTTAAAACTCTAATTAATTAATTTTGACAAATTAAGAAAAATTTTCAACTTATATTTCATTTCCATTTATTCCTACAGGTTATATTCGTCTCCACGATAGTGCTGGTACTCTCAGAATCCTTAATGGACTAGTATTTGACCGTTTTGTCCCTTAAACTCAAGTTTTCAAAGTTTTTGCCTTCAAACTCAAAATTTGTCCTCAAATACTAATTGTTGATTCAAATGAATTTATGGCTTTATTTATAGGTTTTATTCATTCCCATAGTCATGCCGGTACTTTTGGAATCTTAAACGAACTAGTTTTTGACCGTTTTGCCCTCTGAATCCAAACTTGGTAAGTTTTTGCCTTGAAATTCAAAATTTATCCTAAAATCCTAACTGCTGATCCAGATGTATATCTATTTGTTCCTGCATGTCTTATTCATCCTCACGGTCATCCCGGTACTCTCCAAATCCTAAACGAACTAGTATTTAACCAGCTTAGCCCCCCAAACCCAAGTTTTCAAAGCTTTTGCCTTGAAACTCAAAATTTGTCCTTAAATCCTAACTGTTGTTTTAAATGAATTTTTGGCTATTTCTACAGGTCTTATTCATCCCCACAGTCATGTCGGTACTTCTAGAATCCTAAATAGACTAGTTTTTGACTGTTTTGCCTATTGAATCCAAACTTAACAAGTTTTTGTCTTGAAACTCAAAATTTGTCCTAAAATCCTAACTGTTGATCCAAATGGATTTCTATTTGCTCTTATAGGTTTTATTTGTCTTCATGGTCGTGATGGTACTCCCAGGATCCTAAACGGATTAGTGAAATTGCCCTTCAAATCCAAGTTTTTAAAGTTTTTGCTTTGAAACTCAAAATTTGTCATAAAATCCTAACCGTTGATTCAAATGGATTTTTGGATTTTCCTATAGGTCTCATTCGTCCCCACGATAATGCCAGTACTCCCGGAATTCTAAATAGACTAGTTGTTGACCGTTTTGCCCCCTATCTTAAACTTGGTAAGTTTTTGCCTTGAAACTTAATACTTGTCCTAAAATCCTAACCATTTATCCAAATAAATTTCTGTTTATTCTTACAGGTCTTATTTGTTCCCACGGTTGTGTCGGTACTCCCAGAATTCTAAACGGACTAGTATTTAATCATTTTGTCCCCTGAATACATGTTTTCAAAATTTTTGCCTTGAAACTCAAAATTTGTCCTAAAAATCCTAACTGTTGATCCAAATGGATATCCTACAGGTCTTATTCATCCCTAGGGCCATGCCAATATGACAAGAATCCTAAACAGTCTAGTATTTGTACGTTTTTTCCTCCGAACCTAAACTTGACATGTTTTTGCATGTAAACTATAATAAACTAAAACTTTTGCATTATGAAAATGAAATTAAAATAATACATTCCAAAGATGATTAAGGTGGCGGTGTCAAAGGAGGTGGTTGTACCCTAGCTCTCTCATAATCATCTCCTGTACTATCTCCATGTGCTCTGGAATGAATCCCAAAAGAGATGGAGATGTAGCAAAACCCGTAGCAGAGCTGTGAGATATGGTGGCAAAAGTTACAGACCTTATGACTTCACCCAATAGCTGTTAGGAGTTCATACAACCCCTAAAATTGTAGGTGAGTCCCTTCCTCTTGCCACCCGCTAGGTTCACGAAGAAAGCTGGGTCACTCACGAAAGCCTCAGCAAGTGCAGTAGGTATATCAGCACTATCTTCCTGGCCGTGCTTGATTGCCCTAGCTCCGCCGCCTTTGAAGCCTTAAACTTCTTTTGCGAACAAAAAAAAGTTATGTACATAAATAGAATAACAACTATGTAAAACAAAAAAAAACAAATCATACTTACACTAATGGCCTTCGACTTTATGTTAACGAAGTTACCAGACTTTCTCTTGGTCAAAACCTCAATAACTCTACTTGACCAAACTCTTGCTCCTATATTTTTTTTTTCTTTTTTTTAACAATATTAGTTGAAAAGGCTATGATACAAATTTATAACTAATATTTATTAAATGAAATATTACTAACTAGCTGCTTCTGGTGAACAGTTGTGTTGACGGAGCCAAACATCTGGTGAATATGTTTTTCATCCACTCGCGTATCCATGGCCATCGTCCGAGAAAGCCTTTGGAAGTTAGGGTTTGCCCACTAATCACACAAGGACTCTCGCCAATTTTGTGGGATCCAATTTGGGCGCCTATTCTCCTTCCAAGTGAGTGAGTCTGATGGCTGCTTCCTCTTCAATTCTGCATGCTGCTTTTAGAAAACACCGCTTTATTTTTTTACGGCAGTTGCATTAAACACAGCCCGAGATGTAGCTCTCTCATCAGGGATGACCTTAAACCTTTTATGTAGCATAAATTACAAAACAAAAGCATGTTGTCAGTAATTTAACAACACATTAAAATGAAATTAAAACTTAAACAATAATAAAATTAAACTTATCATAAAATCATTATAGCATAACTTCTTGGTCTTCTCAGGAAACTTTCTGTACTAAAAAAGCAGAACTAGAAGTTGCTTCATGATGACCAAAAATGGTAGTGGTCACCTTCATGTTCTTGGGCTCGCCCCCAACAAATGCTCTACAATACAAACAACAAGAAATGAACATTAGTAAAATACAAGGTATATGAATACAAAATCATAAAGATAATTACTTACTTATCTCCAGCTATGTGAATGAGTGGGTGATCCTTCTCAACCTCATGGAAAGAAGCAATCTTATTCTTGCCTCTCTTCCCCTCTCTTTGCGCCCGCACCATACTCAGAGATGTCACTAGCCTCATAGGTGACACTATCCTCTACACTGGGCTCACCTCCCACCCTATGATTGACATCCTGACCACAGCATAGTGTAAGAACAATGAAATTCATAAAAAATTAATAAATAAGAAAATTCATTATCAAAGTTTAAAATTCTAACTTACATATTAGTAGGGATCCCAAGCTTGATGGGATCTAATCTGAGGGTACATCAGAAAGGTCTCAAACCTGCTCCAAGGATAGAGTAAGTAATGGAACACTGGGAGGTGGAACTCAAGCTTTAAAGGAGGTACTGAAGCTGCAATCGTAGAGGGAAGTTGGTGTAGCCGATGCAATAGACAGAGACAATGCCAATGTGGTGGACGGAGACACTGAAGCTCTAAGATATCCTCTATTAGGGGTACGATGTCCTATAGGCATGACTGCCAATGAGGAAAATGAAGATAACAATCGTAATTAACATTACTTTGAATCAACTAAAAGAACAAAAAAGAAAGTTGAAAAACAAGAAACCCATACTACTCAGATGACAAACAGAGCTTTAAAAGTAAACAGAAAAGTAACACGACATACATAGTCTAAATTAAAAGTAGCAAAGCAGTTTAATATAGGCTCAATATAAAAGTAGATCTATTCTCAGTTATTATATATACTTTAAAATTAAAAATATTAAAATCGATTACTAAAGATAATGACTAGAGGAAGATGATCTCAAAACAAAGGGATTAATTATGAGAACTACCGTAAGCATCCAACTTGGCATGCATCTTCTCTTGCTTCCACTAACTTTGAGCCTATGAGACTTTTCCAGTAATTTTTTATAGCATAAAAAGAGTTTTAATTGTGTAGTTGAAAAAGCCAAAAGAAAAAAGTTAAGTGAAACTAGGATGTTTCTAGAACAATATTAAAACTAGAAGACAATAGGAAATTACTAGGATTTTTTTTTTTTTTTTTTTTTATAAGAAATTACTATGACTTAGACATAAGGTGATAGATTATTATTATTATTACTTTTTTGTATTTTTTTGTATTTGTATTTGTATTTGTTTCATCTGTCATTGGACTTATGTAAGTCCTAGTAACGGTGAAATTACAACCAAAGTGTGCACATATGGCTTCTAATGTTGAATAGACAGGAATTTATTCTATTCTAATTCCTCTAAATTTTTCTTTTTAGGAAAACAAGATTGCTGTGGTTTTCGGAACAGTGACAGATGATATACGACTATACAATCTTCTTGACAATTTGAAAGTCACAACAGTGAGGTTTACGGAGATTGCAAGGGCAAGAATAGAAAAGGCTGATGGTAAGTGCTTAACCTTTGATCAATTGGCCCTCAAGGCACCCATAGGACAGAACACAGTACGCTTTGGTACCAAAAATTAACATTTCATAGGAATTTCAAGTACCAGTTTGATGTACTTTTTAAATTTTTTTTTTTAATCTATGAATACATACTGATGTGTACATGCTGACATTCCGTTTCTTGTATGAATTACTTCCAAATTGCATATATATATTCTTTTAACTTTGGAAGATTTTCAAACTTTAATGCAAGTCATATGACTATGATAAAGTAAACCAAGAAAAATAAGAAAGATGCAAGTCTATATCATAAATATCCAAGCTTGGATTTTTCAATACCCTCCAAGCTTGTTTTACTAACAAAGCCATATTAGAAAGATGCAAATCCGTTCAGCCCAATTTCCCATGCTTCTTAGGCAAATAATCAAACACAATTCCTTCCATTTAATCCTATGCATCTCTCTTCGTTGCCTGCAAGTCCCAATCAAAAATTGCTAACAAAAGAGATTAGATGTTCACAAATACCAATAGGTAACTTAAAACAAGATATCATATGTAGGAATTGATTAAGCTATGCTAAATATGGAGTTAAATTCCTTGAATTCAAAGCTCTAAGTCTTAGCTTAAAGAAGCTCTAACTCTTGTAGATTTATTATTTCTCCTAAATTACTCATAAAGTTACAAGATTTTCCCAGTTCTACATTTGTAGTTGAAATATGAAATCCTAAGTTGCGATATATAATATAGGTTTGGATAGTGTATTAAGCAAATCTAAAATGAAAATGTTAAAGAGTATAATTCTCCTCAAAAACTAGTCATTAGGAAGAGGATACTCCAATTCTATAAACACAAATTACGTGCTCATACAAGTGAGACTATTATCCATACAACTAATGGTCCATAAGAAGCCCTTTATCTTCAGAGAGGACGTCCACAACAATTGTAGGTCTCTTTCAAAAATAGTTGTATGCTGATATTAATTGATAATATATTTTATATGTGTGTTGAGTGATGCTGGTACCTTTTAGGTACGATTTTCCACTCACAGAGTCTGTAGGACTTATCCTTCTCGTTGATATTTTTTTTCAAGAGTCTAGTATTTGGCCTCGTTGAGTTTGTGACCTGCTGATAGAGTACGGCAAGGTATGCTCTAGGATCTCAGACTTGAAGTCAAGGATGAAAGTTGCAGTCACACTAGAATTGTGGGGTGTTTAATTTTATATGACACAATAGTCTAGATATTTGTCTTCGTGTTGTTATGTGAAATCAAGAATATATGTATTGGTATTTTTGGGGCATGTTATATGAATTTTCAGTAAGTTGATCTTTGTTTCAGGAAACAAACTTTTACAGTGAACTTCTGTTTATAAAATTTATTTTTGTTTTGTACTTGGGTCAAAAGTTGTGTTTTTTCTTTGTTTTGAAGTCAGGGTTATGAAGGTTTGGTTATCCAATCCTCCAGCTAGTCATGCCTCTATAAGGGGTATGACACAAATAACTCAAAGTAAACACTATACATGCCTATCCTTCCATATAAACATATATATTCAAATACACATATTAATCTAGCAACCAAAGAATACGTTATCCACTCACAAGTTTACTGATCTTGCTTGTCACTTCCTTTTGCGTTCACGATCATCTTTGGCTCAACAATACATTCTGGAGTTACAATTAATATTTTCAAGTACTGCTTAGTTTGTTAATTCATAGGTTATAATCCTTTAGTTACAAAAATCTATAGATGCTAAGTTTCGTGCATTTATTTAAAATTTATCTTTTTTATGCGTTTTCATAACCATCTTGGAGAAATGCTCGATTCTAATTTATATACTTAACCAAATTCAACAAAACCAAGTCCAAACATTATCTCCATGAAGTTAGATATCTTTCTTATTTAGAACCTTCTCCTAAAAATTCTAATAATGACTTCCAACACCTCTAAAACACATATAACATGAAATTAAAATCTGAAAAGCTCTAGATTGTCCCTTAACATGTTAGGAACAATTCTTATTCAGAGGTCCTAAACTAATGCAAACCATAACCCCAAACAAAGTTCTTTGAATTGACTAAAGCTCACTTATAATCTAGCATGAACCTGGCAGCTCTTACGATAAATATATCTGGAATCAAGTTGTGAAACTATCTAGATATTGTCCTGAGATTATAAGCTACATTTTCTATTTAGAACTTGTAAAATAATTCAGTCCACAAAACACCTGAAATACCAAATTTTTCTAACTTATAAAATCTGACCTTGCTTCCCTTTAATAACCACTTAACTCATATTTTCAACATTTTACCCACAACTAACCACCCTTTTGTTCATACTCACTACTCAATTTCAGTAAATCCTTAAATCACAACATTAACCAACAATTCTTTACTCTTGTTCATGAACTTTTTATTCAAATTGAATTAATCCCTAACCAGAAAGACTTAAAAATTCTAAGTCTTACTCATTATGTTATAACTAGTTTCTTTTAGACAATTTATCAAACATTTTAAGGGCATAAGTTCCTTTCATTGACGTGTGTGTGTGTATATATATATATATACATACATCAAGAATTCAACATAAATCCCTAAATTTCTATCTTATTCATATCCTAACTTAAATTTAAATAAAGCTATCTACCTAATCTTCATCAAAGCTTAAATTAAACCATTCTTATATCAATTTCTTTTTCAATTATCAAACAACCACCCCATAAGTTTTTTGTCCCTAACTTTCTATTCACAAAAATTTCCAACTCTACACTAATCCTTAAACAAGATCAAAATACTAATAGTTAACTCAAAGTAGAGTAAGGATTTTTCAAAACAAAAGTTGAGGAAGGTACCTAAAGTGGAAATCAACACTTTCCACCTACAAATCAATGTTCAAGTGGTGGCTGCCACCACTAAAGCCGCTGCCTGAGAACTACTACTACCCGTTAAAGGTGGATGACAGCTGGAGGAAGGAGGAGCTAGCTGGTGTGCAAGAGGAAGAGATAAGGAGCTCACTTTCAGGAGGAGCTACTATTCAAAACAGGGGTTGCTACCTCAACAAAACCGTTACAGTTGCTGCCAAAATTGACTCTTAACTGCTCTTAGCTTACACTCACACACACACCTACAATTACAAGAAAAGGAAGAATGGAGCTACGCAAGCAAGAAGGAATGGATAAGGTTCATGGCCAACAAAAGGAAATCACCAAAAATTTCAAAACAGGGAAGTTGAACTAGTGGGAAAAAAGGAGAAAGTAGAAAAAGAAATAAAAAGAAAGAGAAAGGAAGAAAAAAAAAATGAAAAGTGAAGTCAAGGTCAACAAAGATAAAGCAATGGTGTATATTTTCTCTTGTATGTATGTATATATATATATATTAATAAGATTTGTTTGTTTGATTTATATTCTTGTTTATTTTTATTACCAAAACTTGCACACTACCTTTAAAACTTAACGTTACGTACCGAGTTGTAATAGTGGAACAACAAACTTTTTATTCTTCTTGGTTGTGTAATTGATGGTTATAAATAGCCTTGGTTGCCAACTAAATTTCTTAGGAGCTAGCCACCCATTCTGTGCCTTTTGATGGTAGCTTCTTTTTGACTTATGTCCTTATTTCCATTGATGTTTGTGTTTGTTGGATGACTTAAGCTTATGGATTAAGTAAATTGTGAATAAAAAGTCTAAGATCATAGAATAAGGAAATTTTGAATAAAAATTTAGGAACAAGGAACATATATGGTGGTTATATGATTATTAGAAAAAGGGAGTCTTGGAATTCAAATATGTTGATGTCAAAATTGTATACTTCAAGCTTTTGATGAATCTTGAATAATGAGTTCAACTTGAATTCAATGTTGGAATTTGAAGAAAATGAAATTGATGGAATTGTGTTCATTTTCTTGGAGTAGAAATATATATATACATACACATGAGTGGAAATTAAAAATGCCCTTAAGATGTTTAACAAAATTTTTAAAAGGAACTAATTGTAATGTATTGAATAAAACTTGGTATATTTAAGTCTTGGTGGTTAGTTGTTATTTATATTTGAATAAAAATCTAATACCAAAGAATAAAGAATTGTTGGTTAAATGATTAGGAAAAAAGGGAATCTTGAAATTTGGTTGAATGGATATTGGAGTTTCATGATTCAAGCTCTTGATTAACTTTAAACTATTAGCTTGACTTGAATTTAATACTTGGAATGTGAGTAATGTTAAATTAAGGAATTAGTGTTTATTTTCTAAGTATGTTTATATAATATATTCATACATGAAATAGAATTAAAGTTGCCTTCAAGGTATTTGTTAAAATACCTAAGAGGAGCTAGTTTCAAAGAAATGTATGGAAGTTGATATGTATAAGTTTTAGTAATTGGAGGATTATAACCATGAAATTATAAACTATGTAGTACTTGGGAATATTCTTTTCAGCTGCAGAACGTATTGTTGATCCAACGACACACGTGAATTCAAGAAGGAGCGATGAGTAAGTTCCATAACCTAGTGAGTGGAAAATGTTACTCGTTGATGACTAGTGTGTTGTGTATATATGTTTATGTGTATATGTCTATCCATGTATATTTAGCTCTTAAACATGAATATTTGATGCCTTGATTGGATTAAGTGATAAAAGTGCTACTTTGTAATACTGGTTTTGTTGTATTGTGTAATTATGTGAAACTTTGTTTGCGTTTGATAAAGCGAATGATATTGTTTTTATGTATACGAAATAGAATCCGGGTGCACTTAAGATACATTTGCTTTGTTTATTTGATATTTGATTAAACATATTCAAGTATCTTAGCCTCGGGGAGGATATGTGAGGAATATATATTCTTGGTATGTAGTAGCAAACGTGCCCCAAGGAAGAGAGGGGTGAGTCCTATGGACTCCGTGAGTGAAAAATCGTACCTAAAGGGTACTAGCATCACCCAACACAAACATATAACATATATAATAACCTCATGTAACATTGTTCATACCTTAATTCACATTACACGTATACATTATAATGTCATAAATTCACAATTTACATGAAACACAGGGATTACAAATCAATTAGAGCAATAACATCAAATAAAATAACCAAAAGGCCAACGAGTGACCCAGCCCCGCAAAACATTATCACCCCCTATCGAGCATTTACGCCCCCGCACAAAAATTGATCTCCATACATAATCCATCACACCGGGGTTGAGCACTCAATTTAAAAAAGCATTTATCAGAATCAGAATTTCTCATGATTTTAAATCAGAATATCCTAGGTCCACCAGGATCTTAATTTTGGAGATAAAATTATTTCTCAGAAAAAAAACTTCCACGTGTTGGCCCTTATCAACCACAGACAATTTCAAACAAAAATGATTCAACTAACTCACTAAAATATTGTACTAGAACATTTATTTAAATACACATACAATTGAACATAATAATCTAGCCCTTAAAGTCAATAATTAACCACTCACCCGTAACCGATTCTATTCGTCACTCACACTTGCATCCATGCGTCTCATCAGTTCCACATTAGAATTCGAAACTGAAATTCATATTCCTAAATAATAATTAGTTCATAAACGTTATTGTTATAATATTTTAATTACTAAACTTATATCTCAACTTGTATAGGTTTCTTTATAAAAGTTTTCCATTAAGCTATTACATGTCAATTAATATGAATTGGACTTTATGTGATAGGGTTAATAATGAATAGACATTTTAAATGTCTTGACAATGCATAGGGTAGAAGAAATCATTAGAAAAGATAGAAAGTACTCAGTGAGTTAAAGATGTTGAAACTGTCCAAACTTGGGATTTGGACCAGTGTCTACTTTAACGATCATATATTTCTCTAGGAAATTCCGAACCCAGTTTCGTAAAATTTATAAAATACTAGACACATGTAGCGTTATAATGGTATATCATTTGTAATTTTTAGATTTGTATATCAATACAGTTTATTCTTTGAAAGTTGCATAAAATTCTGTAAAACGCAGTATTTTGACAGCTCTGACCTTAATTTAGTTAATTAAACATAACTTTCTCTAGGAAAAATGAAATTCAATTCTGTTTTTCAGGTTTATTAATAAAGTATATGTATCTTTCTTATTTAGAAACTTTTCCAAAACTTAGTATTAAACCCACTCAATTCCTTACATGAACTGAAAACAGGGCACTAAAAATCCTATGTGAACTAGCCAGAGTCTAACAGCTCTAACTCACAACATACTGAGAACTAAGCTACAAAATTTTGCAGACAATATTTTAGTACAATAACCTACATTTTATCTTTTTAACTCTTAATTTAATTCTACCCCAAAAACACTCGAAATACCGAATTTCTGTTACTTACGAAATCTACCCCTTGCATCTGTTTAGTAACCTCTTTAACCCTCATTCCCTTACAACTAGTTTCATTTAGGCATTTTAACAAACACCTTAAGAGCATAATAACATTACACATATTTTAAACATTAATTCTAAGATTGATTTAGCTATTTAAAAGATTCAATTATGAAAATTCAACACCCATTCACTCTAAAACCTCCAAGTTAATTCACTTTCAAGCTTCCATTCCTACAACTTTATTCATACTAATTCCGACCTTTCATCTAAATATCAGCAACCAAGGAGGAAAAGAAATGAATTGCATAAAGGCAAGAGAATTACCAACTCACGGTTGGCCTAGAAACTTGAGGTTGCCGTTAGGTGGATTGGGGCTGCCAAAATAAAATTCTTGCTGCCAACGGTTGAAGCTGCTGCTACCTTCAAGAATGGCTGCCAATAAAAAAAAAAAAGAAAAAAAAAAGGCATCCCACGGTTGGAGAAAGCTGCCCATAAACTAAGGGAAACTGTCCTCGGCCGCAACTATGCAGGAGATGTGCTGCCAATTGAAGGCAGCTTGGACTCCTTTTTTGCTGCCCTAAGCCAAGGATTAGCTTCGCCCCTTCCTTTTCTCTTGTTGGATAGTCACACAAAGAAGAGTATAATAAGCTGCCCTCACAATTGGAACTTAGAAAGATGTTCTTGCGTGACTCAATTGGAAATGAAATTGGGCTGTTTACAGCTAGCAAAAGAGCTGAAATTGAAGGAGGAAGGAACAGCTATCAAAAAAAATAAAAAAACAGCTGGAAGGAGGATGGTTCAGCAAGGAATTCAATACCATCCAAAATAGAGGAAAGAAAGAGCAAGGCACAGTTATATAAAGGCAGCTACTACTATCCCAACTTGAACTCTCTGGACTAGGGAGGGTTGAATTAAGAGGAGCAACACACATAGATAAGAAAGAGATGAGGTATTTTTCCTCAATTGTTATAATCAGTAACCAGAAAATTCTAGAGCCACCGAAGTAGGAGAAGAAGGAGTGCAAAGGCGGTGAATCACCCAAGGGGAAAAAAAAAATTGAAATATAACAAAAGACAAAAAAAAAAAACTTAAATATCAAAGTCAAAATTCAACTTGTATGGCTCATAATTAACTTTATTTTATGTCTACATATATATATTGATATAGCTATATCCAAATATTATTTTATTCTAATGCTACGATAATTTATGTACAAACATTAAAAATAAATTGTCTGTTACACTATCAAGTTATAACATGTTTAATTTTTATTGTTATTTCTCTAATTTGTTTATGTCATTGTCATTTTATAACTGAAATTTACATATTATATGTAAAACTTGAATTTACGATACCGGTTTATAACAATGTGAAACTTTGTTTTTGTTTGATAAGGGCCAATGATATTATTTTTATATATGAAATAGAATCCGGGTGTACCTAAGATACATTTACTTTGTTTATTTGATATTTGATTAAAGACATTCGAGTAACTCAGCCCTGGAAGGATATGTAAGGAGTATATATTCTTGGTGTGTTGAAGCAAACATGTCTCGAGGAGGATATGTATTTGGTATGTGGGTGCAGAGTTACTCTGATTGGCCCTTTTGTGTGCTTTGGATGATTTGTTTGCATCCATTGATTAAGTTATTTGTATATTGTATACCGTGACTTATGTTTGTTAAATTTAACACTTTATATATATATATATATATGTACGTATGAAGTTGGGTTGTTTTTTAAATTTATGATCAAATATGAATATGCAACCTATGTGTTTTATATTATTTGTTGATTGATACTAGTACCCTTTAGGTATGTTTTTCACTCACTAAGCCTTTATGACTCACTCTTTATTTGTTCATATTTTTTTAGTATTAGGATCTTATCAAATGTCCTAGACAGACACTTGACTTGCCGATTGTACTGCGACAAGGTACTCTTTGAGATCATTTACTTGGAGCCCGGGGATAGAGCTTTACAGTCACATTAGGACTTGAGTATTGCATTTTTATTTTTGTAATTGTTTAGTTGGTATTGTTTATGGTACATAATAGAGCTAAGCTCCTTATGGTTACTATTAAAGTTGTGGTCTGGTTATATGTAACCAGTTACACTATGTTTGTATTCTTGGACATGTTACATTTTACAAGGAACCTCTGCCAAATTTTTTAGTTAAATTGTTATATATTTCAGTAAATAAGCATTTGTATTTGGCTTTTAATTTCTAAACTTTACTTTTATTCTCTTGTTTGGTCAAAGGTTGTATGTGTTTATTTGATTTAAAATTAGGGTTAAGGAGGATTGGTAACTATTCCTCCGGCCAGTCATACCTTCGTGTAGGGTGTGACACAATAATTTTTTTACAAATATATAGTTTCAACAAAAGAGAATATGCCGCTAGAAAATAATATTTCCTACATATAAATATTCTTAGGTCCTAGAAATAATTAATAATATACACAAAAAAATGTATCAACTAAATAATCATATGTATGATACATACATAATCATTTAACATTGTATAATATAATTTAATTTATCAAAATTATGATAATTCATAAGGATAAATAAAACTAATATATGCAAATAACATAGTTGATCAAGACTTATATATATCTTATATCTATAAAAATTGTAAGACTTTGTTGTCAACAAAATCTTACTTGAAACATATGCAGCATAAACTCATAATTATATTGTGATAACCCAACACTTTAACTTGATTTCTAGGAAGCTTGTACGGAAATTTTCTTGACTAGGTAACTAAATTTCATACCAAGACAAATGTACATAATTGAAAACTTGTATAAATATAGAAATAATGCAAGAATAAATTTTTATTATATAATTGACTAAATAGGAGCTTAAATATTTATGTGGGTAATTTTTTTTTCAAGGTGTAAAATAAGTGTACAATATTTATATTTATAGATACAACAAGATTAATGATGCACCATGTAATTTTTTTTAGAAAGTAAAAATATAAAGAGGTATATACCTAAACAATATGATTAAAATTCACATCCCACACACACACATACACACACACACACACACATATATATAATATTGATACCCACCATAAATTAAAAATAATGACTTTGACTTTTCTTTTATTCTCTTATTTCTTTCTTTTCTCCTTCTTTGGCCGAGAGGTCTTCAAATTTCTGGACTATTCTAGCTAGTCTCCACTGCCTCCTTTCTTCCTGCTTGGCCGTGAATGCTTCTTGGGAGCCGCTTAGCCATATCTCCTTCCTTGGTAGCTCAGTTTGTCTCCACTAACTCATGAAACTTAGTCCCACAAACCTTGCTAATTGTGAGTGGCAAGAGGTCAGGATGGGGCATGAAGTTTGAAGTATACTTTCTTGCCCGTGTAAAGCAGGTTTGCTGTTCCTTTAGGTTGTTAAACCTCCAATAGTCTGAACTTGCTTGCAAAGGCCGATTTCTCCTCTTTGTGGTGAACTGCCTCTACCTTGCTCCTTCCCTTGTTTTTGTTTCATTGATTTGTAGCTCCTCCTTGCTTGTTCAAGAGCTTTATTTTTTTAGTATACCATTCTTTTCCTTCTTTTATTACCGTTGAAGTTGGCTGTGGAGTCCCTGGTTTTTCCATGATATTGTAGCTGCCCATACTAAACTTGTAGTAGCTGAGAGGTGTTTTGTTGGTGCCTCATTTTGGTCCAGCCGTGAGATGATACCAATTTGGTGGGTTCCTCCTTTGCTCGGCTTATGGGTGGTCTTTTAGGGAGGTTGTGCAGCAAAATAACAAGGCTAGGAAGGCTAGTAGGTACACCTTCTTCATGGCAGTAGCAAGGATATTGGGTAAGGTGTGGGCTGAGTATGGATTCTAAGTATTATGTTAGTTTAATTGCTTTAAATCAATAAAATTCTTGTGGATTGTGGTTATGGGTATAGATTAAAGGAAAGTTGAATTAAGGATTATAATCAAAGAACATAAGAAGTAGAGGATTAAGGGAGTAATTGGAATATGAATAAGATGTCATATGATGGACTTATGTAAGTCTCATGGTGAATATATATATATATATATATAGATGCATGCTTATAAGCTAACATAAAAACATACATATTAGGTAGTTGATAAAATATCCACAAGAAAATAATTGTATCTTAATGAACAAGAATTGGTTGGATTGATATTGGAAAGTGAAATTTAAGTTCTTGATTAATTCTAAATCACTAATACAATCTTTAATTTAATTGGATTAGGAGTAATGTTAGTGAATTAGTGTTGAAGTGAGGAGTATGAATTGGAGCTTGAAAGTGGTGGAAAATGAGAGTTAAGTGGGTTTTGAAGGGGGTACAGGGGCAGATTTAGTGGATGAAAGAAATTCTGGGTTTCAAGTGCTTTTGGAGCTGAATTAAAATAAGTGTCCAAAAGAGAAAGTGTATTTTAGGATCTTGGGATGTTGTCTATAAAATTTTGTGGCTTGGTTCCAAATATGTTGTGAGTTATAGTTGTTAGACTCCAGCTAGGTCAGGTAGGATTTGCAGTGCCCTATTTTTTGTTCATGTAAGGAATTGAGTGGGTTCATGACATATTTTAGGAAAATTTTTCTAGATAATAAAGATATATATACTTGTCTATTAATAAACCTAACAAACGGAATCGGATTTTGTTTTTCCTAGAGAAAGTTATGTTCAATTAACTAAGGTAAGGTCAAAGTTGTCAAAATCCTGTGTTTTGTTGAATTTGATGCAATTTCAAATAATAAACTGTATTGATATACAAATCCAAAAATTACAAATGATATACCATTATAAAGCTACATGTATCTTGTATTTTAAAATTTTACGAAACTAAATTTGAAATTTCCTAGGGAAAGATATGACAGTTAAAGTGGACATTGGTCCAAACCCCAAGTTTGGACAATTTCAACATCTTTAACTCACTAAGTGTTTTCTATCTTTTCTAATGGTTTCTTCTACCCTATGCATTGTCAAGACATTTAGAATGTCTCTTCATTATTAACCTTATCACATAAAGTATAATTCATATTACTTGACATGTAATAGCTTAATAGAAAACTTTCATAAAAAAACCTATACAAGTTGAGATAGAAGCTTAGTAATTAAAAGATTATAACAATCACGTTTGTGAACTGAGTATTATTTGAGAATATGAATTTTAGTTCCGAATGCTAATGTGGACTTGATAAGATGCGTGGACGCAAGTTTGAGTGACGAATGGAATCGGTTATGGGTGAGTGGTTAATTGCTACCTTTAGGGGCTAGATTAGTATGTGTAGCTGGGTCACTCGTTGGCCCTTTGATTGTTTTGCGTGATATTGTTGCCCTGATTTAAATTATGATCCTGCGTGTCATATAAATTGTGAATTCAAGAAACTTACCACGTATACGTATTATGTGAAATGTTATATGAACAATATTACATGATGTTACTATTTATATGCTACACACTTGTATTTTGTAACGCTAGTACCCTTTGGGTACGATTTTTCACTCACAGAGTCCATAGGACTCACTCTTTTCTCGTGGATATTTTCTTTTAGTGACAAGAGTTTGGTATATGGCATTGCCGAGCTTAGGATTTGCCGAATGAGTGTGGCACGATATTTTCATGACCTCAAACTTGCAATTAAAGATGAAAGTTTGCAATCATATTAGAACTGTGGGTGTCAAATTTGGTATAATGTAATATTCTAGAATTTGTCTTGTTGAAAAAGTGAACGAAGCTAAGCACCTTATTGTCTTTGTGTTGTGTTGCATAAGAAAAAGAGTCTACAGAATTGTATTTTTAGGCATATTCCCTAGTGCAAGGAACCTCTGCAAAAAATATTTCAGTAAGTTATGATTTATTTCAATCAATAAACTTTTAATGTTAACTTTTGTGTTTATAAATTCTTGGTTTTTTTTCATTGGTTGGTCAAGCGTCATAGTCGATCCTTTATTTTAGTCAGGGTTACAGAGGTTTAGTAACCATTCCTCCAACCGATCATGCTTCCATGAAGGGTGTGTCATCATATATGTAACTCAATTAACCAATTACATGATTATAATAAAAACCCATAAATTCATTTAACCATTATAATTTATATCATTATACATACATATATATATATATATATATAAACAGATTACTTTTTTGTGTTATCTTAATTAAGTTAATTAAATAAAATATAATTGTGTATATGTTGAAAGATAAAAAAATTATAACATGTAATTTTTCTTTATACTAAACAAGACAGCTTGAAGTAGGCTCTGGTATCACATGTAAGCATATTCTAATCAATTCATGCAAATATGCTCTAATTAAATACGTAGCTCTAGCCATTGTTGCCTAAGGACCATAATCACAGTACAGAGAACTAGTACACATACCTTACCTAACACTCACAAAGGTCATCTAGCCTATGTATGAGAAATAATGGATGCACTGTATTTGATGGAAACACAGGCTTTTATAGACTAGTCCTAGGAACCCTATACAGTACCACTTAAACTGTTCCTTCCATCAAAAAATCAGTTATCTTAATAGGATAAACCTTTATCCTCATCTAGAGAGATAATATAAAGTGGTTATTATCCACTTTTATCTTTAACTATTTTATCACTTTACAATTATCTTTAACTAAAGATAATTATCTCTTAGTTAAAACTAATTAGTTGTGGCAAGTGGGTCACACTTAATCTCCTACTAGGAGATATGTTTTATAATAGAATAGTAGAGTATTCAGCTAACAAAAGTATATTTACAACTACTGTCACGCCCTCAAATAAAAGTATGACTAGCCAGAGGAAGGGATAACAAAACCTCTGTAATCCTGAATCCACAATGACTGAACACCAATGACTCTTAAACAAATTATAGTTAAGGCCAAGAAAACTTTACTGAACTAAAATAAAGTCATGAACTTGTTATGAAACATATATATTTATTAAAAATTCGACAGAGATTTCCCGTAAAATGGAACATGCCCAATAGTACATGCACCAATAACCTGGTACAATTCACCAATAAACCTTAATGTCAAAGTACTCAGAGGAGCTCTACTCCTAACAAGACATTAAGTTACTACAGTCAACTTAATATACACAACAATGAATGACACCTAAAATGACTGCAAGTGTCACCCTATCAGCTTCAAGTATGTAACTCCGAGATATACCTTGCTGCAATAGTGTCAGTAGGTAGCAAATCCTGACGCAAGTGAACAGTGTTTTTTTGATACTAAAAAAACAACAAAGAAATGTGTGAGTCATAAGGACTCAATGAGCAAGCCACGTACCTTGAAGGACCAGCATCAATCAACATATAATAACACATATCATTATTTAATCTCATGTAGTAATCGTAATAAAGTCACGATTCACATGTTTCACGATATATACAAGTCAAATTCAAATATCCAAAGTTTATCATTCTAAACAAAGCAATCAAATTATACAAAGCACACAAAGGGCCAACAAGTAACTCAGCCCCACACAACAGTATCACCCCCTACCGGGCATTTACGCGCCTGCACAACAGATTAATCTTCGTACATAGTCTATCCTACCAAGGTTGAGCACTCAATTTTTTTAAAACATTTATCAGAATCAGAATGTATCCAAATTTCAAACAAGAATATCCTAGGTGTACCTTGATTTCAATTTTGGAGATAAAAATCATTTCTTAGAAAATCTCACTTTATTGGCCCTTATCAACCACAACCAATTTCAAACATCTAACATAATTCAATCACTCAAATTCACATAGATTATTTCACATAATTATCTAGCAAACCAAGTGTACGTAATTCACTCACTAAGTTTACAGATGTGAGTCATCACTCCTCCTAGGATGTCTGAATATTCTCGGCGCGATTCGGAGCTGAAAATCATAAATGCATATATAATTTAAAATAGTCATTTTATAGTTAATTTCATGAGTCCCCAATTCTACGTACATATAAAATATACTAATTGAAACTACTTCCTTTTAAACCCTTATCGAATATCTTAAAAGGTATTTAATTCCCTTGAATAGGTACAAACGTATATTTATATACACCTAAAAATTTCACAAATTAACTTTTACATCAACCAATTCCATGGTTCCTATTTAACTAATTAACTAATTAACTATTAAAACCGATATTAATCAACTTTTATGCATAATTTACCTTAAGGCATGAATATGAATTCATGTACATGCACACCTTCTAACCTAGTTAACATAATCCTATAATCTTAATTTATTCACAAATTCAAATTTTATAGTTTAACATTAATTTATTTAACTTTCACATTTTCCAATTCAGCATATAACTAATGAGACTTATGTAGATTAACTTCTGTACACATATTGATATTTAAATTCTCTTAAATGTTTTATTAAATAACTAATATACATATTCTTCATTTTTAATTCACACATATATTCATAGGTATATACATGATTTCCCATACCTTTAGAATAATTCTATTGTATCTTATATTACTCATGTTTCACTTATCAATTCAATCTAACCCATTATATAAACTCTATTCAAACTTAAACATACAGATTCTAAATTTACATTGGTTTTAATGCTTGAAGCTAGTGCCTTACTCTTCAGAACTGCCTGTACATACTCAAAGAGCAAGGAATACACCCTTTTTGACTATATTTTTTTTATTCTTCTTATCAACTATCTGTAGTTTTGGAGACTTTTTCTACCAAATGTAGAAAGGTAGAAAGGCTTCATCAATCTACCCTGTACATACTCAAATGACTCTTTCTACCAAATACACCCTGTACATAAAGAACTTTTGGAGTCTATACCAAATGTAGAAAGGCTTCAATGAAATGACTCTTTCTACCAAATGGTGTAGAAAGAGTCATTTCATTGTCTGGTTGTCTTTATGTAGTTCTGTTTTCATCAATCTATGTGTTTCTATCTAACCTATCATGTTAAAATTGATGTTAATATTTGTTTTGTCAATTACCAAATTCATGTAGCATTATGGGCTCGAGATAATTACAAAGGAGCTCCAGTTTGATGAAGGACATCCAAATGTTCATAGATTATTTCTGGCTATCTATAAAAACTTCATGGAGGTAGCAAATTATGTAGTTATCAGTATTTTCTCTAATATATACCTAAACATACACATAAACCTTAATGTATTTACTAAGAAATCCTATATCATCCAATTCTAAACACAAACTTTATGTTACTCACTTTCCTATTCTTGAAAAAATTCTATAACCAATCAATATCAATTAACAATAATAGTCCCATGAAATTCCTTAAATACTTGAGAATATATATATATATATCCTCTCACGGTTTGGCTTTGTTGACAATGCAGATTCTAGCTACCTTAGCCAAGAAGGATTATCTCCCAAGTTTAAGAGTGGCTGTATATGGTAGCACAGGACAGGACATCATTCAACTTTACCTTAACTTGGTTGAACTATGAAGGAAATGCAAAGATAAAGGCAGAGCAAAGGAGGTTACAAGGTGGCTGTTATCAATCATTTACCAACCCATTCAACAACTCTAAGACTCACCCAATCCTACTCTGAAAATCTCCAAGTCCAAAAGAACAAAATCACACTACAATTTTGTTGATTTGGCTGTCAGCAAAGTAAAGTTCACAATCAAGAAAAGAAAACAACCCCTCACGGCATGGATGCAGATTTGTGCTTGCAGTCATGGAAAACAGCACCTACAAGGCAAAGAAAGGAAAACTAGGAAGGAGGTGGAGAAAAAAAAAAAATATCAGCAACAAGCTGCCATTAATCTCCTTAAATCAAAGTAATTTCAGCTTCCTAATATAGGCTTCTAAAGTCTACAAAAGCAAAGAAAACAACCAACCCACCAAAAGCTTCAATTAAATACTCTCCAATTGAAAACCCATGTCCAGTTAATAAAGCAGAGGAAACAATTACAGAGCTCGGCAAATGGAAGAGTGGCAAACAAATAGAAAAGTGAAGACAAGAAAAAGTAAGTCTGTTTCAAGGACAGTAGAGTACACCCAGAGTTAGATTATACTGACCCAGGTTCTTTATTTCATGGATCCCGCTACCATGATTCCTTTGGAGCTGGAAGACATGATTACTGTGGTTCTGATTATGATGGAGGTCAACATTCATCTTTTTATAGGGGTGATAGCTCATACGAACGTTGATGCTACTATTAGATTCATGAACCTACTGGTGGCTTGAGATTCTGGGATGGACTCTTCAATGATGAGCAAGTGGCTTGCTGTTTGAATAATTGACAAAGTTGCTTGTTCTTTTGCCTTGTCTTCATTCTGCATTTTTTTTTTTTTTCCTTCTCTTAATCCCGCAAACCACGGTCAGAGAAAGGAAGTAAAAAGTATAAAAAAAAAACTAATTTAATATAAACTTGTGGTGTTAACTTGATTCGTCAATTAGTGGTGCAGATTATTCTATTTATTTAAATATATTAATCATTGGTCTCTAAGGTAATAAATATATATATATATATACTAATTTCAATTATAATTCAATTTTTATGAAGTAAAATTTAAATCCAGGTGAATTAATAAGGTAAACTTTAAATTACCTATCTGAATATACAAATATTCCCTTATTTTACCTTATTTCATATTCACATAATCAAGATAATTTACGTATGACATCCTAAAAAGGACGTTAAGCTATCGGGTTATAACAACTACCTTGCTTATAGTGAGAGAATCCTCCCTAAATATCAAGCCCATGACTTGGTTGCACTAAGTAACTTCTTGGAGTAGTAGCGTTGAGTGACATCTTGGGAAGTAATACCTTTGCAGGTTTACAACTTGCATTAATGTTGTTATCGTAGCACAATTTTGATCTTTGCACTAGGGTTCATTTAGTGAGCTTATGCTTTAATCTTGGTGTGCTTAACTAGAACATGAAGCAAGTATGGTTTATGGATCGAGAAGGATTGTTAATGAAGTCAATTTGAAAGATCAAATGATAGAGTTGAATCAATTTAATCAAGATTTGCAGTGAATGGTGACAAGAATGCTTTAACAATTTGTGGCTTCTCTTACCCATAGCAGACGGAGTATTTCAATCCAAGGAGTGACTGGATCTGACTCCCCATATTCTCATACTTTCAATTTGACAATAAATTTATTGACGCCCTACTAACAATACATATCCTTCAGTTTCCAATATTCTTTAGAGCTAATAGAGCCAAATAAGTCCAGCTTGCGTGCGGAGCTTATATGCATTTTCTTCATTCACTTGAGGAAGCTTATCAAATGGTTCTTAAGGCAAAAGAAAAGCTTAAGTGGATTCTTTTAGAGTTCAAGGCCTTCAAAGAAAAACTTAGTGGCTCATGGAAAGTAATTTCTAGCAACTACTTCTCCAGACTCAATTCCACACATTGGAGGAAGGTCAAAAGGAAAAAAGAAAGCTAGTTCTTCAAATCTCAAGTGTTTTAGATATGATGAATCTGGTCACTGTTTATATGAATGCCAAAGGAAAAAAAGAAACATAAGTTAACCTTAATTATAGGGGGATAGCTAGTGAAGGAGGAAAGAAAGCCATGTTATGATGAAGAACATGATGATGTCCATTAATGGGCTATATGAATGGCTTATTATGCCTTTCAAAATTTTAAATACTTTCATGAGGCTCATGACTCAAATTTGGAAGGAGTTTATAAGGAAATGTGTAGTTTTCTTTTTTGATGAAATCTTGGTATATTGCTAAGATAAAATTTAGCATCTTGAGCATTAGTCAAACACTAATTTGGACAAAGCCAAATTTACAAATGTTTTTCCTTGAAACTCTAATTTGGACATAAAATCCTAATCGTTGATCTAAATGGCTTTTATTTCTTCTTACGGGTCTTATTGATAACTGTGATAACTTTGTAAAATAGATTTATTTCATATTCTTTTACTTATTTATTTTACCAATGTTCTAGAGTTTTAGTTGGTTTTTACTTAGTTTTTAGTTAATTTCTTGTTGAAGTTTATATCGTATTAGGATATTGAATCCTAGTTGAACTTGGCTAGCATTTAGGTGCTTTATAAGAGTCTATTCATACATAACTTAGTTGCATGTTTTGAAAGTCTAATGCATGAAAGAGTCTTTTCAGAAATCAAATTGGAGGAAAATTAATGCAATACACCAGAACAAACCAACCTTTATTTGAGCAGTGTTCTAGTCTAATTCAAAAATGATGAATTTGAAGGCTGCTTCGTGGCTCTAAACACTTGGGTGCCACAACGATGAAAAAGCTAGAAATAAAGTTTTACATGAAGAGCGTGGCGGCACGTTAGTACATGAAGTGGAGCGGCGATGGTGAAGTGCCGAGAATTCTAGCATGAAGTCAGAAAAGAATGCACCACAATGCCAGGTAGTGGAAGCCACGACATCATTAATGAAGACAATTTCTTATCAAAACAGAAGTCTTGGCGCCGCATGGCTAAGGAATGAGACACCGCGACATACTTCTATCAAAATTAGAATCCTAATTGGGTTTAAAACTAGGAGAAAAAGCCTTATATAAAGATGTGAAGGTTGGGGATTAAAGCACATAATAAAATAGAGTCTTTCTGGAGATAAAGGAAGCATCAATGGTGTAAAAAGGCAAGAAAAGCTTGGATGAGAATTAATTGGAAATTGACAACCTTCTAGTTTTCTTTATTCCTCCCTCTTTTTAGTTTTTCTTGTATTTACTTTTATGGTGATTTTACTTCGAGTTAATGTCTGCATTAGGTAGCATGAACTAATTTATGCTCTAGGATTATAATTGAACTCAACATGTAGCTAGATGGTTTTTATTATTTATTGCTTGCTTAGGGTTTGGGAATTGGATTTTTTATTTCATTCTATACTTAATGCTTCTAGTTGATTAGCTACCAATTAGATTGATGTTGTAACCTAAACAAACTTGGAAAAAAGGAGTTTAGTGTTAGCCTTGATTGAAATAGCACTTGATTGAATTCATGCACATGATTATTGAATTTGATTTGTGTATAGGATACAAATATAGCTACATGTCTGGTGTAGCCAATTTAAGTCTAATCTTATTGAGTCTTGCTTAACTTAATTATTATAGAAATATAGTGAATTGGTTAACTGAGGTATATATTTATAAGAGATAGGAATATGCTTATAATTGAATTTGAACCCTAGGTTAATAATTCGTTGTCATAACTAAGCAAGACAAGAAAATAATAAGTCTAGTAAAGTGTTGAGGGAAATTGTAATTCTAAGCCTTTATCCATTAAATTCTCTATTTTAATTTGTCATTAGTTAGGTTCAATTTATTATTAAAGTTTGCATCCTTAATTCGTTTGTTTGGATAAAATTAGGATTGTGTTAATTTTAAGCTTATTATTAATTTCAATTCCTTGTGTGATCGAAACTCTACTTTACTCTATATTACTAGTTAATAATACATGCACTTGCATGACTAAAATCGACAACCAATTTTTTGGTGTTGTTACCGAGGAATTACTTTACTAAATTTAGTTAATATTGATACCAAGCAATCTTATTTTTAATTCAAACTATTTTTTTCTATTATTTTTTTAATTTTATTTTATTGTTTGTTTTGTGAGGTACTCTGAAGATATTTAATCAATATTTCAACCTCACATGTTTAGCTTAATTTCACTTGGAACCATTCCAAGATACTTAGGAGAGTTTCAATGACATGCTTAGCATGAGTCCAAGTAAGAGCTACCAAAATGGCTTCAACTCCATATACTTTACAATGGTTTGTGTGATAAGACAAGGACAGTGGTTAATAGGCTAGCTGGTGAAAGTTTCATGAATCTAAGAGAAGACAAAGCTTAT
Source organism: Quillaja saponaria (assembly GCA_029379385.1). Classification (NCBI taxonomy): domain Eukaryota; kingdom Viridiplantae; phylum Streptophyta; class Magnoliopsida; order Fabales; family Quillajaceae; genus Quillaja; species Quillaja saponaria. Next base: position 5,354,909 of record CM055615.1, on the reverse strand, counting down.
GAGTTGTTAGAGACCTTAGCCTATCCTTTTATACCCATGAATGAGTGTAAATCAAGTGAGAACAAACCAACACCTAGTGTGGGTGTGCCGACAATAAGTGAGGAGCCTTTAGAGATGTCTCACGAATGGCTACAAAGTTTCTTTCCATCATGTATTCACTTCATAGAAAATGAATCACATGAGGAAATCTATGATGCCCAACCTATTGAGCTCAATTTAGTCATAGAAGAAGAATTATATGATGAAAACCATAATGACCAATTTATTTAACCTTAATTGGTTATAAAAGAAGACTTTCATAATGAGGAAGTTACTCAAGACTTGATCATTGAAGAAAACCCACAACCTCTTGAGTTTCAAGTTGACTTTAAATTCTATATCTATGAAGATCCTATGTGGCTGCATCGTACCTCCTCAAATACCAAGCATGTTCTTCAAAGCCAAGTGATGTTGAGTGCATGTGCCAAATACTTTCATATCTTGCCAAGCTTGAGAGCATCATGAGCCAAGACCCATAAATAGTGTTACATGACACTTATTATGGGGGGAAGCCATTTGTTTAGGAGCACTTTTCCAATAGTCAAACCGATGATTATAAATCAAGCATTTCTTAGGAGGAAACCCAAGTTTCTAAATTTTCCTTTTTTCTTTTTAATTTATTTATTTACTTTTTTTTTAGTTCTTATTGAGAATTTTCTGTTATAACTCGATAATCTAATATTTTTTTTATATTGTACAAAAATTATTGAGATGACGTAAATAATAAATTTGTATAAAGTAAATTAAAATTAGAGTTCAAAAGATAAAATGTAGCTTATAGTCTTGAAATTTTACAGTAGCTTGGTTCTAAGCATGTTGTTAGTTAGAGCCGTTAGACTCCGGATAGGTCAAGCAGGATTTTTAGTGCCCTGTTTTTGGTTCATGTAAGAAATTGAACAGTTTCAATACTTATTTTAAGAAAAGTTTCTAAATACGAAATATAGATATACTTATTTACAAATAAACCCAATAAACAGAATTGGATTTCGTTTTTCCTAGAAAAAATTGTGTTCAATTAACTAAGGTAAGGTTAGAGCTATCAAAATCCTGCTTGTTGCAGAATTTAATGCAACTTCAAACAATAAACTGTATTGATATACAAATCTAAAAATTACAAATGATATACCATTATAAAGCTACACGTGTCTAGTATTTTATAAATTATACAAAACTGGATTTACAGTTTCCTAGAGAAAGATATGACCATTAAAGTGGACACTGGTCCAAATCCCAAGTTTGGACAGTCTCAACATCTCTAACTCACTAAGTGTTTTTTATTTTTTCTAATGGTTTCTTCTACCCTATACATTTTCAAGACATTTAAAATGTCTCTTCATTATTAACCTTATCATATAAAGTATAATTCATGTTAATTGACATGTAATAGTTTAATGGAAAACTTTCATAAAGAAACCTATACAAGTTGAGATATAAGCTTAGTAATTAAAAGATTATAACAAAAATGTTTATGAACTAAATATTATTTGGAAATATAAATTTCAGTTTCGGATTCTAATATGGACCTGAGACGCGTGAATGCAAGTGTGAGTGACGAGTGGAATCGGTTACGGGTGAGTGGTTAATTGTTGCCTTTAGGCTAGATTAGTATGTGTAATTATATGTTTATTTGAATATATGTGATATATGAAAAATAAGCAAGTAGAGTATTTCAGTAATTTATTTAAATTATGTTTGTTTGATATTGGTTGCTTTGTTTGACATTGGTTGTGGTTGATAAGGGCCAACAAAGTGAGATTTTTATGAAAAGTAATTTTTATCTCCAAAATTAAAAATCCAGGTGCACCTAGGATATTCTGATTTAAAATTATGAGAAATTATGATTCTGATAAATGTTTTTTTTCTCAATTGAGTGCTTAGCCCCAATAGGATGGATTGTGTATGGAGATTAATTTGTTGTGCAGGCACGTAAATGCCCGGTAAGGGGTAATAATGTTATGCTGGGGCTGGGTCACTTGTTGGCTCTTTGGTTGCTTTGTTTGAGATCATTGCTCTGATAAATTTATAATCCTATGTATCATGTAAATTGTGAATTTATGACAATTACAATGTATACGTGTAATGTAAATTAAGATATGAAAAATTTTATATGAAGTTATGACATATATTATACGCTTATGTTGTGTGATGCTAGTACCCTCTGGATACAATTTTGCACTCACGAAGTCAATAGGACTCACCCCTCTTTTTTGGTTATATTTTTTAATACCAGGACCTCAAAAGGAGTTAATTCCTAATACAAGATTTTGTTGAGGATTTGATGACAAGGTATGCCTCGAAATCTCATACTTGGAGTCAAGGATGAAAGTTTGCAGTCACATTAGAACTGTGGGTGTCAAAGGTGGTATGATGTGATATTCTAGTATTGTCTTCTTGATGATGTGAATGGAGCAGAGCTCCTTATTGTCTTTGTGTTGTGTTAAGTAATAAAAAAAGTTTCTAGTATTGTATTTTAAGACATGTTCCATATTGCAAGGAAGCTTTGCCGAAATTTTCAGTAAGTTGTGATTTATGGTAATCAACAAACTTTCAATGTTAACTTTTGTCTTTATAAATTCTTGGTTTTATTCATTTGATGGTCAACAGTCATGGTCGTTCCTTTATTTGAGTCAGGGTTACGGAGGTTTGGTTTCCATTTCTCTGGCCAGTCATGCCTCCATGAGGGGTGTGACAGAAATTATAATAATGAAATTTATAAACTAAATGATATTTAAATTGGTGATTTTTAGCTCTAGGTCCTATTAATGATATACTAACTGCATCAAATGCTAGACGGAATGACAAATCGAGATCTTAAGCTAGTGAGCGAATTACATGCACTTTGGTTGCTAGATTATTATATGCAATTGTATGCGTATTTGAATAGACGTGCTACATGGAAAAATAAGCAAGTCTAGTATTTCAGTGATTTATTTGAATTATGTTTATTTGATAAGATTGTGGCTGATATGGCTAACAAAGTAAAATTTTCTGAGAAATGATTTTTATCTCCGAAATTGAAATCCAGGTGCACCTAGGATATTCTTATTTAAAATTCTGAGATATTCTGATTTTGATAAATGTTTTTAAAAATTTAAGTTCTTAGCCCCAGTGGGATGGATTATGTATGGAGATTAATTTGTTGTGTAGGCGGGTAAATGCCCGGTAGGGGGTGATATTGTTGTGCAGGGCTGAGTTACTCGATGGCCCTTTGTGTGCTTTGTATGTTTTGATTGCATTGTTTGGAATGGTAAACTCTGGATATTTAAATGGACTTGTATATATTGTGAAACATGTGAATCGTGACTTTATTATGATTATTATATGAGATTAAATAAGGATATGTGTTATTATGTGTTGATTGATGCTGGTACCCTTAGGGTACTAGGTTTGCTCACTAAGTCCTTGTGACTCACACCTTTCTTTGTTTTTTTTTTTTTAGTATTAGGAAAACACAGTTCGCTACGTTAGGATTTGCTACCTAACGACCCTGTTGAGGCAAGGTATATCCCAGAGTCACATACTTGAAACTGATAGGGCAACACTTGCAGTCATTTTAGGTGTTATGCATTGTTGTGTATATTAGGTTAACTGTGGTAACTTGACGTGTTATTAGGAGCAAAGCTCCTCTGTGTATTTTGCTGCTATGGTTTACTGTTGTCTTGTAATTAGGTTACTTATGTATGTACTATAGCGCATGTTCCTCTATAAGGGGAACCTTTGCCGAATTTTTAGAAATTATCTTATGTTTAATAACCAGTCATGAGTTTATTTTAATTCAGTCAAGTTTTCTTAATTTATTTAAGAGTCATTTGTGTTCAGTAACTAAAGATTTGGGGTTACGGGGGTTTGGTGTTATAACCTTCATAACTCGAATAACGAAAAATTGAGTATTTAACACAATGTGTAAAGTTACGTAATAGAATAAACAAATTAATTAAATAATAGTATAGTTAAATATGTTATAATTCAATATTATGACCAAGTAAATTCAAGTGAGTAAATAATTAATATATAGATATATATATTAAGATTTAATCTCCATCACAAGTAAATTAAATAAATAATACAATTTAACATGTGCATATATATGTATACAACTAAGAATAAATTGAAACCACACATTCAATATATATATATATATATATATAACAAGAATGAATATGCACCACATCTATATTGTGCTTAGATTTTGACATGTGACATTATTCCATAATTTTTTTTTCTTTTCTCTTTCTTTCTCTCTTTGACCGATCCTTTGGAGATTTCAGCCTTCCACCGCCTTTGCTTGTCTTTATTTCTTTTGCCCTCCCCTGTTTTGTTCTTCCTTCATTCCTTCAAGAAACTTCCAGTTCCTTCTCCTTTCTTAAAGCTGCTGAAGTTTGCACTTGAGTTTGATTCCTCTTTAGTTCATGTATGAAGGTTCTTCCTCTTGGACTAGCCATACCTCCTCCTCTTGATAGCTACAGCCACTTCACATTAACCTTTTCTTTGTTAGTGTTTTACCCTTGTTTTCCGTGTGAGAGTACCTACAGCCTAGTGTAAATTCCTCCTCGCAGCCAAGGTATTTCATTCTCCTTGTTTGCCTCAAGTTTACAACTTTCAGATTGGGACCATCTTGTTTAGCTGTCCCTCTCTTACAGCAGCTCTTTCAAATGGCTGCAACACACCAAGTCAACCAACCTTGTTTGGTGAGCTCCGCATCACTTCAAATTCCATTCAATTACATGTTTCCTTGTAGTTGGTACATTTTTCTTCTTGCTTTATTGAGAATTAGATATGGGGGTTGTGTGGGTTGTGAAGAAAAGTTTAGAATTAGAGCTTAAAAGTGATAGGCAATTGGTTATGTTAATATTGATTGTAGAGAATGATTTAAAGTAACCAATTTACTTTGAATGTAATATTTGGAATATGAACAATGTTGACTTGAAGAACTTGTACTGATTTTCTTAGGGTATATACATATATGTACACTTACTCATAAACTAGAATAAAGCATGCCCTTAAGATGTTTGTAAGAATGCCTAAATGAAAACTTTATGAGTAAAACTTGGTTATTCAATTCTTGGGAGGTTAAGTTGACATATAAGCTTAGTAATTAAAAAGGTTATAACAATAACATTTAGAAACTAAGTATTATTTGGAAATATGAATTTCAATTGAAGGTGAGTGGTTAATTGTTGCTCTTGGGCTAGATTATTATGTCTAATTGTATGTGTATTTAAATAAATGTGCATGTACAATGTTTTAGTGAGTTAATTGAATCATGCTTGTTTGAAATTGTTTGTGGTTGATAAGGGCCAATAAGATGAGATTTTTCTGAGCAATGATTTTTATTCCGAAATTTAAAATCCAGGTGTACCTATGATGTTCTGATTTAAAATCATGAGAAATTCTGATTCTGATAAATATTTTTTCAAAGTGAGTGCTCAGCCCTGGTGGGATGGATTATGTACGGAGATTAATTTGTTGTGCCAGCGCTGTAAATGCCCGGCAGTGGGTGATACTGTTGTATAGGACTATGTTACTCGTTGGCCCTTTGGTTGCTTTGTGTGCTATGATTACTCTGATTCATTTGTGATTCTATGAATTATATAAGTTGTAAATTTGTGACGATTACAAATGTGTACGTGTATTTCTAATTAAATCACGATGTTATTTTATATATATTTGTATTGAGTGAGGCTAGTACCCTGTGGGTACGATTTTCCACTCACGGAGTCAATAGGACTCATCCCTCTCGTGGATAATATTTTTTCAGGAGTCCAATATATGGCGTCACCGAGTTTATGACCCGTCGACAAAGTACGGCAAGATATTTTCCAGGATTTTAGACTTGAAGTTAATGATGAAAGTTACAGTCATACTAGAATGGTGGAATGTTTAATTTTATATGATGTAATAGTCTAGATATTTGTCCTCGTGTCGCTGTGTGAAATTAGGAACACATATGCTATATTTTGAGGCATGTTATATAAATTTTCAGTAAGTTGCTATTTGTTTCAGAAAACAAACTTTTACAGTGAACTTCTATTTTATAAAAGTTACTTTTATTTTTTAGTCGGATCAAAAGTCATGGTTGTTACTTTGTTTTGAAGTCAGGGTTACGGAGGTTTGGTTATCCAAGCCTCCGGCCAGTCATGCCTCTATAAAGGGTGTGACATTTGGTTATCCATTTCTTTGGCCAGTTATACATTTATTTGAAGGTGTGACATTTTCTCATTAAGTGTTGTTATTTTTTTATATAGGCACATCAGTTTTTACCTCTTCCAAACTTTTGCATTACTAAAGACAACAAGGAAGATGATTCATGAGCTATCCACCTTGTTATCATTGACAATGGAGTTTTTCTTATTTTTATTCATTTTCTAGTTTTTTTCATTAAGTTTAATGTTCGCCTTAAGATTGAGGACGTGATTTAGGTCATCTTTGGACGATTTGAGCCTTTTGAACTACCTTGTTTTATATTTTTATCCTTAGTATATTCCTTTGAGCCTAATTTGACCTTATCTTGTTCACACCACATTAAATATTTCACCTCACCCTTAGTTAATTTCCTTTTGCATCTCTCACTTTTAAGCATGTTGATCTTTCTATAAAGATTACGGACTTATATGTTTAAAAAAATAATAATAAAATAAAAAATAAGAAATAAGAGAGGCTGGAAAAGAAAATTATATTTGTACCCTATGTTCAACCCGTTTTTCATAATATAATGAAATAAGTTTGTGGGTGTGTCATTGAGTTGTTACAAAGGAAATTTGTGCATAAAGTATCTTGAAAGTTTTCTATACCTTGTGCTCTTTGTTGTAAGATTAAGGACAATGTTAATTTTAAGTTTAGGAGTATGTGAATTCTTTCGAATTATGATCAAAATTATTTCAAACTTTAATGGAAAAAAAAAGTCGAGAAAAAAAAAAAAAGAGTGAAAAGGTGAAAATAAAATGTATACATGGCAGAGATAGAAGAAAAGTGGAAGCCAAGTATAGGTATATTACTTGGAATGTGAAGGGAATTCTACCAAAAGTCCTAGAATAAATAATGTGCTTAAGGTGATTTTAAGCCTATTGAATATCCTTTATCATACCATTTCCCTAGCCTTATATTACAAGTTTATAAATTCCTAATGATCCTTCACTTAATGTTATCTTTATTAGTGGAGAGAGAGATGAAAAGCAAACCCATGAGATTTGAATGCTAAGTTCTACTTTTCATCGACATAAGCTAATCCAGATTGCTTAGAATTTCTTTGTAAAAAGATCATACACACACACACGTGGAAATCCATTCGAGAATGAAACTAGTGTATGAATTGAATCATAAATTTGCATGATCGCCTATGATTGTCCATAAGTCAATAATTTTTTTTTAAATATATATATTTGAGGATACTTTAGAAGTAATTGAATTAGTGTGATTCATCTCCTGCTTCTATTTTTAGTTTGCCTTTTTGTTTTTCTTTTGCTCAAGGGCTAGCAAAACTTTATGTTTAAGGATGTAATAACTTTTTAAACTAGAGTTATTTCATATTTTTTGACTCATTTATTTTAGCTATGTTATAGAGTTTTAGTTGGTCATTGCTTAGTTTTTAGTTAATTTCTAGTAAAAGTTCTTATCTAATTAGGATGTTGAATCATAATTGATTTTGGCTAGGATTTTGGTATTTTATAAGATTCTATTTCTACTTAACTTATTTGTGTGTTTTCAAGATCTATTGCATGAAAGATTCCTTTAGAAGTCAAATTGAAGGAAAATTTATGCAGGACAGCAGAAGAGACCTACCTTTATTTGAACAGTGTTCTAGTTTAATTCAAAAATGATGAATTTGAATGTTGTGTCATGGCTCTAAACACTTTGGCGCTACAGTACTGAAGAAGCTAGAAATAAAGTTTTACTTGGAGAACATGGTGCCGCAACAGCGAAGTCTCAAGGATTTTAGCATGAAGTCAGAGATGAAGGCGTCGAAACTCTAGGTAGAGGAAGTCGTGGCTCCATTAATGAAGCTTCATGTCTCCACGACTTAGAACCAATTAGGCTTCATATCCTAACTATTGATTATAATAGATTTTAGTTTCTTCTTATAGTCTTATTCGTCCCCACTATCATACTCTACATGGAGACATGACTGGCCAGAGAAATAAGTAACCACACTTCCTTAACCCTGACTTCAAATCAAAGAAACACATACGGCTCTTGACCAAACAAAGATTAAAAATAAAGTTTAGAAAATACAATTTAAATGAAAATACTTATTTACGGAAACATATAACAATTTAACTAAAAATTTCGGCAAAGATTCCCTCTAAAGTGGAACATGCGCAAAATACAAACATAATATGATTGGTTACATTCAACAAGTTAACAACAACAACAATATACAAAAGGAGCTCCGCTCCGTTTTATACCACAACAACAAATAACTGAATTATTACACAATACAAAATTTAACACCAAAGCCCTAATCTAACTGCAAACGTTCATCCTTTGACTTCAAGTATGTGATCCTGAGGAGATGCCTTGTTGCATGCTATTGGCAAGTTCGCATACTCATCAATGATGTATACTGGAATCTTGTTACTAAGAAATATATCAACAAGCGAGGGGTGAGTCACAAAGACTCAGTGAATGAAAAATATACCCAAAAAGTACTAGTATCACTCAATAAATGAATAGAATATATATATGGATAAAATAATTTCAGAATAACATGCATTCCAAAACAATTAAAATCCACACGTGCGTAAATATAGAAAACGTAAAATTAAACAAACACAATTTATGTAATACATTATACAAACAAATCAACCAAAGCACTCAAAGGGCTAATTAGAGTAACTCAGCACCGCACACCAAATATATATACTCCTTCAATATCCATCCCCGGGGTTGAGTTACTTAAATATCATTAATCAAATGTCAAATAAACAAAGCAAATGTATCCTAGGTGCACTCGAATTCTATTTCGTATGTTAAAAATCATTTCGGATAAAAATCAATTTTATTGGCCCTTATCAAACATAAACAAAATCACAAAATAATCATAAGTCAATTAATGTACAAAGATCAACCATATAACATTTAATTCAATTATAGCACTACACATTCCTATTTATCACTAGATGAACATATTCATACAAATACATCGAAATAATTAAACACATTAATCTAGTAACCAAAGGGTAACATTTTCCACTCACAGTGATACGAATCTCACTTGTAGTTCCTTCTTGAATCTAGCTATATCGTTGTATCAATAATACATTTTGAAACTAAAAAAAATATTCCCAAGTACTACTTAGTTTATTAAATTAGTTGTTTTAATCCTCTAGTTACGAAAACTCATATATATCAACTTCCATGTGTTTGTTTGAAACTAAATCCTTTTTGGTATTTTAATAAATACCTTGTAGGAAACTCAATTCCATATCATATATATATATTCATACCAAGAAATTAATACCAACTCACACTTTCAACATTCCTCATTTTCCCAACATTAAATCCAAGTTAAGATAATATTTTAAAATCAACCAAGGGCTTGAATCCTGACATTCCAATACTCATGCAACCAAGTTCTAATATTCCCCTTTCCTTAATCATTTAATCAATAATTCTTTACTTTTCTTAGACTTCCTAGTAAATTTAATTACTACTTAGCCACCGAGATTTAAATATATCAAGTTCTATTCAATATCCTACAACTAGTTTTTTTGAGGCTTTTCAACAAACACCTTAAGGGCAACTTATTTATTCTAATTCTTGAGTATGTGTATATATATACCTACCCCAATTTAATCAACACAATTTCATCAATTCAACACTACTAATAATTTCAACATTAGTTTTAAAGTCAATTTAATCATTTAAGAGCTACTACATGCTTATATTATAAAGGTTTAATAATACCCCACACCAAATCCTCTATTGTTTATCCTTAACCCTTAACTAATTCATTCTTTGATTATAACCTTTTTCATTACCTTCAATTTCCACTCATACTCCTAAATCCTCTCCTTAATTCTCTAAACTCAACATTAGCTCATTCCAAGTGCACTATTTGTGACTCTCAAGCTTCAATTCACCCTTCTAACTTTCTAAATTTCAAACCCCCAATTAACATAATTTAAAAAGAATCTTAGTTCTAAGTTTTAATCATTCATCCAATTCTCATACACAACCCAAAGAATAATAACAAGGTTCTTTTAGGCATTTTATCAAATATTTTGGAGCATGATTTATTTTCATTCATGTATATGTATATACATACCAAGAAACCAATATAATTCCATTCAACTCCTATATTACCTATACCAATAACATTAAACTTTAAATTAAACTAATTAATTAAAGTTCATCAAAAGCTTAATTTATCCACTTCCAACATAAATACAACTATATTCATATATTTCCTCTTCCAATCGATCCTTCAACCTAACTTTTCTTGCTCTTAGTTCCTAGTTCTTAATTCAAATTCACTTAATAATTCAACCATCACAATATCCAACAAGAATTCCTTCAATTTAGAGCCATAAAACTAAGAAACATGTAGGATTAAAATCAGCCCATAGCTTCTTACTATACACTCAAGTTGCTGCTACCCTCTAAGGAAATTTTCCACATCCACAAACTTGCCACGGCTGAAGGAAGAGCTATAAGAGGCAAACCATGCAAGGGATAGCCACAAGGCTTAGCTGATACCAAAACAAGGCAGCCACTATACTCACGGCAAAAGTTGTTCTATAGCCAAAGGAGAGTTGCTCACGGCTAACTGAGAGCTTGGGGGCTAATGGCAAGATGAGAGGCAAACAAAGAAGGAGAAATCAACTGCAAAAAGCTATGGAGCTCAGTTTAACAAGGAACTCACCAAGGCCAAAGCAGGGCTGGCTGCAATGCTAAAGTTGTTTGAAGGTACTCACCTAGCCATGAAGGACAACTAAGACTTAATGAAATCAAGAACAAAGAAGGAGAACTTTGGCTTCAGGAAGGATGATTAATGATAGAGTAAGCTTGGAATTCACAGGCAGAAGAAAATAAGAAGGAAAGGCAGTGGAGAACTTTCTCCAAGAATTGGCCAACAAGAAGAAATAAAAAATAAAAGACATAAGACCAAGTTAAATAAAATATAAGTCAAGTCAACAAGGAAATGTGTGGTGTATGTTATTTCTTGGTATATATATATATATAAATGTTTATTTAATCTAATTTACTTAGTTTATACATGTGCTTCACTAAAAAAATTTGCACAAGATAAAGTCAAGCTCCAAGTCAACCAAGTTTTAATTTTATTGGATACATATATAGTTTATATATATATATATATAGGTATAATATTTATTTACTTCAAATACTTGCATTTATTTTTTTGATCAAGAGTTACCCAAATTGTTCAAATTTTATGTTTTAATATTGGGTTATAACATGTTCAATGGTATTGTTATTTATTTAATTTGTTTATTTTATAACTAAAATTTACACATTATGTCTAAAACTCGACTTTACGATATTGGGTTATAACACCCACGATCGTGCCGGTATAACGAGAATCATAAACGGATTAATATTTGATGGTTTTTTTGCCCGAACCCAAGTTTTCAAAGTTTTTCCCTTGAAACTAGAATTTCGGCCTACTATCCTAACTGTTGATCCAAATGGATTTTAATTTTTTTCTTATAGGTCATGTTCATCCCCATAGTCATGCCGGTACTCCTGGAATTCGAAACAAACTAGTATTTGATCATTTTACCCCCTAAAACACAAGTTTTCAAAGTTTTTGCCTTGAAACTCAAAGTTCAGCCTACTATCCTAACTGTTGATCCAAATGGATTTTCGTTTTTTTATACAAGTCTTATTCGTCCCCATTGTCATGCCGATACTCCCAGAATTCTAAACGGACTAGTATTTGACCATTTTTTCCCATGAACCCTAGTTTTCAAAGTTTTACCTTGAAACTCAAAGTTCGGCCTATCATCCTAACCGTTGATTGAAATGGATTTTCATTTCTTCATACAGGTCTTATTCATCTCAACGGTCATGCCGGTACTCCTAGAATCTTAACGTACTAGTATTTGATGGCAAAGAACCCAAGTTTTCAAAGTTTTTGCCTTGAAATTCAAAGTTCGGCCTGCTGTCCTAACCGTTGATCCAAATAGATTTTTGTTTTCTTTTATAAAGGCTTATTCATCCCCATGGTCATTCCAGTATTCCCAAAATCTTAAACGGACTAGCATTTGACTGTTTTGTCCTCCCCCCCCCCCCCCCGAAATCTAAGTTTTCAAAGTTTTTGCCTTAAAAGTCAAAGTTCGATCTACTATGCTAACCATTGATCCAAATGGATTTTTCATCTTTTCATATAGGTCTTATTCATCCCCGTGGTTGTTTTGGTACTATAAAAATTCTAAATGGACTAGTATTTGATGATTTTGCCCCATGAAACCAAGTTTTCAAAATTTTTGCCTTGAAACTCAAAGCTCGGCCTATTACCCTAACGGTTGATCTAAATGGATTTTTTATTTTCATAAAAGTCTTATTCATCTCCATGGTTGTGTCGATACTCCTGGAGTCGTAAACGGACTAGTTTTTGGCTGTTTTGCCCCCTGAACCCTAGTTTTTACTCCCGAACCCTAGTTTTCAAAGTTTTTATCTTGAAACTCAAAGTTTGGCCTACTATCCTAACTGTTGGTCCAAATAGATTTCTATCTTTTCCTATTGGTTTTATTCGTCCCCACAGTCGCGCCATTACTCCCGGAATCCTAAAGGACTAGTACTTGATTGTTTTGCCTCCCCTCCCCCTAAATCTAAGTTTTCAAGGTTTTTGCCATGAAACTGAAAGTTCAACCTACTATCCTAACTGTTGATCATTTATGTTATTTCATATAGTTATTATTCATCTCCACTATCATGTAAATACTCTCAAAATCCTAAATGGACTAGACTGGTATATGACTGTTTTACCCCATCGAACCCTAGTTTTCAAAGTTTTTTTCCTTAAAACTCAAAGTTCAGCCTATTATCCTAACCATTGATCTAAATAAATTTTCATTTCTTCCTAAATTGCTTATTTTCCCCATGGTCATACGATACTCCCGAATCTTAGTATTTGACCATTTTACTAGCTCAAACCCAAATTTCTAAAGTTTTTGCTTTGAAACTCAAAGTTTTGCTTCCTATCTTAACTGTTTATCCAAACGTGTTTTCTTTTTTTTCATACAGGTCTTATTCATCCCCACGGTTGTGACAGTACTATCGGAATCCTAAACGGAATAGTATTTAACCGTTTTATCCCTTGAACCTAAACTTGACAAGTTTCTACCTTGAAACTCAAAGTTCAGCCTCCTATCCTAATCGTTGCTCCAAATGGATTTAAGTTTTTTCCTAAAGGTATTATTCATCCTGAGGGTTTTTTTGGCATTACCGAAATTCTAAATGGACTAATATTTGACTGTTTTGGCCATTGAACCCAAACTAGTAAGTTTTTATCTACAAACACAATGTTTGGCCTAAAGGTCATTGGTAACACAATGTATGTTGACAAAACAAGATAAATAAGTGGGATAATTTATTCTATTTTCAAAACAAAGTTCATAGCTAGGAATAGAAACAATGCTTACACATGACTCATTAACAATCACAATAAAACTACAGTAGAAAAATATTGTTCTCAGTTTAATTCAACCAAGTGAATTGTTATATTAGTTCCACTTCTTCCAAATTGATGGAGGCAACTTAAGTCTAATAAAAAATTCATATATATATGGTGAAAACTTGAGCCCAAAATTAGCCAAAGAAGAATATGAACAATAGATTGAGACTATTGCCAATTGCACAAATTATTTAACATTCTTTGTTCTAAACAAAACTCTCCTAAAAAAAAAATATCAAACATTGACTTTCTCTTTCACTTCAAACTTTAGGGACATTGGTAGATCCAAACTTTGTAATTTCAAGTTTTCACCTTTACACTTATTCTATTGGTCCATCAAAACATGATACAGAATCAATTCAAAAGACAATCATGAGGTTTGTTAAACCAATGGGTAGCACAAATCATATAATAATAAGCCACAGCTAGCTGCATGATTACCCTAAACTCAATTACACGTGACAATATATTCCCTTTTGAATTAGATTTAATATTAACCTATCAAAACCCAAGCTTCCAAACTAATATCAGATCATAATAAATGTCATCGAGCTCAGTAAACACATTATAATTAGGAACAATGATAGTTGCACATTTAGAAACTTAAAAATGAACTATTTCTACTTTCGGATGAAAATTATAACTTGATGAAATCCTAGATGTACAGTAATCCAAGATGGGCCCGAATACTCAAGCCCTTTACAGAAATTAACTCCATGGACACTCTAAGACCTTTTAACACTTCTTCACTGAATTGGCTACATGGGCCTAATTGATTTCTCATATTTTCATCAAACAAAACAAAGTTCTTACTTACAAAGCTCAAGCCAATATCTAACTAAGTTTTGGCTACACGTAAATGCTAAAAACTTTCTTTGTTGTGATATGGGAAGTGTGGTTGAAATGTAATGTAAGGATTTTTCTGAATTGTTTTCTAAACTCAATACCTTCTTTTCTCTTAAAACAAAAATGGATAGGGATGACGAAACTAGAGATGAAACCCATTTGATACTAGAGTCAAATATAGACAAAGGAGCTTAATCTCCTACAACTTTTAAGGTTATACATCTTGCAGCATAATGCTATATCCAGCCAAAATCGATTACAAAAGAAAGTTTGTAAGCCACAATTTTAGTTTTTGATTTTCAAGTAAGTCCTAAATACTTATTATTCATATATGTTGTTTTTGCACCTTCAAGGGACCAAGATTATACATCAAAGAAGCAAGCACCCATACTTTCTTAACGAATAGACCAAGTAATATGACAAATACATCATTCATATAACCAATACTACAGAAAATTCATAAAAGATATGTTGATATAGGGAACATACATGATATAATCAACACTACACAGTTGGACAAGAAAACTATAAAAAAGCAAGCTTTATTTGCTCAAGAAGATAACAAAGCCAATTAGAGCCAAAAACTCAAGATAATCGACACAAAAATAGTCTGACTTACTTGAAATTAGCAATTGCAGACTCTGTTAAAGTAAAACAAGTTTGAATTCGAAGCTAAGTTAACGAAAATGACTAATCTCTGCAACTAGCATACTTGGTGTTCTTCGTAAACAAGGAAAAGGACTTTCTCAACGATGGCGAACCTTCTTAACAGCGGCAACAGACTCGAGGACTACAGTGGGTTGTGGTTATAAACGAAGAAGGAGTTCTGAATTTTAGAACAGTGTATACAGTGAGTAAAATTGAGAATTTTATATCTACAGTTACTGATAGATTCTATTCTCTCATCAATGCATCAAACTTGCTATAAGTGATTTGAGGAGTTTTTATGAATGCTATAAGTGATTCGAGAAATTTGTGTGAAGGTGAAAATATAGAAGAGTACTCACCCAAGATATAGTTCGACCACGGTGCATTTTAGGAGCATATACATCTCTACTACATTTTGATCTTTCTTATTCATTTATCTGTCTGGATATTCAAAAATCGAAAGGCATGCCTAAACTTATTCTTCCTTCTCTCCTTTATAAATCCTTTGGACTTTATTGCATCTAGCTGAAATGTGAGGTTTAAAGTACAATGTACAGAAGTTTGAAACTTCCTCTATAAGGTATTGCGCACATATAGATCCCTGTATTCATGCTTTATTGCTGATTGTTTCTTCTTCAAATCACTAATACACCTATTTATTGGAAATGAATGAATTAAAATTTACATTGGATATTAAGTAATAAGAACTATAGAATTTAAAGCAAATTTCACATTTCAAATGGATACATCCAATGATATTGTATGGAGTCGCCAACTCGTATTTTTGTAGTGTTAAATGGTCCATTGAAACAAAGAAGTCTGGAACGTAAATCATCTCTAATCTGCACATGATTTTAATTATTTTGTTTTCCAGCTAAGTGATATAATTGACTTCTAACTCATTCGAACAAATGACCAGAAAAAAATTGGATTAACTACATCAAGACTTCCCATATTGGTTTTGGCAAAAGTCTCTAATAGCCAATAGCAACAATCTCTATAGGAACACATGATAATCATGACATTTCATCCCGTATAATTTCATCTCATCAACATTAACACAACTATATATATTGGAGATGTAACCATTGTGAAATTGCAATTTCTTATTCCATTCACAAACTTCTTTAATTTGTTCATCCGTTAAGACATATACAGCTTTTGGTATGCTTATCTTTTGATATGAAGGCCCAGCAAAACAGATATTGAGAATGAAAATCATTCATGACTAGAATGCTAGAAAGTTATGGTTATCATATAAGAAATATGTTGAGCGAGTGCTTGAACATTTCAACATGTAAGATTCTAATATGGTTAGCACACTTCTTTCTAGTAGCTTCAAGCTAAGTAAAAGATATTGTCCAAAATCAAAGAAGAAAAAGGATGAGATGGAATCGATTTCTTATTCCTCCACAGTCGGGTCATTATACAGCTAGATTTTGCTCGTGCAGTTGGTGTAATGAGCAGATTTCTTTCAAATTTTGGTACGAAATACTGGGAAGCAATAAAATGGATCGTCATATACTTGAGAAGTACATCTGATAAGTGTTTGTGTTTTGGTGATCTTGATGGTAGAAATCTACAACAGGATATGTAACTTACATTTGCCGAGGGAGAATATGTGTCATGACAGGCTAAGTTGCAAGTGTGTTGCCTTTTTACTACTGAGGCTAAGTACATTGCAGACAATGAAATTGAAAAAGAATGTTTAAGATGAAAAGATTTCTACTTAGACTTGGGTTGAACCAGAAAGTATGTGTAGTATTTTTTTTCTTTTATAGTCAAAGTGCTATAGATTTGAGCAAGAATACTATGTATCATGCACATACAAAATACATTGATGTGTGATATTATTGGTTACATGATGTAACTGAGAGCAAGCTCATGCATGTGAAGAAGATTCAAACTAATGTCAATACTGCTGATATGATGACAAAAGTTGGTAGTAGGAAAAAGCGTGAGCTTTTCATTAAGCTGACCAGAATGAACTCTAAATGAAGAAGCCGTGTGATACCTTCTTCTCAAAATAAGGTTGGACGGGGGAGATTGTTGTAGCCATCCATCCCATGTATTGGAATTTTGTGGTGCCAAAGACTTTTGTGTCTTCAGCTGCAACTTTAGTATTCTTCTTTCAATGGCATTTAATCCATCCACACCAAGTTTGTCAAAGAGAGTCTTAACTCTTTTTGTCTCCCGCCTATAATAATAAGTTTGAAAGGTGGTTTATTGCTCTACAAAAGTCAGTGAATGTGTGAATTGGTACTTATACAGAACATAGGCAAGCAAAGAGCAAGCCTAGAGAAATACTATAGTGATAGCAAGAGGGAGAGATAAAATAGTAAGGAAATACTCAATCCAGGGTGTGAGCGAATGATATTAATTGCCAGCACTATTTTTAAATAAATCTTTACATTGAATTATCCACTTTAATGTTATTTGTACACATCTAGTAGTAACTAGACATGATTTGTTTGTATTCATACTATTATTATAGTGAAAGTTTTGTCAGAGTTTTTCTTGTGATTTTTCCCTAAACTCTAGAGAACTTTCCATATGAATTTGGTGACATTA
Organism: Quillaja saponaria; assembly: GCA_029379385.1. Taxonomy (NCBI): domain Eukaryota; kingdom Viridiplantae; phylum Streptophyta; class Magnoliopsida; order Fabales; family Quillajaceae; genus Quillaja; species Quillaja saponaria. The sequence continues at coordinate 5,337,169 of CM055615.1, read as the reverse complement.
CTTTCTCTTGCTCATTACATCTATTCTTGTGGGTTGTGGTCAATTGAATTATTTGACTGAAATTACAATAGTTTTTGCTTTGTCCAAGACAGAGTTCTTCATTACAAACAGTTGGAATATACATGCATATCCCAAATAAGTATCTTAAATATCACACAACACAAGCACACATCAACCAACAAACGACATGGTTCCCATTTCTTCTTCACAAAGAATATGGCCACGATTGGATAATTACGTAAACTGCACTTCCTCCCGCAACATAGAAGACCCTCCAGCAACATCTAGGATTTCACACGCCAATATGAGGAATATGCATTATTTACTCTGTAATAATAAAGGGAATTGGCTTACTAATTAAGGATAATATCTTTTCCTTTATTTCAGTCTCTTGGTCAGTAAAGCCATCTCCATGTTCGTAGAGGCACAATGACACCCTTGCAGCGTTCATAACAACTTCTATGTATGCATGTGGAAGAGGAGAATTTGTGATTAGATATTTGTTCATCTCCTTCCATGTCTTCTCGATCAAAAATCTTATTTTTTCTTTGGCTTGTTTTTCTGAAGCACCAGTTTCGTTCATGTAACACCAGACTGTTGTGGGAGTCTCCGACTCGTCCTAAATGTGAAAAACAAACAGGATGTGAATAAGAAGATCATAACAAACAAAACAAAGATATTAAAATATATAAATATATTTGTACGTGTGCATACCGAAAACGTTACAAGGTCATCAACAAGGCGAAAAATTACTGATGAACAACGTATTATGTCGGGGTACTTTTCCAAGCAATCTAAACTTTCCTTTGTTATTGAGTTTGCAAGAGAAAAGTAAGCTTGGAATAGTGTAACTGGTATTCCAGTGGAAAACCATGTATTGGCAAGGTGTTCTTGTAGGGTTGGCTTGTATCCATTGAAGTTCCACTTTGCCTCGGCTAGGATAACTTTAGTGTAATCCGCCCACTGTAATATTAACATGTGTCTCGATGAATATATAAATAAACAAAGCAAAATAAACCATGTCATGTGCTTATATACCACTTTTCTCATAGATGGAATGATGTTGGCTCCTATCTTGGAAGCGACTTCATTCTCGAAGTTGCTGAGAGCACAGAAACATATTTTCAAGTCGTCTGGGAGATTATCCATTACATTCATGTCCCATCTGGAATAAAAAAAAAAATTAAAAATTCAATAAAATGTTTACAGAAGATATTAAAGAAAGTAATTTAAATATTGAGTAACCTGTCAACAGCATCTGTGAATATCTTTAACTCTTCTAGAGTACCACGCACATCGTAAACATCATCTGTTACAGTTATTAGTTGAGTGATAATTGCAAAAAATCTCCTGAAATCTCCCAGATGAGGCTCATATGCCATACCCACCGAAGAAAAAAAAGACTCCATCAACCTGTCTCTGACGAAGCTCAGGTTTTCAAGTTCAGTAGTCCTCCACCAACTTAAGGCAAGTTTTAAATCTTCTTGGTGAGTTGCTTGAATAATGTTAAAATCCAATTTGGCAAGGTCAAGCAAAAAAGGATTCGCATTAGGAAATCTTTCATATATATCGATAAACCACCAAGCCTCCAATCGATGCATCCTCCAGTGCAATGGAATTTCCAATGCATGCCTCACTAACAAGGACATGTAATCATCCTCATTGATATTGAGGACAAACTCTTTTAGATATTTTCTAGTGAAATCTTTTGCTTCATCCAAGATTGTTTCACCTTCTATGGAAAGATACGAGGCTTCGTATAATGACAACATTTCTTTAATGTTGTTATTCTCATTATGGAAACTGTTGAAAACCTCTGCATTTAATTAAAGATAAATGTAAATTATTTTAACAAGGCTTATCTATTGTTTTAGTCTTTCAGTATTATATTAGTTTTCAATTCAATTCTTCAAGAATTTTTTCATTCAATTTTATCTTCTAAAATTCAAAATTTCTCAATCAAGTTTCATTATTCCGTTACATATTATAAATTGATAAAATAACGACACTTGACATAAAGATAATAACGTGTATAAGTTGTTTTTATATTTTGCAAAACTTTTTTGGTATTTTATCATTAAATTATGTAAAATTACTTTATTTATACATAACATGAGAATGAGATAATATAACTTGATTGAAAAATTCTGAATCTTAAAGGATGAAATTGACTAAAAACATTCTTGGAGTACTAAATTAAAAACTGAAGCAATCTTAAGGAATTAAAACAATAGTTAAGCCTTTAAACAATGGATTTTTCTAACTAATACCCAAAGGGCACTTGATAAAGTGTAATAAATGTAGGTTTTGGAATTTGAAAAATTCAAAAAATAGAAAATTATTTATTACATAGCACTGAAATCATGTTCAATCACTACAATTAATAATACAAAGTTTTTATATTTATCACCTTAACAAGTGCACTATGAGCACCCGTTAGAAAAATCTTTTAACAATATGTACTAATATTGTTTGGCAAAAAAGTACACATACCTGTTGACACGTTATAACCATGTTGTCGTAAGAGTCTAAATTCAAGTGAATTCCTCAACTTGCCACCAGCATTCTTCTTGTAAACATCATCCAATATTCTATTTATTTCATCCTTAAAGTGATGACATAATCCAAGCCTTTGAATTACTTCAATTAATTCTAGTTGATGAAGAGGATTTACCATATTGTCCACTATCCTCCTCACTTCTTCTTTCAGCTTATCTCGTTGTTTCGCATATGTCTCTTCCTATGATAACAAAAGTTAACGAGATGTGCTAGACATACAAAATTATTTCTACATCTTACCTCAATATTGGTCGGTCTGTTTAGATATAACTGAATTGGATTGGGTCAAAATTTAAACATATCTGTTGACCCAATTCCAATTATGTTTAAATCAAATTATAAGTGATCTGATAATTCGAAGTAGTCAAAATATTGTTAATTAGTTGAAAACAGCTGATCTCACTAAATTTTTAAAATTATGTATATTATATATAAAACGTTGATTTGTCCCCACTGATTTTGTAAATAATAAAATCAATTCTCTCACGGGTTTAAAAATTATTTCACTATTGTTCAATATGAAAAGGAAATAATTAATTTTTATTTTTCCTAATGTGCTCCATGAAGTTTAATGAAATAAAAGATTTTATCTACTGGGCTTTAATCTTACTTCATTTTGTATGGGATCCTCTATTCCAATAAAAAAAAAAAAACTTTTTCTTTTTTCTTATCCTTTTTTTGAAAACCTTGAGGTAAAATAGTTACAAGTAATTTTCCTCTCATGATTCCATATATTTGAAAAACTAAATCAAATTATTTTTAATTTAGTAAATTTAAGGAAAAAAAAATGCCTACATAAAAAGTGAATTAATGAACAAATTTACATACCAGATATTTACTGTCCAATGATTGAATGTAATCATAAACCCATATATTTGATGGCTTATATTCTGAACTTGGAATGGTTGTATGATCATCAAGCTCATTGGCTATCACATTCCGGATAAAATGACGAACTGGAACATGTATATTGCATCTTTTATGAGTTTTTACAACTGAGAACTTTCTAATTTCAACTGGAATGAGTTTAGTGGATGGGCAAAAATTTGAAAGAAGAGGAGGAAGCTGGTAGACAGCCATTTTTGTCAAATGGAAAAGAAAAGCTTATGTGTGTGTTTCTTGTATTAATTTCTGTTTCTTTCTCGTATTGATGAGGCCTTTAAATAATCCAAAATAAAAAAAAGGAAAGATTTCATGGAACCAGCTTTCATTAAAATAATATCCTATTATGTATTAGCTGTTATTATAATTGTTATTGTAACTAATTTAATAAGAGTCTTGCTAAGGACACTAGTTAAGAATTAATTAAGATATTAAACATATAACTAAATTACAATTCTTAATAAGAATTTATTATAGTTAAATTTTAATTATAATTATTAAGAAGATAACAATTAATTATCACTTTATCTTTTTTATTTGATGGACAAAACTACTCATAACCCTAACGCTAACCCAACCGTAACACTAACCCAACCTTAACCCTAACCCTAACACTAACCCAACCGTAACACTAACCCAACCTTAACCCTAACCCTAACACTAACCCTAACACTAACCTTAACACTAAACCTAATCCTAAATCAAGATTTTATTGTTCTTAGGGATAACTTTATTTATTAAATAAAAAAGATAAAGTAATAATTAATTATTTTATCTTATTAATTACACTAAAAATTTAATTATATTAAATTTTTATTGAAAATTATAATTTGAATAGATTTTCAATAACAAAATTAATTTTTAACAATGCCCACTGGTTAGCAAACTCTATTTAATAAAAACAACCAGCAACTTTATTTGACCTTTTTTTTTTGCCTGTCCGATAGGTACTGACACAGAATCTCTAGAAGTCATTGACTAGTCGAATGGATTTATTAATGAATCAAATCTTAGGATAGACAGCTACCATACCATACACGTAATGCATGACATGTATTATTAGATTTTCTAATAATTAGGACTTAATTACAATTTGATTATACACCATCCCGAGGTTGCACGTGCTTTGATTTTAGAATTTGAAGACTTGCTTAAGCTTGAAGCATCTCCATAATTCACTCATTCTCAATTATCATCATGTAAACATCCCAAACAAATCCGACTAGGTTGAATTGGTTTAATCGAATTAGAGTAATGTTGTGACTTTTAAAAATCAAATTGATTTTCTTGCTGTAGAAAAATTGTTACCAAATATCCATGTACACCAACCTTGATTGGTAAATCTTTTATAAAAAATGATATGATAATGAAAGTAATTATTAAAATATTTGGTAAAACAAATCATAAGTTGTTGTGAAAGTATAATATGACAAAAATAGACATCATTAGATTGTTTATAAATTAATTAAAAATATATTTGAAAAATTTTAAATTAATAAAGTAATTTTTATATTTTTAATTTTAAAAATCACAGCTAGTTTTTGAAAACATCACTTGGAGTGCTTTTAAAAATATTCATAAAAAAAAATTAACCAAACCATTTGTAGTTGCTATGACTTTTGAAAAGTAAAAGCAAACATCTTGAAAAATATTATCAAACTCATCCTAAATACTATTGTGAACATCTCTAATGGTATTGATTAAACTAATTTTAATTTTAAAATTATAAATATTCGAATATAACTTCTAGAAAATATAAAGATCATTAAAATAAACTTAAATTCAAATTATAGAAGTAAATCTAAAACGTAGACTTGAATTTATCTTAGCCTAAAAGCAATGAGAAAAGAGACATGCAATAAATAAATGCAATAAATAAAAATGTACATCATCGGTCAGTCCCATCATGGTTAGAGCTTAGAAACATTGGAGAAGTCGGAGAAGAAACCAAAGAGGGTGAAGGTTTGCCTTAATTCAGAATAGGCCTTTTCAATGTGGTAAGTATCCAGTCACCCTATTACTATTTCATGTCACACTCTCAAATAAAGGTATGACTGGTTAGAGGAATGGATAACCACATCCCGTAACCCTGAATACTCAAGTACTGTGCATCTCTGACTCTTAACAAATTACAGTTAAGACTAATAAGATGTTACTGAATTAAAATAAAATCATGACTCTGTTATTAAACATAAACGTTTATTGAAAATTTGATAGTGGTTCCCTGTAAAGTGGAATATGCCCATAGTACATATAAACAACTTGTTTACAAGGTCAACAATAAACTATAGTATCAGAATATACAGAAGAGCTGTGCTCCAAACAAAACATGAAATCACCATGGTTAATTCAATATATATAACAACAATGCATAACACCTAAACTGACTGCAAGTGTCGTCCCTTAAGCCTCAAGTGTGCAATTCCGAGATATACCGTGCCGCAGTAGTGTCTACAGGTAACAAATCTTGACGCGGCAAACTGTATTTTCCTAATACTAAAAAAACAACAACAGAGAAAAGAATGAGTCACAAGGACTCATTCATCATACAACACATAATACGTATAGTTAACCACGTACTCTAAGGGTACCAGCATCACACAACACATAATACATATATTACTAATTAATCTCATGTCTAAATTTAATTGTACATGTATGTACTTATAATCATCATACAGTCACAATTCACATATTTCACAACATATATCAATCAAATCAAATATCCTGAGTTCACAATTTTTAACAAAGCAGTCAGAGCATACAAATCAAGCAGAATAACTTAGCTCCGCACAACAATATCACCCCCATTGGACATTTACGAGCCTACACAACAGATTAACCTTCGTACATACTCCATCCCACTTAGGTTGAGCACTCAATTTTTTTTTTTTAAAAAAAAAAAACATTTATCAGAATCAGAATATTTCTGAATTTCAAATCAGAAGATCTTAAGTGCACTTGGATTTCAATTTTGGAGATAAAAATCATTTCTCAGAAAAATCTCATTTTGTTGGCCCTTATCAACCACAACCAATATCAAATAACAACATCAATCAATTATTCAAATTCACATAATTTATTTCACACAATTATCTGGCAACCAAAGTGCACGTAATTCACTTACAAAGTTCAAGAAAGTGGTTAGTCAGTTCGCCTAGTCTGCGAAGGTGTCGGAATATCATCGACAAGTTCTGGAGTTGAAAAGAATAAATTCATATGTCAATTTATATAATCATGGTATAACCCATTTTATAACTCCTCATTTATTCATACATTTATTGTATTTACTATCTTGCAATTAATTCATTTTAAACACTTCACTAAATAATTTAAGGTAAAGTTGATTACTTCAATTTATTCAAGAATTCATATTTCAAAATCTAACCATAACATTGTTAAATTTCATGTTTCCAATTAACTATTTAGTAACTAAAACTTATATAGATTAATTCCTATGAATATTTTATATTTAATTCCTTATAAACATTTTATTAATTCCTTAGAATACATGACTAATCCTAATTCATATACTTATATTTTCCAATAAAATTAAGCTAATCTTTTAAGTCTTTAAACTGCACCCAATCCACATATTGGATTTCATTAAGTTTACTATCAACTTTCCATAGAATTTTTATTTTAAACATTGAATTCCATTACTAATTAATTAGAGTTCCCTAAACCTACAGTGTACAAGTTCTAAATTATCATAACATAATTCCAAATTTCCTATTTCTTGTTTTCCTTAACTCCTCTTCATGCTTCTAATTTAAATCCAACTAGTCTTTAAATTAATTTACTAACTATCAATAATTTAACATACATCCAACAAATTGAACTAATAACACTTCTTTAAATTAAACTTTGTTACCTTAATTAACTACACAATCAAATTATTTTATTGAAATCCTTTAGTCTGCCACCTTATCCATAATTACTCAATAAATATGTAACTCCACTAAAACCAGCCATTCTCACTCAATGCAACTCCCACAATTAAGGCCATAAAATACCTCAAGCCAACTTGCAAAACTGGTCAGTTTCTCTCCTCACACTTGCACTCTTCATGCTTCCTACCTTGGCTCTAGGAGAGAAAAGAAAGAAGGCTAAAGTTGCTCAACTCACTAATAAGAGGCTGAAATTTCAAATTCCTGCAACCTCAAGTTGCTGCACTCTCCTAAAATAGGGGAAGCAAACCAAGGCGGCGTACACCAAGTAACCCTGATACATACCTTTACACAACCACAACTTCACACCTAAAACCTTAAAGCTTAAGGGTAGACTTTACCTCACATAAAGCTGAAAATTCCATGGTGTAAAACAAGGTACCCAAACGGTGCACAAAGGAAAAGAAAGAAAGTTAAAATAAAAGATGGAAAGGAGGAATATACCCCACCTTCACTCGGCCATAACCACAAGGAAATTTCACCACTTAGTTGCCAACTCTAAGAAGTCCCATAGTCCAATTGAAATGAACAGGGGAAAAGGATTACAACTTGTCCCGAATTTCAAACAGAAAGTTATTACGAGTACTGTTTTCTCGAATCATTCAAATAAATATGGATAGCATTGTTTCATTTCATTCTCAGGTTCCCAAGTGGCTTCATATTCTCTATGATGTTGCCAAACAACTTTACCAAAGGAATAATGTTTAATAGAAGTTTATAGCCTTATATATCAATGATTAACACTAGTTATTCCTCGTACGTGAGATTTTTATCGACTTGTACCTCCTGAATTCGTAAAACATGAGACTCATCTGGAAAATACTTTTGAAGCATCAATACATGAAATACTAGATGCACTCTATCCAAATCCAAGGGCAATGCTAACCTGTACACTACTACTCCAATCTTATCTAAAATTTGAAAAGTTCTAATGAATCTTGGACTCAACTTGCCCTTTTTTACTGAAACTCATAGTGCCCTAGAAAGGTGAAATATTTAGAAACACGTGATCACCCACTTTGAATTCCAACTGCCTCTGACAGTTATCAGCATACGACTTTTGCCTGCTTTGAGCTATTCGTAGCCTATCACGAATCACCTAAACTTTGTCTATAGCATCCTGAACTAACTTTGGCCCCAATAACAGATGCTCACCTGTCTCAAACCATCCAATCGAAGATCGACACTTTCTACCATACAATGCTTAGAATCGTGCCGTTTGAATGCTACTATGATAGCTATTGTTGTACGCAAATTCCATAAGTGGAAGATGCTGATCCAAACTACCTTTAAAGTCTATAACACAGGCTCGCAACATATCCTCCAAAGTTTGTTTGGTTTTTTTCTGATTGACCATTAGTGTCACACCCTCAAATAACAGTATGACTGGCTGGAGGAATGGGTAACCACACCCCCGTAACCCTGAATACTCAAAGACTATGCATCTCTGACTCTTACACATTACCGTTAAGACTAGTAAAATATTACTAAATTAAAGTAAAATCATGACTCGGGTATTAACATAAAACATTTACTAAAAATTCAACAATAGTTCCCCGTAAAGCTGAACTTTCTCATACTATATCTATATATATATATATATACAGGCTGTTACAAGATCAATAATAAACCATAGTACCAGAATATATAGAGAAGCGTTACTTCTGAAAAAATATAAAATATCCATGGTTAACTCAATATGCAACACAAAAGCAAAACATCTAAAGTGATTGCAAGTGACGTCCGTCCCTTAAGCCCTAAGTGTGCGATTCCGAGATATACCTTGCCGCAGCAATGCCAGCAGGTAGCAAACTCTGGCACATCAAATAATGGTTTCCTAGAAACTACAGAAAAATGATAGCAAAGAAAAGAATGAGTCACAAGGACTCAGTGAGCAAACCACATACCCTAAAGGTACTAGCATCACACAACACAAATATTATAGTATAATCTCATGACTAAATTTAATTATGCACGTATGTATTTATAATTATCATACAAACATGACTAACATATTTCACCATTTCCAACATAGCAATCAAATCATATAAAGCAATACAAGTATACAAGTAGACAAAGGGCCAATGAGTAACTCAGCCCCGCACAACAGTATCTTCCCCACCAAGCATTTACATGCCCGAAGAACAGATTAATTCTTCATACATAATCCATCCCATCGGGGCTGAGCACTCAATTCTTTTAAAACAATTGTCAGAATCATCATATCAAATCACATTATCCCAGGTGCACCTAGATTTTAATTTCGAAAATAGAAATCATTTCTCATAAAATTTCACTTTGTTGGCCCTTATCAACCACACTTAATATCAAACACATATAATTCAATTAAATCACTGAAATAACTTATTTTCTTATTTCTCATTATAGCATATCATTTCAAATATACATATAATTGCACATAATAATCTGGCAACTATAGAACATATAATTCACTCACTAGGCTTAAAGATGGGATTCGTTAGTTTGTTTAGCCTGTGATGGTGTTGAAATACCCTCAGCACACTCTAGAGCTATAATAAGAGAATAAGTAAAAAGAGTTGCTACAGTCCACACCTAACCCTCCACCACAATCACTCACGGCCAAGGTGCTCTCAGCTAGAGATGAAAAATAGCCAGAAATTTTGCTGAATTTTTCTATGGCGGTGGACGAATTTAGACAAGGAAGACAGCCCCATAAAAAGAAAGAAAAATCACGAAGCAATAAAGAATTGAAAAGAAAAACTACATAATATAATAGAAAATAAGACATGTGCCAAAAGTTCACCTATTTTTATAAGTATATATATATATATATATATTTAATTATGTGTTAAAACCTTCTAGTTTATGCATATATATATATATATATATATATATATAATACGAAGATGCTGCTCATGTTCCTGCTCACTACGAGAGTATACCAGGATATCATCAATGAAAACAATGACAAACTGATCCAAGAAAAGCTTAAACACCCGATTCATCAAATCCATGACTATGCAGGAGCGTTAGTAAGCCCGAAAGACATAACTAAAAACTCAAAATGCCCATACCGAGTATGAAAAGTAGTCTTTGGAATGTTTTCTTTAATTCAGAGCTGGTGATACCCTGAACGAAGATCAATCTTAGAAAAGCATTGAGCTCCCTGCAATTGATTAAATAAGTCATCAATCATGGGGAGAGGATACTTGTTTTTAACTGTGACCTTATTCAATTGCCGATAATCAATACATAATCTAACCGGGCCATCATTCTTTTTAACAAACAAAGTAAGAGCACCCATAGATATGAACTGGGACAAATGAATCCTTTATCTTGCAAATGCACTTTAAGCTCCCTTAGCTCGCTAGAAGCCATCCTAAAGGGGGAATAAAAATTGGTTGAGTGCCGGGTAATAACTCAAAGCCGAACTCAATCTCCCGTTCGGGATAAAGTCCCGAAAGCTCTTCAGGAAATATATCAAAAAACTCCTTCACCACTGGAATACAATCTAAAAGAGAACACTTTAACTGAGTATACCTGACAAAAGCTAAATAGGCCTGATACTTCTTCCTAATAAGCCGTCTCGCTTGAATAGCTGAAATCAGATTATGAGGAACTTCACTCCGATCCCTTTGAATAATAATAGTCGGCTTGGCATGAATACTGAACTTAACACTCTTATCGAGATAATCTACCAAAGCATGATGATTAGAGAACCAACCAATACCTGGAATCACACCATACTCTATCATATTCAGTATGATTAAGTCCGCCAAATAATTATCATCACCCACAAGAACCTCACATGAAGGTATATACTGGTCTGTTAGAATAGTTTGCTAAAAGGATTTCAAAAGGCTCATATATTCTCTTCACAAGGGAAGCAAAATATTGCGAAATGAACGAGTGGGTAGCTCCAGGATCAAACAATACTTTAGCACCAATTGAACAAACAGACAAATTACTTGTTATCACTACATTAGAAGCCTATGCGTCCTGATTCATCAAAGCATAACCTCGAGCCTGACCCTTACCTATTGATGAAGAACCCTTAGAAAAACCACTGCATACCCCCGAAGGTCTCGTAGGAGTTGTAGATAATGGAGGTCTACCTAGAATTAATGAAGAGGTTTCAGTTAAAGTAAACTCAGTGCTCAACAACGGACAGTCTCTAATACAATGATCTATCGCTCCGCATTTAAAACACGCACTTGTCCCCAATCTACACTGTCTAGTATACCTATTACCAAAAGTAGAGTATATAGGAAACGAGACAGTCTAGTAAATCGAGTCTTGTACTCCGCCACTGACATACCCTCAGTATGAACTAATCACTTAAAATACAAAGCATGCTTGTCTCGCACACTCTCAGTAAAAAGAGATCCAGAAAAGCTCTACTGAACTTTGGCCAAGGCAGTGGAGTAGGCTTGGTCCGCCGCTATACCAATCATAAGCCACATCATATAACTGATAGCCAACTAACTCAACTGCACAAACGGGATCACATCCTAAAGCTATAAGAATCTATCTGACTCCTCTAAGAAAGAATAAGGATCCTAAGCTGGATTTACTCCCGAAAATCTCGGCAGCTACATCTTTCTAAAGTCATGCAGTGTCACAAATACCCACTGATCTTGCTGAACTAGAGCGAGAGGGTTTAACTCTTGCTAAGGATAAAAGGGAGAGCTAGTTGCTACTGAGCCTATTGCTGTTGGGCCAAAATCCCAACTAAATCACCTACAGTTCTCTAGACAGTCTAATTCCTGCACTAACCGCTATATATTAAGACCAGAAGACGCTGCCTGAACTGGTTTAGTAGCCCTGCCTCGGCCTCTGCATCTACCTCTGCCCCTACCGCGTCCCCGTCAACCCTTACCTCTAACTGCCGGTGTCTAGGGACTGGTAGATCCCTGATCGGAGCTAGCCTCTTGCTGTCCTTCTTAGCCAATAACACGACCACTTCTTCGTATTATATCTAAAACAAATACATAAAATTTTAATATACATTTATAAGATAAAGCAAAAGACAGTGCCTTGAATAAACTGTAACTTGAAGTTTCAGGACAAATTAAAATGCATCACTAAGTCCACATATGCCCGGGGTAACTGTACGCGAATTAAGCAATAACATTCTGTACTTGCAGTCACAGATCTCCAACAATGCTTTGATACCAACTTGTCACACCCTCAAATAACAGTATGACTGGCTAGAGAAATGAGTAACCACACCCCCGTAACCCTGCATACTTAAGGACTATGCATCTTTGACTCTTTCACATTACCATTAAGACTAGTAAAATAATACTGAATTAAAGTAAAATCATGACTTGGGTATTAACGTAAAACATTTACTAAAAATTCAACAATAGTTCTCCGTAAAGTTGAACTTTCTCATACTATATATATATATATACAGGCTGTTACAAGATCAATAATAAACCATAATACCAAAATATATAGAGAAGTGTTACTTCTGACAAAATATAAAATATCCATGGTTAACTCAATATACAACACTACAAGTGACGTCCGTCCTTTAAGCCCCAAGTGTGAGATTCCAAGATATACCTTGCCGTAGTAATGACGGCAGGCAGCAAACTCTGGCACAATGAATAATGGTTTCCTAGAAACTACAGAAAAATGATAGCAAAGAAAGGAATGAGTCATTAGAACTCAGTGAGCAAACCACGTACCTTAAGGGTACCAGCATCATATAACACAAATATCATAATTTAATCTCATAACTAAATTTAATTATGCATGTATGTATTTATAACTATTATATGTACACGATTTACATATTTCATCATTTCCAACATAGCAATTAAATCATATAAAGCAATACAATCATATAAGCAGATAAAGGGCCAATGTGTAACTCAATCCCGCATAACAGTATCTCCCCCACCAGGTATTTATATGCCCTCATAATAGATTAATTCTTCATACACAATCCATCCCACCGGGGCTAAGCACTCAATTCTTTTAAAACAATTGTCAAAACCATAATATCAAATCACAATATCCTATGTACACCTAGATTTTAATTTCAAAAATAGAAATCATTACTCATAAAATTTCATTTTGTTGGCCCTTATCAACCACACTTAATATCAAACATATAATTCAATTGAATCACTAAAATAACTTATTTGCTTATTTCTCATTATAGCACATCATTTCAAATATACATATAATTACACATAATAATTTGATAGCCATAGAACACATAATTCACTCATTGGGCTTAAAGATAGGATTCGTCAGTTCGCTTAGCCTGTGATAGTATTGAAATATCCTCAGCACGCTCCGGAGCTACAACAAGAGAAGAAGTAAAAGGAGCTGCTACAGTCCACTCCTAGCCTTCCACCACAATCACTCACGGCCAAGGTGCTCTCGGCTGGAGATGAAAAATAGCTAGAAAATTTGTTGAATTCTACTATGGCAGTGGATGAATTTGGAAAAGGAAGGACAGCCATATAAAGAGAAAGAAAAATCAGGAAGCAATAAAGAATTGAAAAGAAAAACTATAATAGCAAATAAGACATGTGCCAAAAGTTCACCTATTTTTATAAGTATATATATATATATATATATATATATATATATATATATATATAATTATGTCTTAAAACCTTCTAGTTTATGCATATATATTACTTTTTATTTACTTGCTCACTAATTGTATATGTCTATATAACAATAATAAAATTATACAATTAAATTTCATACTAAAAAAAAAACGACTCTTAACATAATGTAAATTTAATTTATACATATATATATAATGTATTACTTAAATTGTCACGATAATTTCTGTGAATCATTTTAATATACCTATTAAAATATCAATTTATAACAATCAGTTTGCCAATGAAAAGCTATATTGAACAATAATTAAGTACTAAGAGTCTCTTGAAAAGACTTCCAGAACACCGCAATAAACTGAGCATTCCGATCAGAGATAATAGAAACTGGTACTCCATGTAGTGGAACAATCTCTAGATACAACTTTGCTTACTGATGTGCTGAATAAGTAGACTTCACCAGAAGAAAATGTGTGGATTTTGTCAAACGATCTACAATTATCCAAATGGAATTTAAACCCCTAAAAATCTTAGGGACTCCCGATACAAAGTCCATAGTAGCTTTTTCCCACTTGTTATGACCCTCAAAACTTGATAATGTAAATATTGAGCAGTAGATATAATGTGTAAATTCTATGTCATAACCCGATATAGTAAAATCAAGTTCTAGACATAATATGTAAATTCTAGTTATATAAAAAAAATAAAAATTAATAAAATAATAATATAATGGAATACGTTATAATCTGATGACTTAGTATACGTTTTAAAAATTGTGTATAGTTTATTGTTGTAAAGTAAATAAAACCTTGACCAAGTAAATTAAATTGAGTAAATGATTAATACATGCTTATATCAAGAATTAATTTTTTTTACAAGTTTTGGTTGACCTGAAACAAGATTTCATTTTATATAAATTGAATTGATGAGGAAAACTAAGATATAAAGACAATAAATTAGAAAATAATCATAATGAATATACATGTATATAAAATTAGGAATAAATGACCACCACATATTCTAAAACTTGGACCTTTTCTTTTACTTGATTTCCTGTTATATTAATTCTTTCCTTTTTGTTTTAATGTGGACCAATTTCCTCCTTGTACACCGACTCTGCCTTTAGTTTTGTATTTCCTCTGCTTTCTTTTTTCCTTCTTGAACCTTCCTTGTGCCTTGCTAGCCTAGCTTTCTAGAGCATTCATCCTCTTTGTTTCCTTGACCTGTTGTTGAGGAGAGCCTCCCTCAACCTCTAACTTTTCCGCTCAATCTCACTGTAAGCTTTTCACAAATTGGCCTCACTTTTCTTCAAAAAGTTTAGCTCTTCTCATGCCTTGTCCCTCTCTATTTTTCTTGTTGGTGGCTATGAGATCCTTCATTTTTGGCTTCTAAGTTAATTGGTAAGTTATCTTTTTTTTTCCCTCTTGTAGTCTGTAGGAGATGGTGTAAAGGAGTTAGGGAGTTGAATTTCAGTCCAATTTAATGCAGCTAGCTAATAGCCTAATATAGGTAGTTAAAAGTATTTTCTGCTCTTCATTGTTGATGTCTCACAAACTTCCTTATTTGGTCTAAGAGAAGCCGTCTATATTATTATTACAGTACTATCATGGAACTACTTGATAGTTTTAACTTAGATTATTATTAGGTGGCAAAGAGCTGCAATAATTTGGTTATGGCAGTGAGTATGCTTGGTGTATTAGAAGCCCTTGTTATAGGTTAGTGTCTGGAAGTTACTATTGGCACCTTAACAAAATATATATAACAGTTTTTGGATACCACACAATATTCAAATATATCTTAATTAGGGATCATGCATCTTAGATATAACTAAAAAGAATGGTGCCTAACATCTATTCATTGATTTAAAACATTTGATGAAAATTTCTAATTTGCAACCTCATGGTTCTGGTGCAAGGAACAAAAGCAAATACAACTAATCAAGTCAGGTCACACTGTTTAAGGTAAAATATTGTTCAAGAGTAAAATAATAATAATTTTTCTGAAAGGAGTGGAAAAGGCAATAGATAAACATTAGATCCATGCTTCTCCAAACAATTGCTAACCAAGAAAAAGAAAAAAATAAAAATAAAAATAAAAATCTAGATACTATAATCATGGCCACGTTGACATCTTAGTAAGTGCAAAGGCAAAGATTTAAAATGTAAGAAATTATGAGGAAAGGAAGCTTATTCCTTGAACAAACCATTTCTTCATACTTTACTTGCTATCCACTAGGCACAAATGAAGCCTAAAAGATGTGTCATACAACATGAAGGCACTATTTACCAAAGCAAGCTATCTTTGTCTAGTGATTTGTTACTATTTGTATTATAAGTTGCATAAGTTAAATATTTTAGCACAAGAACCATAGAAAAAGAAAAAAATAAAACAAGACTAAGATTGATCAATTTCAATCAATCAGACTATTGGATTACATATATAATGACATATTTTTCTTAAAAATAATTAGTAAGAAAAATTAAAAACAACAATTTCAGCCACTTGTAAGATAACATTCTGCAAGAAATCATACCAAAGGGCTAAGCTAACTTTTGAATAAGCTCCATTTCTCCCAAATCCACCTTTTAAACTCTCCATGGTATATATTTTTAACTAGGTATCATGAAAGATAGGACTATCTAGGTCTGAGACCAATTGAAGACAAAAGAAAGATAGAATCATCTAAAGAGGTTGGACATGTAAAACACATAAATGCATATTGTCTTATAAGTGGAGACACCACAATTGAGGTGGGTAGAAGTGAAAGAAAACTTAACATAACCACAAAAGGTTTGTAGAGAGACCAAACAGGAATAAACTTTAAATAATTAAATGTACTAATATACCCATTTAAATAATACATATGATACCTATCTAGAAAGATATACTTGTCTATTAATAAATCCAATAAATGGAATTGAATTTACTTTTTTTTCTAGAGAAAGTTATGTTCAATTAACTAAGGTAAGGTTAATGTTACCAAAATTTCGTGTTTTGCAGAATTTGATGCAATTTTAAAGAATAAACTGTATTGATATATAAATCTAAAAATTACAAATGATATACCATTATAAAGCTACATGTGTCTAGTATTTAATAAATTTTATAAAACTAGATTTGGAATTTCTTAGAGGAAGATATGACTGTTAGAGTGAACACTTGTCTAAACCCCAAGTTTGGACAATTTTGATATTTCTAACTCACTAGTATTTTGTATTTTTTTTTAATTGTTTTCTTATACCCTATGCATCGTCAAGAAATTTAAATGTCTCTTCATTATCAACCTTACCACATAAAGTACAATCATACTACTTAACATGTAATGGCTTAATAGAAAACTTTCATAAAGAAATCTATGTAAGTTGATATATAAGCTTAGTAATTAAAAGATTATAACAATAATGTTTATGAACTAAGCATTATTTGGGAATATGAATTGTAGTTTCGGATCCTAATGTAGACCTTATGAGACATGTGAACACAAGTGTAAGTGACGAATGAAATCAGTTAATGTGAGTGGTTAATTGTTTCCCTATGGGGGTTAGATTGTTATGTGCAATTGTATGTGTATTTATATAAGTCTGCAAATGCAATGTTTTAGGGAGTTATTTGAATCATGCTTGTTTGAAATTGTCTATGGTTGATAAAGGCCAACAAATTGAAATGTTTTCTGTGAAATGATTTTATTTCCGGAATAGCGATCCAGGTGTACCTAGGATATTCTGATTTGAAATATTAAGATATTATGATTCTAATAAATGTTTTAAAAAAAATTTTGAGTGCTCAGCTCCGGTGGGATGGAATATATATAGAAATTAATCTGTTGTGCGGGCTCTTAAATGCCCGGTAGGGGTGATACTGTTGTGCAGGGTTGAGTTACTCTCTGGCCCATTGTTTGCTTTGTGTGTTGTGATTGCTCTGATTCATTTGTGATTCTATGAATTATGTAAGTTATGATTTTATGACGATTACAAATGTGTACGTGCATTTCGAAGTAAATCATGATGTTATCATATATGTTATGTACTTGTATTAAGTGATGCTAGTACCCTTTAGGTACAATTTTCCATTCACGAAGTCTGTAGGACTCATTCCTCTCATGGATATTTTTTTAAAATAGGAGTTCAGTATATGGCGTCGCCCAGTTCGTGACCTGCAGACAAAGTACGGCAAAGTATTTTCCAAGATCTCAGACTTAAGGTTAAAGATAAAAGTTTACAGTTACACTATAACTGTAGGGTGTTTAATTTTGTATGATGTAGTAGTCTAGTATTTGTCTTTATGTTGTTATGTGAAATCAGGAACACATGTGTTTGTATTTTGGGGGTATGTTCCATAAATTTTTAGTAAATTGTTATTTGTTTTAAAAAATAAATTTTACAGTGAGCTTCTGAGCTTCTATTTTAAAGAAATTTATTTTTATTCTTTAGTCGGGTTTTAGTCGGGTCAAGAGGCGTGTTTGTTACTTTGTTTTGAAGTCAGGATTACGGAGGTTTGGTTATCCAATCTCCCGGCGAGTCACACCTCTGTGAGGGGTGTGACACCACTTCCATTCCGAAATATTCAACTTTTATAACATTTTTGCTGGCCTTTGATGCTCAGCTTTTACCTGTTTGCACACAAGGCACCTAGAAACATATTCAACTACATCTTTTTTTGGATATTTCAGTTCCAAAAATTTCAGTTATTTCTTCTTGGTGATAGATTTAACTCAATTATTTCAAAATTTCTGTTCCAGAATTTGTGACGGAGTTTCTTGCTTAGTTTTTAGACAAAGATTACTATCTTTTAACTTTAATATTGTTAAATGTTGAATATTTGTTGAAAGTTTGCTGAATTGATATACTTTTATTTTGTTAATGGGTGTGTTTAATTATATTTTGGTCTTTGTATATATTGATGCTAAATGTTCAAAACATGTTGTAAAAATATGAAAAAAAAATAGATTAAAATCTACAAATATTTTAAAAACTATTAAAATTAATGACAGAATAATGACGACAATTCGACATAATTTATATGTTACATTTGAAAATTAGCTACAAATTTAGGATGGATTTGCGACAGAATTGAAAATCACAATTCCAAAATTTACGACAGAATGGAAAGATCGTAAGTAGCGAAAAATTTGTGGCAGAATTAAAAGATCAAAATTTGTGAAGGAATTCAGAATATTGAAATTTTAACTTTGCAATAGATTTGAGATGGATTTGTGACAGAATTGAAAGATTGTAGTTTTGAATTTGCGATTGATTTATGGCCAAATTGCAACGAAAGTTGTTATCGCAACTTGACGAAGGCAATGTTTGATTTTTTTTTTTTTAACGATTTTCGATGGAATAGCGACCATATGTTTTTTTCGCTATATGTATAGCCACGGATTAGAAACATAATTATTTCCTCCCAAATTTGTGACAAGAGATTTTTGACATACATAATCCGTTGCCAAATAGTTTTTTTTCTAGTAGTGATATCTTATAAAAATTAGGATATGTGTAGATAAGCATTTATCTTATCATGTGTTTGGTAATAAGATGCAATATATGGCTCTTAAACAGAAGAATATTATAACTTATAAATAATTTTTATATTTTTGTTTATATATTTTTTAAATTTTATTATAATTACATTTTTTTAAATTATTCTAATTTTTGTTATATATATGTATATATGATCATAACTATTTTAAAAAATTATTAGAGTAATGATCATGATATGGATTATCTTTAAAATGATTTATTTATAATATTTTTTATTTTGTATAATGTTGATTGAAAAAAAATAAAAATTAATGGCTAGTGAAACAAAATCACATATTATCTATATATATATAAAAAGAAAAAAATTTATTTGTGTAATTTTGACTTTTGTTTTCTAAAAAAATAAAATAAAATATTTTTCAGTGACGAATGTGGTTGGCGTAAAAAGAGGAAGGGGACAATGTCCTATTTTTATTAGGGGGATGAATGTGTAGGTTGTACTAGACTTCAGCTAACTGATTATATAATAAATACATAATAAATTAGACCTAAAATCTGAGTCTAAAGAGGCTGAATGTATAGGTTGTACTAGACTTCATCTAACTGATTATAGAATAAATACATAATAAATTAGACCTAAAATCTGAATCTAAAGAGGCTGAATGTATAGGTTGTACTAGACTTCATCTAACTGATTATAGAATAAATACATAATAAATTAGACCCAAAATCTGAATCTAATTTACTCACAGATTCACTGAATAAGTAGCACACTTTTTCTGTTAGCCTTGAATTAAGTCAGCAACGTCCTATATTCTATTGGTTGATAAATAATATGCTAATGTAAGCATGGTGAAGTGTGATCAAGACCTAAAACTTGTCATACAAGTCAACTTTTTTTTATTGCTACATTCAAAGTCCTCACCTTAATTGGTAATACAAGTCAACTTTTCTTTAAAAACAAATTAACGAGGAATTTAGATTCAAGGGCTGACTAATAGAATAATTAGAAAACCACATAAAGTCTCACATCTACGAGAAAAATATACACTCCCACCCTCTAGTCATCTGACTTATTAGAATAATATCAAGACTCCACATCTATTGATCAATTTCTTTTAAATAAGTTTGTTATATTGACAACTTAACATGATTTTAATAAATAATTTTCCAGTCAAGAACGTTGCATTATCACATAAGTTAATAGACTTTACTAGCATACAAATGCATACTTTTTCTTTTTCTTTTAATTTATAAGTTATTTTTCTCATTTTAAGCATAAATAGTCAATTATTGGATTGATTTATATCATTATAATTAATATAAATAGTTTATTTATGCAAAAAAAAATAAAAAATTGCATACATGTTTTGTCATTTTTAAGATGTTAAGGAATTTAAACATGGCTTTAGCCACATTCATGACTTACATGATTTTATAAGAAAGTACTCTTGTGGGAATTTGTCATTCAAGTAGCACAAATGATAATAATCACAAATAGAAAAAAAAAAGAGAAATAAATATAAACATAAGATATAACATGATTCGACCCCTTGCCTATTGAGAAGAATTTAACTAATATTTCAAGAAAAATTACATAGAAATAGTAACACTTTACTCTACACTTCACCACTCTCCCCATATGTCTATCGATCTCTCTTGCATCCCTATCTTTGAGGGAGGTTACACAAATATTAGTCATCTCTCTTTCTTATACCTACAACTCTTACAAGCATATGCGTATTTATACTACATAGTACTTGTTCACTAAGCAAACTTCTCTCTTCCAAAAAAACTTAATCACAACCTAATTACATTTACTTACCCACCAAGGTATATATAATTAGGAAACCACAATCATCATTTATTCAGTTTTTCTTGCCCATCAAGAACAAACCAATTAGGAAACTACCAAATAAAAATGTTCAAAATCCTAACAATCTCCACATTGATGCAAATCATTCTCAACAATCTTTAATATTCTTCAAGACAATTAAAACCCATCATCTACCATCAACAACAAAACTATTAAATTTTTACATGAGTCTCACTAATCGAGAGTCTCTACCTGCTCATAGTGAATAAACCATGATATCCCGCAACAACAACAATGCATATGTATGTAACCATTTTCTCAACCCCACCATCAACATTGATGAGCTCTTTCATGTCATCTCATCATTGAGTTATGTTTATGCAATAAACAGTATTACAACTCTACCTTAACAAAAGCTTAATTCATCACTGGACTTGCTCCATCTTCACTACTATGATCACACAAACAAATCTCAATAGCACACAAGAAGATTCATGCTTTCTCAATTTGTGGCTATCTCACAATTTTCAAAACATGCACCAGTGTGAAACTCCACCTACAAAACTTCAACTTGTACAAAACTACAAAACATGAACTTCCATCAAAAATAAAAATTTCAATCTTCTACACATCATGCAAATTGCAAAACCCAGCTTCTTATTTTTCTTTTTTTCCTTTCTCTTCATTTTGTTCTAGTTTTTTTTTTTTTTTCTTCCTTCTCTTCCTTCCACACAAACTTAACCACCAGAAATTCTTGTTCACTAAGCAAACTTCTCTCTTCCAAAAAACAAAAACTCAATCACAACCTAATTAAACTCACTTATCCACCATGGTAAATCTAATTAGGAAATCACAATCATCATCTATTTATTTTTTCTTACCCACCAAGAATAAACTAATTATAAAACTAGCAAAAAAGAATTTGAATCAAAATACTAACAATCTCAATCTTGGCTCAAATCCTTCTAAACAATATTTAAGATTCTTCAATTTTTAAATTTTTTTAAATTTTAAGTATTTTTCAAGACCGATACAATACATCATCTACCATCAACAAGGGATATATCAAAACTTCACGTGAGCCTCACTCATCAAAAGTCATAACTCCATTGAGAGTCTCTACTGGCTCATAGTGAACTATGCATATGTATGTAATCATCTTCTCAACCTCACCATCACCATTGATGATGCCTTTCCATGTTGTCTTATTATTGGATTATGTTTATGTAATAAAAACCACAATTCCACCTTACCGATAACTGCTTTCATCGCTGGGCTTGCTCTATCTTCAATACTATCATCCCACTAACAAACCTTAATAGCACACAAGGAGACTCACTTTCTTAACTTGTGGCTATCTCACAATCTTTCAAACTTCCACAAATATGAAAGTCCACCTACAAAACTTCAACTTAGTGTGCCACCCACATCAATCTCTTGTGTGATGTCAACAACCAAAACTATAAATTTCATCATAAAACTGCAAAGTTTTAATACTTCAACTTGTACAAAACTACAAAACTTCAACTTCCATGAAAACTACAAATTTCTATTTTCTACACGTCATGGTAAACCTAGCTTCTTCTTTTTTCTACTTTTTTTTTTCTTCCTCTCTTCCTACTATGCAACCTAAACCCCGAAAATTCTTTTTCTACAATACATTTTGTATTTTTACAATAGCTACACCATCATCAAAATTCTCTTGGGTCATCCACATTCCAATTAAATTTGGCTTACCACTTGTCCTAGCAACAGAACTACAATTGGGAATTTAACAAAATCCCCATATTCAATATATAACAAAGAATAATAACCATAAAATATAAATAGAAGATAAAATAAATAAATAGCAATACAAGATATAACATGGTTAGACCTCTTACCTACATCCACTAGATGATAAATGAATTTCACTAATACAAAACAACAAAAATTGGTACCTGCGTCTGCACCGAGATGCAGATAAACATACGCATCTTCCCTACATTCAGATAATATTATTTGCTTCTAGGCAGACATAAATACTATCAGCGTTTGCCTATCCACATCTAGAGTGTTAACATAGAATCTAGACTCAATAATGGCTTAAAATTTTATGTGTCTGATGGGCAAACACAGTTTATAGACGCAAATACTTTTTGTGTTTGCATGGCCAATGTAGAAACCCAGACACCGATTGTATCTTAGTTTGTATTTCTGAGTTAGCATGCCAAATGCAGAACCGCAGACTCAGATAATGATATATTTTTATGATAACACATGCCTCTACAATATATTTTGCAGATGCAAATAAATTTTATTATTTTTTAATTATTTTATATTTTATATAAATACTTGCAAATATTTGTCTGAAATAAATTTTATATCAAAATTTTATACAAATAAAATTTAATTTACAAGAAAGCATTAAAAAATATATTTAAAATACAACAAATATAATAAACAAAAATCAATAAAACATTACAAATTATCTCCTAAAATCTCATTGTCTTCCCTATTTACGATGAGGCTAATATATATAAAAATTACAATTTTTCGTTTTTGGTATCAACACCAAATGATTATACCAATTTAACAAAATTGACAGTATTA
This sequence comes from Quillaja saponaria, assembly GCA_029379385.1. Lineage (NCBI taxonomy): Eukaryota > Viridiplantae > Streptophyta > Magnoliopsida > Fabales > Quillajaceae > Quillaja > Quillaja saponaria. The sequence continues at coordinate 5,313,318 of CM055615.1, read as the reverse complement.
TATTTATCAATATACATGTACATCACATTTATCTTTTATATCTTATAATTATAACTAATTGAGTCCTTCAGGCATACCATTTAGGAGGGCTACAATTCTACAGCCCAACCCAATTTTGCCTTCACAAAATATAAATAAATTGTGTTTGACAAAAATTGAAAACATTTTGTGTCCCAAAAATAGTAGTAACCTGGCCCAATGTTACTCCTTGAAGACTCACTTTTTGTGTCGAAACTGCTCCTGCAATCAATTTTAGTTCATCCTAATCGTAACGGGCTCTCCATATGGTTGTGTCGCCGCTCTGGCATAATTCCAGTTGAACTACAATTTATGACTTGAGTAAATTTTACTTTCTCTTATTAAATAATCATCCAATTTTTAATATTTGTTATTCTTAATCTAATCGAGCATATTACACATATATTGCAAATTAATATAATTTTGGTAAGTTATTGCAATTAATTTAAAAGATTGGCTAAGTTGTAAGTCAGTTTAATAATATAAGTGCAATAGGCTCAATTCAATAAAAAACAACGAGTACTACAAATTTGTTATTTTACTAGTCTCGATACATGAGCTTCCGCACATGCTCAGAAATTCTTTATACCCCAAGAGGGTTGGCCTGCTGAGTAACTTCCTGGAGTAGTAGTGTTAAGCTGGCATCCACAACTGGGTTGAGTGACATCCTCGGAAGCAATACCTTTAATTTGCAAGCTTACAGCCTGCATCAAAGTTGTTATCAGAGTACTAGGGTTTATTTAGTGAGCTCTTGCTTTCATCTTGTTGGTGTGCTCAACTAGATCATAAAGCAAGTATGGTTTGTGGATCGAGAAGGAGTGTTAATAAAGTCAATTTGAAAAGATCAAATGAGTTTGAAGCAAACGGTGACAGAAATGCTCCAATGATTTGTAGCTTCTCCTACCCATATATAGCAGAAAGGAGTAACTCAATTCAGGGAGTAAGTGGATCTGACTCCTCATCTACTCATATTATCAATATGATAGTAAATTTATTGACGGCCCTACTATCAATACATATCCTTCATTTTTCAATGTTCTTTGGAGCTAAGAGAGCCGAAACAACACATGGGCTAAAATGAAGTTGAAGCTAGGTAAGAAGTTTCTTCTACTAGTTTATCCTCAAACCCTTTACTGTAAGTTTCATCAACTCAACCAGCAAAGTGATCAATATGCTGATGATTATACATAATAGTTTTACAAGCTTTTGAGTTGTTTTAATTTAAATGACACCGATGATATCAACTTGTTGCGAGATACTTGAGTGGATTAAAGTTCCAGCTTGCATGGGGTGCTTATATGCATTCTCTTCATTCACTTGAGGAAGCTTATCAAATGGTTCTCAAAGCAGAAGAGTATCTCAAGTAGGAATATCTTATTGGTGTGGAGTTTATTCTTTATTCCGACCATGAAATGCTACGGTTTCTCAAGGAACAAAAGAAGCTGAATTCTTGACGGGCTAGTTGGGTCGCTTGATTGGAAAAAATTCAATTTTTCCTTGAATCACAAATTTGGTTACTCCAACAAAGTAGCTGATGCTTAAAGCAGAAAATACAGCCTACTAACCACTCTTTCTTATGAAATCTGTGGCTTTAATCTCTTACTAGGAAGCTATGCTGCTGACTAATTAGTTTCGAGTGTGTTAAAGAAATTTACTGATGGCAAAAAGAACAATTTTTCACTCATGAATTACTATCTTTTCAAGGGAAATCAGTTATGCATCCCTGAAGGCTCATTAATTAAGGTAGTCTGTAATCAAAGAATTGCATGGTGGTGATCTTGGTGGCCAATTTGGATGTGACTAGACTGAATCTCTTTTTAAGGAATGTTATTTTGGCAAACTTTAAAGCAAAATGTGGCTCGGTTTGTTTAAAGATGTTACACTTTCCAAAGAGCCATGGTTGTTCACAAAATACTTGTTACTCTTACCAATTCCTAATGCTACTTGGGAGGATGTCTCCATGGACTTTGTTCTTGGGCTACTTAATTGTCACAACCCAAAACTTAGACTATGACCACGCAAGATTCATGACAAGCCGAGACTCACTTTGAGTCAAAATAACCTCTAATTAAAATCAAAGTACAATAAATAGATAGGTAATAGTTGATTAATAAAAAAGATAACAATCTTTCCAGAATCTAGTATAGCCACATAGCAATACTTTATGAATAAATAAAGTATCAAGTTCTAGGGGACAAGTGCTGGCACTTCCAAGACTCCAAATAAGGTTATAGTTGATTCAATATCTGTAAAACTAGAAAAAAGATTAGAATGAACTTCAACAAGCTCAGTTAGTCAGCAAATATAATATATGTGCACAATTTCAGCAGCCACTCTAAAACTTTTCATCTTAGACCATCAGAATTTTGAACTTTTGAAACATTATGTGCACAATTTAACAAGCATTGCATCCTATAGAGCTTTTCATATTAGACTATCAGAATTGTTTCAAGAAAACATAGTTATTTATTTCTCAAAATATGTGAAATCTGAAAAATTTGTTTGAATGCCACCTTTCACAAAGTTTACAAGTTTCTTTCTAAAGAGATCCATAGTGTGATGCCAAGAGTACCATAACCCCAATCACTCAAAAGGTCATCATAACATTCAATTTCCAAAGCAAATCTTGAAATGTTACCTCAAAAGTCAAATTGATCAAATTCAATCTTTATGGTACTAATGAAATCCTAAATAACTTGAAACCTCAAATTAGAATCTAATGCAACTTAATGGCCACTCTAAAAGAAACAGGTTCAAACCTACAAATATCATGTTTCAAAGAAAGATCTTAAAACTTTATCTCAAATGTTAGATTGGTCAGAAGCAAAGATTTACGAAACTAATGTAATACTAAAAGGTGTAATGTGAACCTCGAATCATAATCACCTTAACATTTAAAAATAATTTCAAAAATAAAGTATAAAGCGGACAAAAATCAAAATGAAGTAAACTATAACTCTAAGTCAAACACCGAAAAAGTGAAATATTACTAAAGATTTAAATTGTATTAGTCTATGTGATCTCAAAAAAGAAGTTTTCACCGACATTCAAACCTAGTTTTCTAAATTACAAACTAAACACGTAAGTCTAAGATTTCAATACACCTAATTACACCAATTCTAACCAGCCCACCTATGATACAACTAACTACTACTAAGTGTAACACCCCATGTATTAGTTATGATTATTTTATGTTGTTTATAAGTGTTTCTCGAACTTAGCCCATGTATTAGTTATGCTTATTTTATGTTGTTTACAAGTGTTTCTCGAATTTTGAACACTTTTGAAAAAAGAATAAATTAATTTATTCAAAAAGCCGTATTAGGTTTATTCTTTATATTGTTAAATTTTATTCAAAGAGTTTCCACGTTGGAGGTTGTGGTATTTTTAAACAGTTATAATATAATATATATATATATATATATATATTTGTCATTTTTTTAACATAATGATTTAGATTATTGGTAGAATATATATCATGTTTAGATGACCACACTGATTTTCTTATTTAAGAAATCACATTAAAGTAGTACTTGTTCTGCCCAAGTTCTCTATTTGTTAAAATATAATAATAATAAATTACAGAATGTCCTTTTTATTCTTTTTTTAAATAATAGATTCTCTTTCATAATTTTACCTTTGTTTACAAAAGATGATTCATTATTTTCTTTCTCATGATGCGCTCTTATCGTTAGCCTGTAACTCTTCATCTGGAGACTGCTAACTCCCTTTCCCTCTCTTTCACTTCTGAGCTGCTTCCTCCTCCACTCTCATGATCGATCAATAGCAAAGATGAGACGACAATGGCTGGACAACAAAATTGATGGTGGAGCCTTTTCTCCTTCTTTCCTTTTCTTTCTCTTTAGTTCACACATTTTTGGTCAAGATCTCTCTTTGCCACCATTGCTGAAGGAACAGTTGGAGGATGTCACTTCCTTGACATATTTGGTGATTAACCCAAACTTTTTTTAACAAAATATGGAGAACCTTCTTTTTCTCTTTTTCGTTATTTGATCCATGTTTTCAGAGCTCGATTAAGGATCTTTTGGCTTCATGATTATGATTAAAGCTGTGGTTGATCACAAGCAGAAAGGGTATGGTAATGAGGAGGCTCATCTCTGGTGGAGCAGCTTGTGCCGTTCCAGGATCTTTCTCTATTTTGAATCCTTTTGGTGCTCTAGCCAACTCTCTAATTAGCTTTTCATCTAAGACACATGAGAGGCTAAAGGAGATTCTAACATCTACCCCCAACAAGGTATTATGAAATACGATGCTCATCCTCAAAGTCGATGGGTTGCTGAATATAGTCAACACATAGAAGAACATGATAATCGAAATTATTGAGCTAACTCATTTGAACAACAACGTGGTGCAAATGGTTGAACCTTTGAATTTGAGCAATCTCAAATGTCATCTGTAGATTAGGTGCAAATATCTCAACTTAGCTGCAATGAAGGAGAGTAGTATCCTTGCAAACACATTTGCTCAAAATGATGATCCTAAATTATAGGCTTTATATACTCTATCCAACTTTGATATTTCACTAGCATCTAACGATGTGTATGAATTTACTCTAACAACATTATTGAAGATCAGATTCTTTAATATATTGTTCATTGTTTGTGTTACTTTGTCTTCGTAAGTTTCTTTACTAGAGAGTAAACTGTGTGATGGAAAACTTGCTATACAAAGAATAAATTTTGCTCCAAAATTTCACTTGATTATATTTTGTTAATTATAATTATACACTATAAGAAAAGTGGGCTTTTCCTACGGACCAAGTTTGTGGGAAAATGGTTACCGGCAAGCTTTTTGTAAGAAATGGTAAGTTGGAAAATTGTTTGTGGGTAATACCCACAAACCAATAGAGTTTGTTGGTAATATCGACAAATTGTTCGTACATAAAGGTTTGTAGGTAAAAGCTTGTTTTAGCCTCTAAAATTTGTAAGTAAATGAATATTTACCTACGAACCAAGTTTGTCAATATTACCCACAAGTTGCTTTTTGGAATTACCCACAAACACTGGTTTCTAGGTAATATCGACAAACTAGGTTTGCGGGTAATACTCATAAGCTACTTTTGTAGAATTATCCACAAATTCTGGTTTGCAGGTAATTTCAAACAGTTCTTTTAAAAATAAAAAATAAAAAAATCTGTAATTAAATATAATTCAACCAAACAAATCCAAAATTTATCTATAAAAAAAAATAAAAAATTTTCAACATTGAGTTATAAAATTAAACATATAAAATCACACACTATTCACAAAATGTACAATAATGAAACTAACTAAATAGAACTAGATGCTAGCTATATGTCATCATGAAAACCATCATTGGCATGTTCATTAAGATCTTTATCACCATCTCTACGACAATCAATACCGCTAGAAGAATCACCAACAAGTCCCTGTTAACAAAAAAGTCATTAACATATAATATGTAAATTCAAATGAATAAAGGAAATGATTTAGAAATGAATCTAAAAGTATTTGCTCTAACTTTGTACTAGGTAATGAGTAACTTTTAGTTAAACTTATTGTATATGTATGCAACTCAGATACGAAGATCAATGATAAACTATAATGTGATAACACATTAATCTTGTTTTCTTTGTTAATGTAACCTTGTGAGGTACTGTGCATCGCAGCTGCAAACTAATTATTATATGTCAAGAACGATATAATTAATGCTAAACAACTAACATTTTCATTAACATGAAATAATGCAAGATTTATAAAAGACCCTTCATCAGTTCAGTACTTATAAACAGAGTTTATTACACTAGCCATCACTTGTGCGTAAATTTTGGTCACAATTGCTGTTTTTTTTCTTCCATAAAGTCATTGCTTATGTTCTATATATGTATAAAGCTAACAACTTTGACGGCCTATTTTGACTCTATAGAGCTAAGAATAGAAAGTAGCTGTTGAGGCAGTGCATTCTATAACCATGACTCTATACACTTGGTGGATATCCATTGATTCTCTAGTGGTATGGGGTTAGGCTATGGTATTATTGTGAAAATTGAAAATATGAAACAAGGAGAGCTGATGCTGGATTGAAATAATTTTTTTATGTAGTTCAGAAAAATCAAAGTGGATGAGTTGCAGCATGTCACCCTTGTGCACTTGCTATTTTTCTATACAATCATCATGACTCTTATGCATTTGCTATTTTTCTATACAATCATCATGACCCTCTGAGTGAATTTACAGAAAATAATTGTTTGAAAGACTTCAATTGTAAAATTAGGTAGACAAATATAAACATAGATAAGTATAAACATTACACGAAGAGATTGAAAATTCATATGAAACTTACAGAAATTTTCAATCACTCAAGCCTTTTGAGAACAATGGATGTGGAAGTCAAATCCTTGGTAGTCATATGGTTGTGTAGTTGCAATCTAAAGCAAAGAACTCCAATAAGCTAAGCTTAAATATATTTGACAATACCAGAAAGGCACACTATTCAGCTTTAGTTAGATGATGGCCTAAGTTTGTGGCACATACCATTTGGAATCACTTACATAGAGCCCATATTATATTGTCCCATTTACTCTCACAACTTGTCTACAATTTTCTATTAATAAGCCGCACTCAGGAAATATAATGATGAAAAGGACTAAATATAAGAAAGCAGCCAAAATTAGAATGCAATACATAATATTGCATTCAGAACTCAGAAGACATGGATTGACTGTTTTGTAAAAACATGCAGAAATTAATTTAGTTCCTTATTTCTGTCAATATTTCTCAACGTACTCCCTCTACGACATATACTAATATGGTCCTGCAGCAACCATGTATGTGGTTGTGGGAAATAATCTTGTGCCTTTTTCATGTATCTCTGGTTTGAGAGTTGTAGGACAAGAAGATGTGCATCTCTGACTCTTTGGATATGGGCAGCATTTGCACTATGTGTAGTCATCAACTTAGTTTCTTTAAGAATATCATAGCTGATGTTAGAAAGTTTATGTAAGACGTCACTAACATAGCTGATAGTCATGAGAAGCTCGACTATAAACTTTGATTGATTAAGAACTAAATTAGTGTTTAAATTTTAGAGCTTGTGGGATTAATTAATTAAGAATTAAATTACAAAACAAAGCAATTCTGCATTCCTAAATTAACTCGAGCAGAATGCAAACCAATCAAGGAGTCATCCATTAAGAAATAGTACTAAGAATTTGGTTAAAGTCATAATTAGATTGTTCAATTATAACCAAATAAAATTGTTAATGTCCAAACACAAAATGGGTCTTTTTGGTAGGTAATCCAACACAAATGTTTTAACTATTTTCCTCAAACAAATTAGTAACCTGAATTTTTACTTCTACATATATATGATTCTTGCAGCTTACCTTGTTTATTAAATTTACTCATTAATGAAAGATAGGGAAAAAAACTTAAAGAACCCGAGAAATAGAATAGAAATGTACCAAAGAAGGAGCGATCCAGAGAAACAAGGATACTACTTAATCAGGATAATTGTAAAAAAAAATAATAATAATAAATTTCAAAAAAACTTTAGATGGAATTTAATGTATGCCTCTAAAACAAAGCTTTCAAGAAATCAACCCTTACAAATCTCAAGCCGTTAGAGCCGAAACGAGAGGCAATTTATACACACGAACATTAACATGCTATGCACTACCATCATTCTCATCATATTTTCACAAATTAAGCACAAACACATGCACAGAGCGAGCGACTGAGCAAGAAGAGAAACAACACAATTGGTAAGCAAGAATTGCTATCATGGCCACCACATGTATATCCTTCTTCCATACATAAATGCACACAACAAATGACTCACAGATAATAAAATAGAACCACACGATGAAATATACAACAAAAGTAAAAATCTCATATGCAAGAACAACAATGTGATAATTAATAACAATTTCATGATCCAAAACATAATAATAATTGAACATAAGTCTCAAAAACACACTCTTACATAGTTCAGAATTCTAATGTCCCAAAATATGCAAAACCTGTAAGACCAAACATTTTACATATGAGCAAATAACATAAAACTGAAAAGGGAAAAAAAGAAGGAAAAAAAAAAAATCGAAGGTTCATCTCCTATAATAAGAAATTTATGCTAGTTGAGTAGTTTATCTCATTAATCTAAATAGGATAAGAAATTTATCTAGAATTTATTGAAAATCAGTCATTAGCTATACAGTAAATTAGAGATCCTTCATTAATAATACTAACATTCTCAAGAAAGTTAGTTTATGTGAATGAAGTAAGAAATAAAGATAGAGAAACTCGTTGCCTAATTTGTAAGTAATGCAATTAAAGACTATATCAATATCAGTTGTATAATTAAGGTTGGTTTAAAAAAAATACCTAATTCTCAATTCCCCCATATCAGAGCATCAAAGCCCTCAAGCTCTAATTCGGAATTTCCCCATTCGAGATTAAAGGTCATCACATTCTACCCCCCTTAAGAAAATTTGTTCCCGAATTTTAAATAACTCACAAACAAGGAAAACAAATCATTCTATGAAACAATCATGTAGCAACAAGCAGTTAGTAAGGTACTTCACTCAACAAATAAATGAGGATATTTCTCCCTCATCTTTGCTCCTGCTTCTCAAGTCACCTCCTCTTTTGTGTGTTTACACCACAAAAACTTCACTGGTGTTGTTTCCTTGGTGCAGAGCTTCTTTACTTGACGATCAAGAATAGCCACCGACTTCTCCTCATAAGTCATATCATCTCTCAAGAAAACGACTTGCAGCTCCAACATATGAGACATATCTAGCAATTATTTCAGGAGCATTAGAGCATAAAACAATAGATGAACTCTTGCTAAATCTGGTGGAAGGGCTAAATGCTAAGCCAACAAGTGCAAGAATCTCAAAGGGACTAATATACCTTGGCATTAGCTTCACTTAATTTCTTTCCAAATCACATTATGCCTTTAATCAGCGACACACGAAGGAATACATGATCACCAATAGAAAACTCCAAGTCACGGCGATGGTTCTCTGCATAGACCTTATGCCTGCTCTGGGTTGCATGATCAAGGAAACCTTATTAGTAGTCTCTTGCACAATCTCAGGACCTAAAAGCCTTCTTTCACCAACCTCTAACCAACAAATAATTGAGCTATACCTCTGTCCATAAAGAGCCTAGAAAGGTCTCATATGAATACTAGCCTGATAGCTGTTGTTTTAAGCACACTCTATCAGTGGTAGGGTACGACTCCAGTTGGCACCTAAGTCCATAACACAAGCACGAAGCATGTCTTCCAATGTCTGAATTGTGCTCTGACTGACCGTCTATTTATGGATGAAAAGAAGTGCTCAAATATAACTTCATACCCATCACTTCTTGTAACTTTCTCCAAAATTGAGACGCTGAACTGAGTACCATGATTAAATACTATAAAAATGAGAACACTGTGAAGCATAACAATTTTGTCAATGTAAATACGAGCTAGCTACATGACATTGTAAGTCATCTCCACGAGAATGAAATGCGCTGACTTGGTTAATCGGTCAACTATTGCCCAAACAGAATCAAACCCCTTCAGGGTAGGAGGTAAACCATCCACAAAGTCCATAGTAATGTGCTCCATCTTCCACTTAGGAACATCTAAAAAATGCAACTTCCCTGCTAGTCGTTCGTGCTCTGACTTGACTTGCTAATAGGTAAGGCATCTAGACATGAAAGCACCTACATCTCTCTTCCAACTATCCCACCAGCAAGTTTCCCATAAGTCATGATACATCTTGGTGGAACCTGGAGGAACAACATAAGCTGATTGATGTGCTTCCTCAAGAACCTTCCTACGAAGAACACTCACATTCGGTACACACACCTGAGAATTGAATCGAAGGATAAAATTTGCGCTAATGACAAATTCACTGCTTTACCCTTGAACAACACTCTCTCGAAGTGTAACCAAAAGAGGATCCTGATTTTGCTCTTCCTTAATCTGCTCCAGAAGAATTGGCCTTGCATGAATATAAGCCTAGAACACTCCTAACTCACTGATATCAAACTAAACACCATTATCCCATAACTTATGTATCTCTGCAATCAAAGATCTTCTAATCACTGCTATGTATGCCAACTTACCCGAAGACTTTCTACTACGAGCATCTACAACAACATTTGCCTTTCCGAGATGATACAAAATAGTGCAGTTATAGTCTTTCAATAACTCTATCCACTGCCTCTTCCTAAGGTTCAGATCTCGCTACTCGAAATATATTTCAAACTCTTGTGGTCGGAGTAGATCTTACACATCTCACCATACATACAAAATGTGCTTAGTTGAATGAAACCCTTGTCAAGTAAATCTTGCAACTGCTCTTTCAACTCCTTAAGCTTTATGAGAGCCATGCAGTAAAGAGGTATGGAAATTGGATTGGTACCAAGAGTTAAGTTAAGACAAAACTCAATATCCCAATTAAGATGCAAACCTGATAACTCATCAAGAAACACATCTGGAAACTCTCCCATAACCTGAACTTGCTCCAAATTATGGCTTTCGTATCTCTTAAAAAACACATCTGGAAACTCTTTCGCAACCCGGTACCTTTCGTATCTCTCACGAAAGCCAAGTATGCCTTGCACCCCTTTTGCATCATTTACCTCATACCAATGGTAGATATCAAGTTAAGTAGGGCCACACTTTGATAACCTTGGAATTGGAATTCAGAATCCCCCAGAATCTTAAAGGTAACAGCCTTCTCATAACAATTAACTGTGGCATGACTAGAGGCCAACCAATCCATACCCAACAAATCCAATATAGCAAGCTGGATCAAGTCTGCGGATAACTCATGGTCGCCAACATAAACAACATAATCTCTAAACACCAACTCTATATCTAGGGATTCTCCTATAGGTGTAGACATAACTAGGGGATACCTTAACGGCATGGTCGGTTGGATAATGAATCACTCTCAACCTCATCTCGACCTCCTTAATAAATAATTGTGGGTCCTCAGTTTTACCAAAATCAGAAAAGGATAGGGGCTTGACTTTCAGGAAACTTTCAAGGCAATCATCACTCTATGGCATCAATGCCATTGGTGTCGAAGTAGTAACAACTAGAGATAGTGGTGGCTTAGTACGGCGCTACAAAGCAGGACGCTCATTCATTGTGCCAATGACTCTGCTGATACCCTCTGTTAAAGTACTCAATGTTTGGTTCAAGATCGAAACCCCGACTGAAGCATCAATTGTAGCTATAACTGGCAGAGTTGGAAGAGCTGCTGGAACTAGTAGAACCTCTTAAGGTAGAGTAACGGTCTCATCATCTCCCTCAATAACTAGGACTTGTCCTCTCCCAGACACACTTCTACCGCCTTCCCTTCTTATGCCACGACCTTTCGTTCCACGTTCCACAGAAAGTAGAGCAAAGGCCTCATCATTAACCCTCTGAATTATCTCGCTAGAAGCCATCCTACGAGTCTTATGTGCCATCTTCACCAAAGCACCAAAGTCAAACAAAGCAAACAATTCATCAGTCATCCAATAAACCCGGGGAACTCATTTATCAGAATAGCAAGAAGTGAACAAGGATATCATGAATAACAATGATGACTCAAAGAACGAATATGAATCTTATACTCCACTGAACACTAAAAATGAAACATAAGGCTCAAATACCAACTTTATCACGAACTAAACCGATGATATGACTAGAATGGATCAGGGTGAACATAAGCTCACCATGACCCAAACAAACCTATAAACATTCTCAAAAACCAAATAAAACTGCAATAGTTTGTCTAAAACTCAGACAATCAAAAGATTATTAACATGATAGAATAACATCATAGAACACAAATGGTCATCCATGACATAAAGCACAAATTTGAACGGAAACAAATCCTAGAATAAGGTTGCAGTTGAGATTACAGGTCATCACAAAGACAACCCAGTAGAGTAACAACCTTGGTATATCTACCTAAACCTAACACTCTCACCAATATTAACCAAGTAATAGAAGCTTCTCTAATTTTTATGATGTCAAACCTACTATACAATCCAGAGGTACACAAGTAACTCATTTTATCAGCACATCACTAGAACCACAAGTACTAATTGACACATTCTTCAAACAATTATACATTCACTCCTATAGAAAAGCATAATGAAAAGAACAACCTCTAAACCAATAAAAGCATTTACCAACCCAACTAATCATCCTTTCTTCCAAATACAAAACCCAAGGTACATTGTTTAAAATTTCACCAAAATATGAATTAATCATGAAATATTAAATGATCAGAATAAAATACTAGTTCGCAAAAAAGACAAGACAATTATAAAGGGATTATCCTCCACAAGACCCCACAACTAACAAAACCAACCTTCTAATAAGATTCTGGCACCATACTAGTCTTATAAATAATTTATTTCCAAAAAAATATCATTTTTCGTTTTCTTACTAGTAGCTCAAAACATTATATTAGTTTTTATAAGAAATCATCAAGAAATATTTCCAATATATTCTTAGAAAATATATTTTTAATTTAATAACAGTTAATTTATCCATACACAACAAAGGTCCAATAGGATAGTATCCAACATCAAATATTCACTATACAAAAATTGAACTATTCAAAATAAAAATGAGTTATGATATAATTTAAAAATATGCAAGTCGAAAATTCAGAATGAGTAAACAACATTTAAAATGTAGAGACAAAAAATAAGGAATGAACTTTTCATTGTATAAACAGTTACTCAAAAACACAATATAGTAACACAACAATGAAAATGGTTTTAGCATAATCACAATTAAACATAAAAAAAAAAAAAAAAAAACATTTTATTATACTTTTAGTTTAATATATATAAAGCATTTATTTTGAAACGTTTATAAACTATTACATTCAGAGGGCTCCAACGCAGAATATAAAACGAACTAGTGGGCGCACGACCCAAAGGTCAGCATCAGCCCTGCTGACTCGACATCCAGGTTTATATCAATCTAATAATATCCAAATGGATTTGAACAAATCCAATTCACGTGCTTAACCTTGCACGAAGCTATCATCATCTTTGCTAGCTAAGGTCGAATCAATGTGCAGAAGGCTAACAATACCGCTGTTAGTTACGATATTCTGACAAGATTTTTTCCAGAGCAAATTCTATGGAAACAAAATTATATCTTATCTTTTTACAAAAACCAAAAAACATTCTCAAACACCTTAAAACATAGTCATATATTCAAAAATAATAACTTAACGATGAAATTTCATATCAACCAATATATATATTCGTTTTGAAATCTCAATAACTAGTCGTCATTACTTACTCAAAAGAAGATGTAACTAGTCATGTCACAAATTTTCATTAGCGAGCCATACGTCAAACCTCACATGGGAGAATCAAAGTTAGAAAGATAACCATATTTCTCAATTACAATATAAAACATAATTTATATCATGTTATGTACTCAAACCATTACATAAAAAACTCTTGCACCAAGTGCTCATCAAAAATCATTTCATAAAAAATCGTCAAATGTAAAATTATTAATAGCCATCTATTTCATATTAGTATAGGTCAACAAATAACATAAATCAAATTCTCATAGTTAAGTCATAGTTAAATTTGAAATTTAATATCAATTTAACATCAAAAATACATGTTACCAGGTCCTAAGCTCTAATACAGAAATAAATATTAAAGAATCCGATTTCTTGTCTTCATAAAGTATCTCTTCCAAAATATAATTAGAAAGCTAAAAAAAAAAATTGGAATGATAATTATAACACTTAAAGAAATTTATAAATTATGCATATAGTTTAAAATGTATGCCATATGTTGTAATTACCACTCACATTGACCAAGAAAACAAAATACAGAAAGATATCCAAGAGAGTTATTTGAAGAACAATCAAATAGAAGCCTTCTGTCACACCCTTCACGGAGGCATAACTGGCTAGAGAATTAGATAACTAAACTTCCGTAACCCTGACTTTACCATAATTGAACATATATGACTTTTGACTAAAATAATAAATAAAGACAAATTTTATAAAACAAGAGTTAACTGTAAAAACTTGTTTGAAAATTTCGGCAGAGGCTTCCTACAATATGGAACATGCCTCAAAATACAAATAAGTACACCTATTTTTTCTTAACAATGATGCAAAGATAATAAGGAGCTCCGCTCTGTCCATATCATAAACAAGACAAATAACTAGACTATTACATCATACAAAATTTGACACCCCACAGTTCTAGTGTGACTGCAAACTTTCATCCTTGACTTCAAGTCTGAGATCCTAGAAAATACCTTGCTATACTCTGTTGGTAGGTCATGAGCTTAGAACAGCCAAACACTGAACTCCTATTACTTAAAAAAAATTCACAAGAGAGGAGTGAGTCTTATGGACTCAATGAGTGGAAAATTGCACCTAAAGAGTACTAGCATCACTCAATACAAGTATATAGCAAATATAGTCAATTAATATCATGTAACAATGCTCATGTCTTAATTCAAACTACACTGTATGCATTTTGTAATCGTCATAATTTCACAATTCACTTAATTCATAGGATAATAAATCAATAAGAGCAATCATAACATACAAAGCAAGTAAAGGGCCAACAAGTGACTCAGCCACACACAACAGTATCTCCCCTCACTGAGCATTTACGCGCTTGCACAACAGGTTAATTCTCTCTATACAATCCATCCCACTGTGGCTGAGCACTCATTTCTTTTAAAACAATTTTTCAGATTTAGAGTATCTCATTTCAAAATATCAAATCAAAATATCCTAGGTGCACTTGGATTTCAATTTCGGAAATAAAAATCATTTTGAAGAAAAATTTAATTTGTTGGCCCTTATCAACCACAAACAGTTTAAATCATCAAATGTAATTCAAATAGTCACTCTTAGCAACATGATTCTTATTTATCACTATATAACATATATTTATGTATATATATATACATAAAAATACATCAAACAATCAAACACACTAATCCAACAACCAAAGGGTAGCAATTAACCACTCATCGTATACCAACAATGATCATTACTTTCTCTTGTGTTCACGTGCGTTATTGGTTCAATCATAGTTCCGGAGCTACAATTACATTTCCCAAGTATTATTTAGTTTATCAATTTTATAACTTATAACATTTTAATTACGAACTCTAGAATTACTAAGTTTCAAGTATTTATTTCAAGTTTACTCCTTTTTGACATTTTCACAACCCTCCTTGTTTATATTTTTGATTTTAACTTACATACTTAACCCAATTCAACAACACCAATTTTAAACATTAACTTTATGAAGTTATCTATCTTTCTTATTTATAAATTTGTATTAAAATTAGTCTTGAACCCTCTCAATTCCACACATGAATAAAAACAGGGCTCTCGTAAAATTCCTGGTTGCCAACCTTTGATTCCGATACTATTAGAATTCTCATACTTGGGAATTAAATTACAAAACTTTCCAGTCTAGTTTCTCAAGATGTTAGGAACATTTCATCTTTAACACTCTACACCTAATTCAAAACAGGTACAGTTAGGACCCGAAAATCACAGCCATGACTTCCAATACCTCCAAAATACACATAATAAGGAATTAAGATCTGTACCACTCCAGATTTATCCTTTAACATGTTAGGAACAACTTTTATTTAGAGTTCCTAAGCTAATTCCAACCACAACCCCTAACAAAGTCTCCCGGACTGACTGAAGCTCACTAAAAATCCTACATGGACCTAGTTGTAATTCAGCAGCTCTACCGACAAACATACTTAGAACCAGGTTACGAAATTTTTCAGTAATCATCTCAAGACCCTAAGCTCCACTTTCTCTTTATAACCCTTAATTTAATTTAGTCCTGGAAATCCCCAAAATACAAGATTTCTCAATCCCACGAAATCTGTCTCTACATCTTTTCAAAAGCCTCTTAACTCTCATTTTTCAACACCCTTCTCTAATTTGCCTCTCAAATTACAGTCTGTAACATTTTATATCTTCTAATTTACCTTAATTCCCTCTATATCATTCTAGACTGTAGATTTGAATAGTATTTTGAATTAGAAGTAAACCAGAGGCTGTCATGAAAACAGCATGGAAGAAACGTATATGCTACTTAATCAACCTACATAAGAAATGACAAAAAAAGTAATTCCTTATCCTCAAGCTCTCTAAGAAAGATTTACTAGTTTCAATATGATGGAATCTATTAACAGAAATGGTTAAAATAATGGAGTTCCATCCATCTTTTATAAAAGAAATCAAAAAATTAATTATTCTAATTCAAAATTTATGTGGGTAACTGTGCCATAAATTAGAAAATTTACTTCCACCAAACACAATTTCTGTAGATCATGATTTTTATTAATTTAATTTGCATGAAAAGGAAAAGAATGAAACCCCAAAATTGGTTTATTAGAAGCATTGTCTATAAAGGTACCGTTACTTTTCAAAAATAAAAAAATACCCTAAATTTTGTAGATATAGCTACATATAGTTCAGTTGAGAAGATTGTCAAGTTCATTCATTTGTCTCAGTAAGATGATTAATTTATGTATAGCCTCTGATTGATTGTGGCCTGAACTAATGTTATATAGCTTGTTAGGTACAAAAGCAATTTATATCTGTAAGCCGTATTATGTTTACATTTTATTAAGGTTCTTAATTCTTCTGAGAAATCAAAGCCCAAACCCAAAACAAAAATATGGAGAATATGCAAGACCAAAACTTACTTGAGAGCAAGCTTTCTATGAGCCGTTTTAATTTCCTGATCATTTGAGTCCCTTAACATAGACAATACCTCATATGGGTCTCGTCTAATCATTAGGGCCGAAGTTCCTTCCAAATTGGAAGCCATCCTTATCTTCACCTTTTCTTAACTTCAGTGCCATAAAGTTTTTCTTAATCTCTTCGGTTTAAAATATATCTTCTTCCTCAACCAACTGCTCTAATTACATAAATATCCCACTAGAAATTCCAAAACCAAATTCTGAACCAATAAAAGATCAAGGTCTTCCCCCAAAATACGCACAATTCAAAGTGTCCTTGGATCGCTATCTTTAGCCTTGGAATGTCAAAAGCAACAAAATCTATCAACCAAGATCTAACCCAACAAGATCAATTACAGAGGAATTGGAAAATGAGAGACTGGGGTTTGAAATTTATAGAAGAGGAGGCCAATTAGAGAAAAGCTTGCAGTGAGATTGAGCGGAAGAGCTAGAGGTTGAGGGAGGCTCTCCTCAACAGTAGATCAAAGAAAGAAAAGAGATGAGAGCTCTGGAAAGATCGGCAGCAAAACAAGAAGGAAAGGAAAAATAAAACATGGATATATAGGGATTAACCAAAGTTGGTGGACAAAAGAAAATTAACAAGAGACATGGGGGGTGGAATTTGTAGAAAAATCAGCCAATGAACCAAGAAAATATAAGGTCAAAGTCAAAAGTTTAGAAAATATGTGGTGTGTATTAAATCTTATAACAAGTATTTATATATATATATCTAAATGTTTTTTCAAGTTTCTTTTTGTTGCACACAAAAATAAAATTACTCATATTAATTTCAAGTTCTAAGTTAACTAATGATATAGTAAAAATTAATTTCCTAATTACATGTATATACATATAATATTTACATGTGTTTATTTATTTTAATTCTACTTCGTGTAAAATTTTATTCACCTAATTACACAAGTTACGTACGAATATTATAAAACATACATTAAATATTGGATTATAACACCTTCCTTAAAGGTTTCAACATGAATCAACAATCTAGTAAGGATATAAACCAATAGTAACAAAAATAATCAACACAATGGACTCGAGAATGCGAGAAAAAAATGAATACCGAAGACAGGAAATCTTGATCAGAGATAGTGTAGTTAAAACAATTTTCAAACGATCAGAAAGAAAATAAATCAAACATGTCAAATTTAACTTCTTTTATTTAAAAGATATTAATATTAAAATATTTTTCTTTTGAATGTCCCTATAGTCCAATATAATGAAAAAATTAGCACTAACAATTTACAAAATCAATACCATTGAAAAGAAAACAAAACATATTCCTAACAAGACTAGATATTAAAAACAATTTCTTATTAGGTTATATAACAACAATAAACCATTAGTTTTAGAAATAGTAATTTTTAACTAATCTGAATAGTTATTTGTTGAAATCCAGTAGCTCTATTTGACAACACTCAAGTAAAAAGAAGAACCCCCTAAATAGTATCACGAACCCTAACGTTTTAAATTAGGAAAAAAAGAAGATGAAATTAGTCAAAAGCTAAACTTTAATTCCAATTGTGTACCTACAAGATCTCAAACCGAGCTTTGATTAGCTCATTGTTTCCTCAATCTTTTCGTGAAATGATTTTCTTGAGTCTGGCCAGAAATTTGCAATGTTTGGATTAGCCACGAAACGGATCGGGAATGTGAATTTCAGCAGCCATTGTCCCAAGTATGAGGGTGAGAAAGAGATCAAATCTGAAAATTTGGAAACTTGAAGGGAGACAAGAATCTGCCACCACCACTGGATGTTGCCCAGCCACCGGCCTCCACCTCTGGCCAATCCCCACAATCATTCGGTCAGGTGGGTGAAAGGAGTGTGGGTCAGTTGGGAATGAAGTGGCAAAGGGAAAGGAAGCTCAGAGAAAATTTTGTCGGTGTACGGAGGAGGATCGAAGAAGAATAGGAATTTTGTTATGAATGTGGGATGATAATAATTAAGGACTCTTGTTCGAAAAAATAACAAAAAGGATTATCTTATAACTTTTCTTTTTGTTTCTACATCAAGTGAATTTTGGTAGGAACTATTGTATATATTTAACTAGAAAATGGATGTGTACATATATATATATATATATATATATATATAAGTAATATTATTATGCTACTTTACTTTATAATAATATTTTTATATTTTTAACTCAATTGAAAATAATCAAAATAATCTCAAAAAAATAATTTAAAATATACAAATAGAAGACCCATTATTCACGTTTCAAGCATATAACAATTTTTTCATTAACTTCTTATAAAACGACTTTTTCAAATTAAAAACTACTCACTCACGTTCTCCTTCCCCCTCCTTATCCTTCTGTCTCACTAACTCATTCCTCACCCTGGGTTCCATACGAGACAGTTTATGTCTTTACCCACATCATTCCTTAACCGCCTATATTGTTTTCTTTTAATCAATCCTTACCCTCAAATCTTCTCACGTACTGCCTCCTTGGTATATCATCATCAAATTTGGGTTTTTTAATTTTTTTAATTTTTTTTTTCAAGAGTTCTTAGAATTGGAGCAGTTTTATGTATCGATGATAGGTAATTTAAATTCCTTCGTAGATTTTGGTTGCCTTTTGTTAATTAAACACTGTTATTTTTTGTTATAATTTAATTTTAGTATATACATGAATTATTTGATATTTTTGCTCAACTGTTGTTTTTTGTTATAATTTAATTTTAGTATATACAGGAGTTATTTGATATTTTTGCTCAATGTTGCTTTGATTTTAGTATATCCCACCTTTCTGTTCTAGGAGATAGTTTCATTCTCACCTTCAGTTTTCGGAACCTGAATGCTTATCTACTGGAATAACTATTTCACAATGTAAATACATAATCGTATGCAGCTATTTCTTATGCTAGCATCAGGTGATGATCCCTTTTCTACTTCACTATTTATTTTATTAGATTTTGTTTCGATTATTGAATTCGCTGTTGAATTATGCAAATTCTAACACTAAAAAAAATTGCTTTGTACAGTGAAGGGGGAAACTCCCCTGATGGTGAAAAGGGAGTACAGAGAATTAGTAGACACATTGATGCTGAATTCTAGAAGATGATAGCTGATAATTGAGTAATAGAGGTGTTTGGAATTACAAATTCGCCATATTTGCTTCCTTCTTGGTGAAGGGTTTCTATTTTACTTTCACATTTTTTTTGCTTTTAATGCTTTTCCTTTTTCTTTTTTCTTTTTTTAATTTTTATGGAAAGCACCCTAAATGTTTTGTGGAGTGCATAGAACTCTTTTCTATGTACTCCACTGACTCTTACTTCGTTTTAGGATAGGAATCCTACTCTAATATTTCAACAAGCTGTAAAACTTTTGCAAGTTTTCACAAATGTTTTGCTATCCAATCGATAGCAAAATTCTCATAGCTTCATTATCACTGGATGACTCTCTATGGTTAGGTTCCTCCCTTACAGCTTTAGAAGATTCACTACGTTTGGTGGGCCTTGCGGCCTTTTGTTCCATTCTCTTCTTCCTCAACTTTTCTGTTATAACCCTGTAGTCTAATGTACTTGTTAGGTTGTTATGTAAATCATCATGATTACGTAAATAAAAATTTTTATCACGTTATTGGGTGACTAGAATATAGATTTTTATATCATATAAACGGTATAAATAAATAAATTAGTGTATTTTGATACATTATAGTAGGGACTAATGATTATATATAAACATATATATTATATATAAATATAATTAAATTAACCAAAACCACAAATTAAAGCTTCTTTTTGACTAATTGACTAAAACACTTTAATTATTTTATTTATCCCTTTCTTTGACTCTTAATTGGATGCACCGCCTTACCAACCTTTTTGCTGCCAAACTTCATCCTTTCTATCTTTCCACCACCGACTTCAAGTCTTGCTTAAGTGCTTGCCAAAATCCTAGTTAATTCTCCTTGTTTTTGGGTGGCTTTCAAGGTATTGATTCATCTTTTCCTATATCCTCTTAATAGTATAAGCTTTCTTGTGGTTTTGTGAAGTTTCCAGCCTTGGAATATGAATAATTGGAGCTGCTCTATTTTGGGTCCAGCCATGGAAAAATTTAGCGGTATAAGAAGGAGTTATCGTGAGGCTTAAGGCTTCTCCTAGGCATTTTTATAAATTGGTATAGCCCTTGTATATGTGTGGGTTTAGGCTTTAATTCTTACTATGAAGGTGCAGCCTTTTGTCCTAACCGTGGACTCAAAGTAAGGTGTTTAGGTAGTTTGTGTTGGTGAAAACAGATTGGAGTTATTGGTAGTGGTAACTTAAGCTATCAATATGCTGTGATCTTGTGTGTCTCAATAAGACAAGGGGGCATGAGTTAGGCCTTGTCTCAGCTGGGTGTTGAAAGCAAGTTGCTGCCTTTTGGAATGGATGTTGGTGAGATAGAGTTCCAGTTGTGATACTCTGTTTTAAGGCAATAAGTAACATGAATTTTCTCCTTTGGCTGGTTAGAAAGTCCAAGAGGAATGGAGAGTTAGGCTATCTAAGGGTTAGCATATTTTTTCCTCCCTTGAAACCGAGTAGGAGAGTTAGTTGAGGATGATTCTTCGTGTTTAGATTTTCTAGAAGGTTAATGGTTAGATGTATATCAAACTTGGATGGTTAGTAAACTAATTTTAGGATTAGGTGTATTAAACTTGAGAAGTGAGTTGTCACACCCCTTACGGAGGCATGACTGGTCGGAGAATTGGAGAACCAAACCTCTGTAACCCTAACTTCAAAACATCCTAGGTGCACCTGAATTTTTAATTTCGGAGATAAAAATTACTTTTCATAAAAATCTCACTTTGTTAGCCTTTATCAATCACAACCAATGTCAAACAAAGCAACCAATATCAAACAAACATAATTTCAATAAATTACTAAAATACTCTACTTGCTTATTTTCCATATATCATGTATATTCAAATAAGCATATAATTACATATACTAATTTAGCCCTTAAAGGTAGCAATTAACCACTCACCCGTAACCGATTTCATTCGTCACTCACACTTGCGTCCACACGTCTTATCAGGTCCACATTAGAATCCGGAACTGAAATTTATATTCCCAAATAATACTTAGTTCATAAACGTGATTGTTATAATCTTTTAATTACTAAATTTCTATCTTAACTTGTATAGGTTTCTTTATGAAAGTTTTCTATTAAGCTATTACATGTTAAGTAGTATGACTTATACTTTATGTGATAAGGTTAATAATGAAAAAATATTTTAAATGTCTTGACAATGTTTAGGGTAGAAGAAACCATTAGAAAAGATAGAAAGCACTTAGTGAGTTAGAGATGTTAAAACTGTCCAAACTTGGGGTTTAGACCTGTATCCACTTTAACGATCACACCTTTCTCTAGGAAATACCAAATCCAGTTTCGTAAAATTTATAAAATACTAGACACATGTAGCTTTATAATGGTATAGAATTTGTAATTTTTTGGTTTTTATATCAATACAGTTTATTCTTTGAAGTTGCATCAAATTCTACAAAACGCAGGATTTTGACAGCTTTAACCTTACCTTAGTTAATTGAACATAAATTTCTTTAGGAAAAACGAAATCTGATTCTGTTTATTGGGTTTATTAATATAAAAGTATATATCTTTATTATTTAGAAACTTTTACAAAAATTTATCATGAACCCACTCAATTCCTTACATGAACCAAAAACAGGGCATTAAAAATCCTGTATGACCTAGCTGAAGTCTAATAGCTCTAACTAACAACATACTTGGAACCAAGCTACGAAATTTTGTAGACAATATCTGAAGATCCTAAAATACACTTTCTCTTTTAAATCCTTAATTTAATTCAGCTCCGAAAGCACCTGAAACACATGATTTTTCTAATCCACGAAATCTGATCCTGCAACCCTTCACAAGCCATTTAACTCTCATTTTCCAACACTTTCAAGCTCCAATTCATACTCCTCACTTCAACACTAATTGACTAACATTACTCCTAATCCAATTAAATTCAAGATTGTATTAGTGATTTAGAATCAATCTAGAACTTAAGTGGTCACTTTCTAATATCAATCCAACTATTTTTACTCATTAAGCTACAATTATTTTCTTGTAGTCATTTTATCAACTACCTTATATACATGTTTTAATCTACTTTATATATATATATGTATATACTCCCCAATACAATCAACATACTTTTATTAATTCTTAACTTGCTCAAAATTCTTAACATACTTTTATTAATTAAACTAACTAATTAACATCAACATATCCCACTTCCCAAGCTTTTATTTCCCATAAACATGTAAGTATGGTAGATATTCTTTGTTTCAACTTTTGTTCACAATTTTTACATCTTCATTCTTAATCCATGAAGATATATTAAAGAACAAGGTAAGAGTCTATAAGATTACCACAAAATATGCCAATTAGCTGCCTCCTCTCTTGATGGCCACAAGAATGATCTCTTGTTATCCAATCATAGCCACTAACACTCCATCAATTTGCCCCCTTCAAACGGCAATACCACCCTTAACAAACTCAGCCAATAAACTAGAACAGGACATGGTTAGTTGCTACCATATCTAGCCTTGTCCCTTACACACAAACATGGTAGATTTATTAAAAAAAGGATGAAATTCCAAGCAGCTAACTAGAGCCAGGCTGCCGTTGGTGACGATTACTACTAGCAACTAGAGTTGCTACCAAAACAGGGGAGATAGTTGGCTGCCATGGTGAGTGAGGGCAGGCTCCACAACTTGGTCCTAGGCTAATTTACATACAGTAGCTGGAACGATTTTCAGGAAGCAGCAACCTGAACGAGATGAAGAAAAATTGAAGCTTGGCTATTTGCTGGCAATTGCAGGAACTCTAATGATCAGAAAGAAGAGTTGATTGCCACCCAACGAGAAGGAGCAACTAAAAGGAGGAGCTGGACCATGATTAGGCACAACGGCACAAAGGAAAATATGAAGTCATCTGCTGGTGTAGGAGAAAATGGAAGAAAGTTCAAGAAGCCATGGAAGCAAAGCTCAGCAGCAAAGTCGGCCAAGAAAAGAGAGATGAAGGAAATAAAAAGAAAAGGAAAAAAAATAAGGTCAATCGGTCAACTATTTTAATAAAAATTGTAGTATATATTATCTTGGTATTCACATAAAGTGGTGGTCTATAATTAATCTTAATTATATGCAAATATATATATATATATATAAATGTTTTCAAGTCCACTTTTATTCACACCCATAGGTATACTATTTATCTACATCATATATTTGCATTTAAATTTACGATCAAGAGTTACACTAAATTATTCAAATTTCATGTTTCAGTATCGAGTTATATAATATCCAATTGTATTATTATTTATTTTATTTATTATTTTTCTAATAAAAATTTACATATTACATTTAAAACTCGATTTTTTGATATCGAGTTATAAGGGTCATGACATGAGTAAAGGATAAGTAAAGTAAGAATTGGAAGTAATAATTTTATGAATGAGGCAAATGGAAATTGACCAAGTAATTATGAAATTAACAATTGGAAGTTAAGAATTCAAATCTTGGTGAATAAATAATTGAAAGTGAAGTTTATGTTAGGTATTGGGAATTAACAATATAAGTATGATAATTTAGGAGTTGTAATTTCTTAGTTTAACAACATTGTTGAGAATTCCATTTAATTTAATTAAGAAAGTAAAAATTAGTAGGGAGTTAGGAATCATGGCATTTAATTAGGCTAAGTTGGAATCAAAGAATTAGAATTTTATGAGTTGAAGTAATTAATTTTATTTTTAAAAATCTATTATTTAGAATATTCATAAAAACTCAAGATCAATTGATTCTTAGAAAAGTATACCAATAGAAGTTAAAGGTAAGAGTTTTATGGAATTAAAATCTTGATTCAGTTAAATCAATTTTATCAATTTAATAATTGTCGGTTTGTTTATAGGAGTTTGTTATAATTCCTTTAAGTCTAATTTGACATGTAGAGTAAATAATGAAGATGATGAAAATAATTATTTCAAGTTCTAATTGAGTTTAAACGTAAGAGTATAATTTGAATTTCATAGTAAAACATGAACAAAGTAGAATACATAATTGATAAAGAATTCCTTAATATAAGTATAGATATATATATATACACGTGTTCAAGGAACATAAATACATCTTTAATACAATAAAAAAAAAAAAGTTTAAAGAAATTAATCTTTGAGTTTGATGTTAAGGGTGTAAACATGTATGATTAAGAAATTTTAAATTTAATTATAAAGGGTTACATCAAATAATACATGATTTTATGATTTTCAGTTTTTGATCGTATCGAGGATACTCCAATACTGTCGCAATCCAGATAGAACAATGGGTTTCGTTCTTGATATCACACCCCTCATAAAGGAATGACTGGCTAGATAAATGATAACAAAATCTCTGTAACCCAAACTCAAATAAAAGAACGACCATGACTCTTGACCAACCAATGAATAAAACCAATAATTTATAAACACAAAAGTTAACATTAAAAGTTTGTCGATTAAAAAAAATCACAATTTACTGAAAATTTTGGCAGAGGTTCCTTGCAATAAGGAACATGCATTAAAATACAATCCTAAAAACTCTTTTTCTTACACACAATAATACAAGGACAATAAGGAGTTCTGCTCCATTCACATCATCAACGAGACATATACTAGAATATTACATCATACCAAATTTGACACCCACAGTTTTAATGTGACTACAAACGTTCATCATTGACTTTAAGTATGAGATTCCGAGGAATACCTTGTCATCAAATCCTCAACAAAATCTCGTATTAGTGGTTAACTTCTTCTGAGGTCCTGCTACTAAAGAAAATATAACCACAAAAGAGAGGTGAGTCTTATGAACTCCGTGAGTGGAAAATCATACCCAAAGGGTACTAGCATCACACCACACAAGTGTATAACATATATAATAGCATCATGTAATATTGTTCTTATCATAATTCACATTACACGTATACATTGTAAACATCAAATATTTACAATTCACATGATACACAGGATCATAAATCAACCAAAGCAATAGTATCAAGCAAAGCAAACAAAGGGCCAACAAGTAACCTAGCCCCACACAACAGCATCACCCCTACCGGGCATTTACGCACCCGCACAACAAATTAATCTTCGCATAAAATCCATCCTACCTGGGGCTGAGCACTCAATTTTAAAAAAAAATCTATCAAAATTCGAATTTCTTATGATTTTAAATCAGAATACGCTAGGTGCACCTGGATCTCAGTTCTAGAAATAAAAATCATTTCTCAGAAAAATTTCAATTTGTTGGCCCTTATTAACCACAGACAATTTCAAACAAGCATGATTCAAATAACTCACTAAAATATTGTGCTAACACATTTATTTAAATATATATACAATTACACCTAATAATCTAGCCCCTAAAGGCAACAATTAACCACTCACCTTTAATTGATTTCATTCGTCATTTACACTTGCATTCATGCATCTCATCAGGTCCATGTTAGGATTCGGAATTGAAATTCATATTTCCAAATAGTGCTTAGTTCCTAAATATTATTGTTATAACCTTTTTAATTACTAAACTTATATGTCAACTTATATAGGTTTCTTTAAGAAAGTTTTCTATTAAGCTATTATATGTCAAGTAGTATGAATTGTACTTTATGCAGTAAGATTGATAGTGGAAAGACATTTTAGATGTCTTGATAATGCATAAGGTAGAATGAAACTATTAGAAAAGTTAGAAAACACAAGTGAGTTAAAGATGTCAGAACTGTCCAAACTCGGGGTTTGGACAAGTGTTCACTTTATCCGTCATATCTTCCTCTAGGAAATTGCAAATCTAGTTTCGCAAAATTTATTAAATACTAGACACATATAGATTTATAATGGTATATCATTTGTAATTTTTAGATTTGTATATCAATACAGTTTATTCTTTGAAGTTACATCAAATTCTACAAAATGCAGGATTTTGACAGCTTTGACCTTACCTTAGTTAATTGAACATAACTTTCTCTAGGACAAGTGAAATCTAATTCTATTTGTTCGGTTTATTAATAAACAAGTATATCTATATTTTTTTTTAGAGACTTTTCCTAAAATCAATATTGAACACACTCAATTTCTTACATGAACCAAAAACAAGGCACTGCACAAATTCCTAGTTGTCTTTATTGGACTCTAAGACTTCTGAAAAAAAAAATTCATACTTGGGAATTAAATTATGAAACTTTCTAGTCTTCCTTATCAAGATATTGGGAACATTCCATATTCATAACTCTATTTCTAATTCAACCTTTAAAACCTTCCAAAGTCAGTTATACTAAAACAGGTTCAGTAAAATTTTGCATGACCTAGCTGCAGTCTAACAGCTTTAACTCACAACATACTTGGAACCGAGTTACGAAATTTTGTAGAAAAGATTTAAAGACTATAAGATACGTTTTATCTTCTGAACTCTTAATTTAATTCTTCCCCGAAGACACTCGAAATACTGAATTTCTTTTACCCACGAAATCTGCCCCTTGCACCCTTCAAAACCCTTAACTCTCCTTTGTTCATACCATTACTCACCAAAAGCTTCAATTTAGATGCCCACTAATTGGAAACCCATGGCCACGTTGATATAAACAGAGGAAAGAATAGCAAGGCTCCTAATTAATTCAAACCTTTTATTTCCAATAATTAATTACGACTATTGTATGTATTTCTTGTTCTATCCTTTGTTTACATTACCAATTCTTACCAACACTCTAAGTATATGTTTGATTAAAAGGATTCTTAGCTTGGCTTATTTATTCAAGACTCACGGATTGAAGAGTTTGATGTATACTCTTATTGTTTGCCATGTCTAACTTAACCAAAAATCCCACCATTCCATTTCTTATTAACCAAGTGGGAATAAGGAAAAAACACAATAGAGTTGCTGCCCCAAAACAGGGGACAGCGACTTTAAACAGAAAGTAATACTTACTTTAGCGATTAAACACCCTAACTTAGAGCTGTTAACACCACACCTTTAACACAACTCCCCCACGCCTATGAATTATTTTGAAACGTGAATCAAGCTGCTGCCATGAACACCAACTGCAACTCCCTGCCAACGCCTCCCTTTTCTCAATCTCCTAATAGCTATCTCACCTAAAGAACAACTACAAATGACAAAGAAGATATAGAAAAACAGCAACTCTTGGCCCAAAGGACTCTCGGCTAGCCAAAATGAAAAGGCAGAAAATTCAACATTTGGCTATGGCTGTGGAGAAAGAATAGCAGGAGCTGGAACCAATGGAAAAGGAAGAAAACAATTAAAGTAAATCATGTAAAAGATAAGAACTCAATAAAATAATATACCAAGTTTCATGTGCCCAAAATTGGGGCTGCTTTACTTGTAGTTAATATACATATTCAATTAGTACTCTACATTTGATATTATATCTACTAATTTCATTAATTAATACTCTTTATATGAAATGAATTCTAAGTCAAAGTCACCATAATATGATAAAATTGCATTTTCTAGTTTCTTTTTTTTTTTTTTTTTTTTTTTTTTTTTTTTTTTTAACAAATGTCTATATAAGTAAATATTTATTATTTTAGTTTTATTCTTAATTATTATGGTTTCACCTATAAACAAGAATTATTACTAACATACTTATAATATCATATTAACTTATCGAGTTATAACAATAAACATATATATATATATATAACTTTTTTTTTTAATTCTACTTTCTAGCTTAAAAGAATACATGGTGCAAAAATTAATCTTGTTGCATCAATAAATATAAATATTTGTACACTTGTTGGATACCTTAATAAAAAAAATACCCAATAAAATTTTTAAGCTCCATATTAACTAATTATATAATAAAAATTAACTCTTGCCTTATTTCTATATTTATTTATTCAAGTATTCAATTAAGTACATTTTACTTTGTGTAACATTTTATTCATCTACCCACAACTAGTCATGTACAA
Organism: Quillaja saponaria; assembly: GCA_029379385.1. Classification (NCBI taxonomy): domain Eukaryota; kingdom Viridiplantae; phylum Streptophyta; class Magnoliopsida; order Fabales; family Quillajaceae; genus Quillaja; species Quillaja saponaria. The sequence continues at coordinate 5,284,549 of CM055615.1, read as the reverse complement.
ATGTTCTAACATGTACATTAAGATATCGGGTTATTACACTTGAAACCCAAGAGTGAATTACGTGCATTATGATTACCAGATTATTATATGCAATTGTTTGTATATTGGAATATATGTGCTATATGTAAAAATAAGCAAATGCAGTATTTAAGTGTTTTATTTGAATTATGCTTTTTTGACATTGCTTGTGGTTGGTAAGAGCCAACAAAATGAAACTTTCTGAGAAATGATTTTTATTTCTGAAAGTAAAATCCAGGTGCACCTAGGATCTTCTGATTTGAAACTCTGAACTATTCTGATTTTGATAAATGTTTTAAAAGAAGAGTGCTCTGCCCCGGTGGAATGGATTATGTATGGAAATTAATCTGTTATGCAGGCGCGTAAATGCCCAGTGGGGGGTGATGCTATTGTGCGGGGCTGAGTTACTCGTTGGCTCTTTGTGCACCATAAGCTTTGGTTGCATTGTTTGAAATGGTAAACTGTGGATATTTGAATTTGACTTATATATATCATGGAACATGTGAATTTGTTACGATTACTACCTAAGATTGAATAAGGATATATGTTATGATGTGTTGATTGACGCTGGTACCCTTAGGGTACGTGGTTTGCTCACTGAGTCCTTACGACTCACACATTTCTCTGTTGTTTTTTTATTTTTTATTTTAGTATCAGGAAAATAAAGTTCACTGCATCAGGAATTAATACCTGTCGACACTGTTGCGGTGTATATCCCGAGGTCACATACTTGAAGCGATAGGACGACACATGCAGTCATTTTAGATGTTATGCATTGTTGTGTATATTGAGTTAACTGTGGTAACTTAATGTGTTGTTAGGAGCAGAGCTCCTTTAAATACTTTGATATTATGGTTTACTGGTGAATGGTACCAGGTTATTGGTGTATGTACTATCAGGCATGTTCCACTGTACATGGAACCTCTGCCAAATTTTCAGTAAATATTAATGTTTCATAACTAGTTCATGATTTTATTTTAGTTCAGTAAAGTTTTCCTGGTTTTAAATATAATTTGTTTAAGAGTCTTTTGTGTTTCGTCATTGTGGATTTAGGATTACGAAGGTGTTGAAATAGTGAATGGTTTTCAATATTAATTTCCTGGATTAACTCTTTTGACTATAAGGTTGTTAGTTTCTTGATTATAGCCTTGATTGGCTCTTAGATTGTAGCTTGTAATAGTTATTTTATACTATAAATATATGTTCATTATGTGAGCAATACTCACTCAATTCACCTATAATTCTCTTGGGTTTCTCTCTTTCTCTCTAAAGTTTTACATGGTATTAGAGCGGGTTTGATCTAAACCCAAGTCCAATCTTGGGGCTGCTGCCAATGATGGCAGCGGCCCCAACCTCAACTCTATCATTATTTCCTTTTTTCTCTAGCCATAGTTATCTATTTTCTCATTCTAGTTATTTTCTCTTAACTAGTTATTTCCTCACTCTTTTATCTATCCCTAGTTATCTATTTCATTTAATGGATAGCTCAACCCCTCACCTCTTTTTCAAGCCTCTTTTGTTATAGGATTTGATGGCTCAAAGGGTTTGACAGCTCAAATGTACTTATGTGAATTATCCTGTTGTGTCTCTTTCCAGCGATGTTGCTTTTATTTTCCAAAAAATTCTGTTATATCTATTTCCAACGGTGCTTTTTTTATTTTTCTGGCAAGACTATTGTTCACAAGTACTATTCAAGGGTACCATTACTATAGCCTTTTTCAAATTGAGGCTACATGAATGTACTAGTTGATGTTCATCAAACAGATTGAAGCTTGAACTATATCTCCTTATGTTGTTATAAGTGAGGGAGAGTTTTGAGACTGTCAATTGGGTTTTACTTGTAACAAGTTTGGAACATATTACCTGTATGCTCTAGCTTAAGGGAGACTGTTGGAATAGTGAATAGTTTTCAGCATTAATTTCCTTGATTAGCTCCTTGACTATTTCCTTAATTAGCTCTTTTGACTATAAGCTTGTTAGTTTCTTGATTATAGCCTCGATTGGCTCCTAAATTGTAGCTTGTAATACTTATTTTACACTATAAATATATATTCATTGTGTGAGGAATACTCACTTAATTCACCCACAATTCTTTTAGGTTTCTCTCTTTCTCTCTAAAATTTTACAATAGGTTTGGTTATCTATTCCTCCGGCCAGTCATATCTTTATTTGAGGGTGTGACAAGTTGGCATCAAAGCATGGTTTAGAGGTCCTGGACTACAAGTACGGGATGTTGTTGCTTTGTTTGCGTAGGTTACCTGGGGCATATGTGGACTTAATGATATGTTCTAGTCATCCTGAAACTTCAAGTTGTGATTCTCTAACATACTATTCTTGACTTTATACAATAAATGTGTAAAGGATTTTTTTGTGTTTGTTTAGACACGATCACGTGTAGTGATTGTGTTATACGTCATGTGAAATAATAGAATATTAGCTTTAATCAGAAATTAACCATTCCTTAGGTGCCTATGAAAAGAAATTGAGGTTATAATAGATTACGGAAGACTTAATTGAAATATTAGTTCAACAATAGTAGCCTCAATATACATTCTTCGAATACAAAGAAATGTGTGACATTTTACGATACTTTCTGTAGTAAATTTGAGTGTATTTTGAGATAAAATGAAAAGTTAAGTCCGAGTGGGATTGGGATTTAGGTGTAATTATCATAGTAGCACAGCAGAAGCGTGGTGGGCCCATAACCCATAGGTTCCAAGAGGTAAAAGAAGATAAGAATCTAATGTGTGAGAAGCAATCAGTGGTGAGTATAAATAGATAAACCCGCAAACTTCGATTAATCCTTTGGTGAAAACCAAGAAAGAAACAACCATGTGGGAGATCGAAGTTGCAAGGAAACAACAATATCTACATCCGATTTAGGTAAACAATTTACCTGTAACCTTTGTGTTAAAATTCGGGATGAAATTTTTTAGTATAACTTGAAATTCTTATAGGTATTTTAAAATGTTGTATGTAAATTATTGTGATAATATCAATACAAAATTGCATAAAGTAAATTAAAATTAAAATGTACTTGTAAATATTTATTGAATTAGTTTGCATTGGATTGAACTTAGATGTTATAACCCTCATAATACGATAACGAAAAATCTAGTTTTAAGACACAATGTGTAAATTTTCATTATGAAATAAATAAATAAATTAAATAATAATACAATGGAACATGTTATAACTTGATAGCTTAACTTATGCCTTAGGATGTTTGTATGTAATTTTTTTTGACTAGGAAAAATTTAAAATAAATAAATATGTATATACATGTAATTAGAGAATTAGTTTTACACTACCTTGTAGGTTGACTTGAATTTTGAATTATCACTTTATGTAATTGTAGTAACAAGTAAAACTAGTAGACGTAAACAATGAATTAGAAAACAAAAGTATAGTGAATATATATATATAACTAGGATGAATTTCCACCATACATTCTAAAGCTTGGACTTTTGACTTGATTTTCTTTTATCCTATTTCTTTCATCTTTGTTTTACTTTGGACTGATTTTTATTCTTGTACACCAACTCTGCTTTCTTTTCCTTCCCCTACATCCTTCTCGATTCTTCTACTTCATTTCCTCCCACTTGCACCAACTTTGCTCCTCAATTTCTTCCTTGTTTTACTGCTCGACTGACTTATCTTTCAGTCCCATGTTTTGTCTATGAAGTTCCATTGCAGCTTGAGAAAGACTAGCCTTCATCCTGGTTTGTTGAGTCTTGTTTTCCCATGTAACAGCCATGAATTCAGCCTTCCATCTTGCTGTGTGATCTTTTTCCTTAAGCATGATTAAGGCATATCTTCTTCCTTAAGCATCATCAAGGCAGTAGCTACCTTGCTTGGGGTACTACTGCTTTATTGGGCATTGAGGGAGGCAACAAGTGTGTGATAGTCTGAAGTGGAACTTAAAGGACATGGAGCTGCAACCAATTGGGCTTGTAGTGCCCTATTCTTGGCAATCCATGAGTGTTGTGTTTATTTTCCTGCCATGAGTATTATGGTTGCAACAGTTAAGAAACTTCAACCGTGGGTATATGTCTTGTTAGCCGTAAGTATATTGTTTTTTCTTTGAGTGAATTGCCATGAACGTGTGTGTAAGAGCTAAGAGGAAGTTGGTAAGCAGCAACAATGGGGTTTTGAACAGCTGCTGAACATATCCTAAACCATGCCCTGTTTTAGCCTTTGTGGCTGATTGAGTTAAGTAAACTTGTATCATTTTGTTCAATCATGAGGTGGGGGTAGAAGAACAATAACGGCAACAACTAATTCCCTTAGTGAGCCATGAGGTTAGGTGGGTTGAACTACCTCCAAACTCATTTATTTTCCTGCTAATTTGAGTCTTAACTTTAATCCTTTCTTAGTATGTTGTTAAGTAGTGGTAGAATGTAAGTTGACTAAGAATAAAAGTTTAGAAACATATATGGTAGTTGTGTATGATTATTGGAAAAAAAGGCAGTGTTGGAATTAGGTTGATTTTAAGGGTATATATATACCTACACACATGCACATGAAATGAAATTAATCATGCACTTAAGAAGCTTGATTTAATGCCTACAAGAAACTAGTTATAATGAAATGAGTTAAACTTGGTAAATCTAAGTCTTAATGGTTAGTTGTTGTTGAAATTTGAACATAATATTCTAAACAAGAGTAGATAATGATTAGTTATTGTCATGAATTAAGGAGTTAATGAAACTCAGTAAAGGGTATGAGTAAATGAGGGTTAGTTATGGGTAAAGTGTTGGAAAATGAGAGTTAAGTGGCTTGTGAAGGGTTACAGGGCCAGATTTCGTGGGTTAGAAAAATCTTGTGTTCCAGGTACTTTCGGGGCTAAATTAAATTAAGGATTAAAAAGAGAAAGTTTAGCTTAGGATCTTGAGATGTTATTTACAAATTTTTGTAGACTGGTTCTAAATATGTCATTAGTTAGGGCTGTTAAACTGCAGCTAGGTCATGCATAAATTTTAAGTGAACCTTAGTCAATTCAGGAGACTTCATCGGGTCTGTGGCTAGATTTAGCATAGGACCTCTAAATAAAAGTTGTTCCTAGTATACTAAATAGCAAATTTGGAGTTGTGCAGGCTTTAATTCCTTGTTATGAATATTTTGGAGGTGGTGAAAGTTAGGGTTATGATTTTCGGGTATTGATTGAACCTGTTTTAGTGTGACTGACTTCAAAGGATCTTAAAGGATAAATTAGGAGGAGTGCTGAAAATAAAATGTTCCTGACATCTTAAAATACTATAATGGAAAGTTTTGTAATTTATTTCTTAAGTATGAGAATTCTAGAAGCATTAGAATCCGCGTTAGGTAACCAGAATTGTATGAGTGCCCTGTTTTTGGTTCATGTGAGGAATAAAATGAGTTCAAGGCTGATTTTAGGAAAAGTTTCTAAATAAGAAAGCTAGTTATCTTCCTAAAGTTAATGTTTCAACTTGGTTTTCTTAAATTTGATTAAGTATGTAAGTGAAAATAAACAAATATCCAAGGGGCTTATGAAATGCCTAAAAGAAGTAAACTTTAAATAATTAGCTGCACACAATCACATCCAAATATTACATATGATGCCTATCTAGAAATATATACTTGTCTATTAATTAACCCGACAAACAGAATTGGATTTCCTTTTTCCTAGAGAAAGTTATACTCAATTAACTAAGGTAAGGTCAAAGCTATCAAAATCCTGTGTTTTACAAAATTTGATGCAACTTCAAAGATTAAACTGTATTGATATACAAATCTAAAAATTACAAATGATATACCGATATAAAGCTACATGTGTCTAGTATTTAATAAATTTTACAAAACTGGATTTGGAATTTTTAGGAAAAGATATGACTATTGGAGTGAACATTGGTTCAAACCCCAAGTTTGGACAGTTTCAACATCTTTAACTCACTAGTGTTTTTATTTTTTATTTTTTTTTATTTTATCTTTTCTAATATATTCATGCTACCCTATGCATTGTTAAGACATCAAAAATTTCTCTCCATTATCAACCTTATCATATAAAGTACAATTCATACTACTTGACACGTAATAACTTAATAGAAAACTTTCACAAATAAACCTATATTAGTTGATATATAAGCTTAGTAATTAAAAATTATAACAATAACGTTTATAAACTAAGTATTATTTGGAAATATGAATTTCAGTTCCGGACCTAATGTGGACTCGATGAGATGCATGAACACAAGTGTAAGTAAAGCACAAAATAGGTTAAGGGTGAGTGGTTAATTGCTACCTTTTGGGGCTAGATTATTATGTGTAATTATATGTGTATTTGAATAGATATGATATATGAAAAATAAGCAAATGTAGTATTTCAGTGATTTATTTGAATTCTGTTTGTTTGATATTGATTGTGGTTAATAAGTGTCAACAAAATGAGATTTTTCTGAGAAATGATTTTTATTTCCGAAATCGAAATCCAGGTGCACCTAGGATATTCTGATTTGTTATTATGTTTTTGATAAGCGTTTTAAAAAGATTGAGTGCTCAGCCCTGGTGGGATGGATTGTGTACGGAGAATTGATCTGTTGTACAGGCGCGTAAATGGTCGGTAGGGGGTGATACTGTTGTGCGGGGCTGGGTTACTCGTTGGATCTTTGTTTGCTTTGTAGCTGTGATGGCTCTGATTACTTTGTGATTTTATGATTCATGTAAATTGTAAGGTTATGATGACTATAAATGTATACGTGCATTTTGAATTAAAACATGAACATTGTTATATGATGTTATTATATATGTTATATTACTTGTGTTGAGTGATGCTAGTACCCTTTATGTACTATTTTCCAGTCACTGAGTCCATAGGACTTACCCCTCTTCTGTGGTTTTTTTTTTTTTTTTAGTAACAGGATCTCGAGGACATCTATTACCGATAATGGACCTTGACGAGTGTTTGGTGGCGAAGTAACTCTTGGCAATCTCAATCTTGAGGTCAAAGGGTGAAAATTTGCAGTCACACTAGAACTGTGGATGTTTGGTCTTATAAGATGTAATAGCCTAATTAATTGTTATTGTGATAAGAAACAGAGCGGAGCTCCTTATTGTCCTTGTTGTTGTTACTTTGGTTGTTGTATAAGAATAGGGTTATGTATTTGTTTTTTGGCATGTTCCATTTTACTGGGAACCTCTGCTGAAATTGTAAATAAATTGTTATTTATTTCAGTAAACTAACTTTTACAGCTAACTTTTTATTTTATAAAATTTATTTTTACTCTTTAGTTTAGTCAAGTGTTATGTTCATTTCTTGTTTTAAAATCAGGGTTACGGAGATTTGGTTATCCATTCCTCTGGCTAGTTATACCTCCATGAAGGGTGTGACATTAGACTGGTATTTTTTTCTTTTTTTTTTAAGTTGCATTAAAAAGTGAATGTAATATATATATATTAATAAGTTATAGGGTAATGAATTATATGAATATAATTGATTAAGTTTACACCACATATTAATAAACTATGTGATAGCTATTAGTTTGCAATATTTTAATGCTTTTGTCTTTTCTCCTTTTTGCTTAACCACCTTATCACCCTCTTTTCTCTTCCATGAGTGTGTAGGTGTATGCTGTGAGTGTTGGAAGCAATCTGTTCTAGCTGAATAAGGTTGAGTTTTATTGTTTTCAGTTATAATCTTTCCCTATTTTGGTTGAGTTTTTCTCCCCTGTTTTGTATTTATATATAATCGTGGATCTCTATTTTGCTTGGAGGTTCCAGTTTCCTTGGCTGTTGTTATCCTCTGTTGTGTAGAGTGGATTTTTGGTGGTTGGTGAGCTCTTCATCCTTTCCTTTTGTTGGCCATAAAAGCTTTATTGTAAGGGTAATAAGGACTAAAATTTCTTCACTTAAGAGTGATTAACAGTAATTATCACTATTGTTTCATCTTTCTTTTACTCTAATTCAGTACTGTTTCTCTGTTTTACAGTGTGGAAGATTCTCTTTGTTGGTGTTGGTATGTGCTAGCGATAAGAAGGCAATTGCGAAACAAAGAGGACAGGCCTTGTTTTAGCATGGTTTTCAATCCAAGTTAATGCTATTAAGTAGCTTGATTCTGGCCGTGTATTCAGTTGAAATATCAAGTAGATGAATAGCAACGTTGGCTGTTCTATTTCTGCTAGACATCCTGTTTTAATTAAAGTTAAAGTTGTGTAGAAAGGAGTTGTAGTCTTGGGCTTTTTGTCCCTAAGTTGGACTGATTTTTAAAGGTTGAAATAAGGTTGTTTCCTTAACTAATTGAAGGATATGGCAGCCTAGAATGAAGAGGTAGTAAATTCTCTATTTGCCATAAGTTTCTTAGAATGTTAGGGGAGTGTCAAACAATTGTTTATGAAGGGAAAATTCTGCATCTTTAAGTTTAATTAGACAAGTGAAATTAGTGATTTAAAATGATATGATTATTGCTTGAAAGTGGTAATAGTTGTTTGAGAAGGAGGTTATAAAAGTAAGATATGTAAGCGGAAGTTAGAAGTGTATAATTCATGTTTAGATGAAAGTTAAAGAATAAGGTAAATAAGACAATTGTAATTCTTTTAAACTTAATTAGTAATATGAAATAAATGATTTAGAATTCAAGTAGATTAATATAGAAAAGTAAAGTCATTCATTAAAAAGTAGAATTGGAATTATGTTAACATTGAAAAGCTTGATTTAAGCTTGATGAAAAACTAGATAATTAAATTAATTAAAATTAATAATTGGTATTTAAATAAAAAGGAAAAATTTAAGAGTTAGAAAGGTTTATGAATGTATGTATACAAGAAAGTGAATATATATTTTTAAGAAGTTTAACAAAAGTTTAAGTATATTTATGTAAATTAAGAAATCATAGAGTTAACATTGAAGTGAGATCCACTTTTGTTGGAATGGTAAAGGCAGCATAAGCAGTTAATCCAGAGGTGAGTGTTAAGAAAACTAAATGTGATCAGGGTGTTATTAGTGATTTCAGGGTAGATAGTGAAGGAGTACTGAGGTATGGGGGTCAAATTATTGTGCGACCTGATTTGGAGTTTAGAAGAAAGATTCTAAAAGCAGCTCATTGTTCATCATATGTCATGCATCTTAATTCTTCTAAAATGTATCAGGACCTAAGGAATGGTAGGATGGTATGAAGAAAGATGCCCCCAATTTTGTTTCTAGATGCCTTGTGTGCCAACAGGTAAAAGCTGAACATCAGAAGCTTGCAGGGATGTTACAGAAGCTAAACATTCCGGAGTGGAAGTGGGAAAAAGTTACTATAGACTTTGTATTAGGACTTCCTAAGACTTTTAGGGGTTTTGATTCTATTTGGGTGAGATTGTAGATCGCTTGACAAAGTCTGCATATTTTCTTAGGGTGCAAACTACTTATTCAGCACATCAGTATGTGAAGTTATATCTAGACGAAATTGTTTCATTACATGGAAAACCAGTCTCTGTTATCTCTGACTAAGGCTCTCAGTTTACTCCTTTGTTTTGGAAATCTTTTCAGGAGACTCTTGGTACTCAATTATTATTTAGTACAGCTTTCCATTCTCAAACTGATTGGCAAACCGAAAGAACTATATAGACTTTGGAAGACATGTTACGAGCCTATGTTATGGATTTTGAAGGTAGTTTGGGTTAACATCTTCCATTAATGGAGTTTGTTAATAACAACAGCTATCGCAGTAGCATTCAAATGGCATCATCTGAAGCATGGTATGGTAGAAAATGTTGATCTTGGATTGGATGGTTTGAGACGAAGAACATCAGTTGTTGAGGCCAGAGCTAATTCAGGATGCTACAGAGAAGGTTTAGGTGATTTGGGATAGATTACAGACAGCTCAAAGCATATGGAATTTGAAATAGGTGATCATGTGTTTCTAAAGGTTTCCTTTTTAAAGGAACTATAAGATTCGGTAAAAAGGGAAAGCTGAGTCCAAGATTTATTAAGCCTTTCTAGATCTTGGATAGGGTTGAAGCAGTAGCATATAGGTTGGCTATACCCCCGGATTTAAATAAAGTACATCCAGTATTTCATGTATCGATGCTTCAGAAGTATTTGCCAGATGAATCTCATGTGTTACAAATTCAAGAGCTACAAATCGATAGAATTTGATGTACGAGGAGCACCCATGGCAATTATTGATAAGCAAGTCTTTAAACTTCAATTGAAGATTATTCATTCGGTAAAAGTTGTATAGCAACATCACGAAGAACAAGAATCTACTTGGGAATCTGAAAATGAAATGAAACAAAGCTATCCGTATTTATTCAAATAATTCAGGTAACAAATATACTCTTATAACTTTCTGTTAAAATTAGGGACAAATTGTTTTTAAGGGAGAGAGATTGTTATAACCTTGTTGTCTAACGTACTTGTTAGGATATTACATAAATCATCGTGATTACATAAATAATAAATTTTATCACCTTATTGGGTGACGGGGATATAGATTTTTATATCATGTAAATGGTATTAATAAATAAATTAATGTATATTCTTATATAATATAGTAGAGACTAATGATTATATATATATATAACTAAATTGACCAAAGCCACAAATTAAAGCTTCTTTTTGACTAACTGACTAAAACACTTTAATTATTTTATTTATCCCTTTCTTCGACTCTCAATTGGATGCACCGCCTTACCAACCTTTTTGCTGCCAAGTCTTCATCCTTTCTATCTTTCCACCACCGACTTCAAGTCTTGCTTAAATGCTTGCCAAACTCCCAATTAATTCTCCTTGTTTTTGGGTGGCTTTCAAGGTATTAATTCATCTTTTCCTATATCCTCTTAATAGTATAAGCTTTCTTGTGTTTTTGTGAAGTTTCCAGCCTTGGAATATGAATAATTGGAGCTGCTCTGTTTTGGGTCCAGCCATGGAAAAATTTGGCTGTATAAGAAGGAGTTATCATAAGCCTTAAGGCCCCTCCTAGGCATTTTTATGTATTGGTATAGTCCTTGTATATGAGTGGGTTTAGGATTTAATTCTTACTATGAAGGTGCAACCTTTTGTCCTAACCGTGGACTCAAAGTAAGGTGTTTAGGTAGCTTGTGTTGGTGAAAAGAGATTGGAGTTATTGGTAGTGGTAACTTAAGCTGTCAAGATGTTGTGATATTGTGTGTGTCAATAAGACAAAATACCGTGGGGGCATGAGTTAGGCTTTGTCTCAGCTGGGTGTTGAAAGCAAGTTGCTGCCTTTAGGAATGGATGTGGTGAGACTAGAGTTCCAGCTGCGATTCTCTGTTTTAAGGCAGTAAGTGTAGCATGAATTTTCTCATTTGGCCGATTAGAAAGTCCAAGAGGAATGGAGAGTTAGGCTATCTAAGGGTTAGCATATTTTTTCCTTCCTTGAAACCGAGTAGGATAGTTAGTTGAGGATGATTCTTGGTGTTTAGATTTTCTAGGAGATTAATTGGTAGATGTATATCAAACTTGGATAGTTAGTAAACTAAGCTAAGGATTAGGTGTATTAAACTTGAGAAGTGTGTAAAGGATAAGTAAAGTAAGAATTGGAAGTAATAATTTTATGAATGAGGAAAATGGAAATTGGCCAAGTAATTATGAAATTAACAATTGGAAGTTAAGAATTCAAATCTTGGTGAATAAATAATTGAAAGTGAAGTTTATGTTAGATATTGGGAATTAACAATCTAAGTATGATAATTTAGGAGTTGTAATTTCTTAGTTTAATGAAATTGTTGAGAATTCCATTTAATTTAATTAAGAAAGTAAAAATTAGTAGTGAGTTAGGAATCATTGCATTTAATTAGGCTAAGTTGGAATCAAAGAATTAGAATTTTATAGGTTGAAGTAATTTAATTTTAAAAATCTATTATTTAGAATATTCATAAAAGCTTGAGATTAATTGATTCTTAGAAAAGTATACCAATAGAAGTTAAATGTAAGAGTTTTATGGAATTAAAATCTTGATTTAGTTAAATCAATTTTATCAATTTAATAATTTTTAGTTTGTTTATAGGAGTTAGTTATAATTCCTTTAAGTCTAATTTGACATGTAGAGTAAATAATGAAGATGATGAAAATAGTTTTTTCAAGTTCTAATTGACTTTAAACATAAGAGTATAATTTGAATTTCATTGTAAAACATGAACAAAGTAGAATAGATAATTGATAAAGAATTCCTTAATATAAGTATAGATATATATATACACGTGTTCAAGGAACATAAATACATCTTTAATACATTCAAAAAAAAAAAAAAAGTTTAAAGAAATTAATCTTTGAGTTTGATGTTAAGGGTGTAAACATGTATGATTAAGAAATTTTAAATTTAATTATAAAGGTTTACATCAAATAATACATGATTTTATGATTTTCAGTTTTTGATCGTATCAAGGATACTCCGATACTGTCGCAGTCCAGACAGAACGACGGGTCTCGTTCTTGAACCCCATGAGTGAATTACGTGTATTTTAGTTGCCAGATTAGTATGTTCAATTGTTTGCATATTGGAATAGATATGCTATATGGAAAAATAAACAAATGCAGTATTTAAGTGATTTATTTGAATTATGCTTGTTTGACATTGTTTGTAGTTGATAAGGGCTAACAAAGTGAAATTTTCCAAGAAATGATTTTTATTTATCAAAGTAAAATCCAAGTGCACCCAGAATATTCTAATTTGAAACTTTGAACTATTCTGATTTTGATAAATGTTTTAAAAGCAAAGTGCTCAGTCCCGGTGGGATGGATTATGATGGAGATTACTTTGTTGTACGGGCATATAAATGCCCGGTGGGGGTGATACTGTTGTGCAAGGCTGAGTTACTTGTTGGCCTTTTGTGTGCTTTGTATTATATATATCATGGAACATGTGAATTTGTTACGATTACTACTTGAGATTAAATAAGTATATGTGTTATGATGTGTTGATTGATGCTAATACCCTCAGGGTATGTGGTTTGCTCATTAAGTCCTTGTGAACTCACACCTTTCTCTGTTGTTTTTTTTTAATATCAAGAAAACATAGTTCACTGTGTCAGGAATTAATACCTGCTGACATTATTGCAGCGTATATCCCAAGGTCACATACTTGAAGCTAATAGGACAACACTTACAGTCATTTTAGATGTCATGCATTGTTGTGTATATTGAGTTAACTGTGGTAACTTAATGTGTTGTTAAAAGCAAAGCTCCTTTAAATACTTTGATATTATGGTGTACTGGTGAATGGTACCAGGTTATTGGCGTATGTACTGTTGGGCATGTTCTACTGTATAGGGAACCTATGCCGAATTTTCAGTAAATATTAATATTTCATAACCAGTTCATTACTTTATTTTAGTTCAGTAAAGTTTTCCTTGTTTTAACTATAATTTGTTTAAGAGTCTTTTGTGTTCAGTCATTGTGGATTCAAGGTTACGGAGGTTTGGTTATCCATTCCTCCGGCCAGTCATACCTTTATTTGAGGGTGTGGCAATTTCCACTTTCTCTTTTAATTTTCATGCCAACTTAATTGCTTGTAATTAGTTTTGATAGATCTTCCTAAATGTTATGTGATAGTGTAATACACTTTGAGCTATCATTACTGCTTGGATGTTATATTAGAAGATGTATCTAATCTCCTCTTATTATATTTCTTTACTTTCTTTCATCCAATTTTATATGATTGTGTACTTAGTTCATTTTATTTAATACCCTAGGAGACTAAGATTATTATTGATCACAAATCTCATTCACTAAACAAATGAAAAGTAACAATTAATTATAGGACATCGAGTATTACTAAAATAATACTCGAGATTATCTATCTATACTATACTAAAAGCAGGAGACCCCTTATGATCTCCTCCTTTAGTTTAAAGACTTATTTAACTTCTTATAAATAAAAAACAAATATTTATTTAACGCTTATTTAAAACAAAACAAACTAAGAAGGGCTAAAACTACCCACTGCTCCCTCAGCCCACTATCCCAAATCAGTTACCATCAGAAATCAGGGCACTACTTGCCGGTCTCTCCCACCGCCCTCTCCTCCATCCTATTTCACTTGATCATTTTTACATATTTTCTTAAAAGGAAGCTGGTAGAAATAATAAAAAGCTGTGGAACGAATTATTTTAAACATTAATAATTAAATAAAAAAATAAAAAAACAAATCCAAGTTTCACGCACCTAATATAACTCCTATACCCACGTTCCACTCCTTTTCTTTCTCTGCTCATACCACTCTCAACTTTTTCTTTTTTTAAACTTCTTATCTCTTTCAGCAAATTATTCCAATTCAAATTCTCTGCTTATGATAAATTGTTGAAGCATAAATGCATAGTTTTCTTGGTTTATTTTAAATTGCGCAAGGGACCCTTATACTGTTTGATTTGTTTGTTAAACCTACTTCTTTGATTGAAAGGATTAATCAAAACATGGACTACAAAATACCCCATGACTATTGAAATCACAGCCTTTTGATGTATTAGGACCCAAGCTATTCAATATTGAATCTGTGATAAATATAACTTTTAAAATATATTTTAAATTAAAAAAAAAATAAATATAACTTTTTTAAAATTACTCCCATTCCCCTTAAAACTCTCACCCATGAAATTTTTGAAAATAAATATAACTTTTTAAAAATTACTACCATTCCCCTTAAAACTCTCACTCATCCAAAAGTAATGAGTGAATAAATATAAAAAATAATTACTTAAAAGACGTATTCTTTAGTTACATATAATTCGTATTCTAGCTTTGTTTTTGTTAAATATTTATTTTAAAAAAAATTCCCATTCCCTTTATACTCTCACTTATCCAAAAGTAGTGATTGAATACATATAAAAAATAATTACATATAATACATACTATTATCTTCTACCTTTGCTTTTTAAAAATATATTTATTTTAAATAGATATAACTTTATGAAAAATAACTCTCATTCCCCTTAAAGCTCTCACCCATCCAAAAATAATGAGTTAATAAACATAAAAAATAATTACATATAATTTGTATTATTATCTTCTACATTTGTTTTTTAAAATTTTTTTCCTGCTAAAAACATTTATTTAAAAATTAAAGAGCTTAATGTATAACCTGGTCCTGGTATTTGGGAAAGGTCAGATATTAAATAATTCAATTTCAAAGGTGACAGTTGAGACAAATATCCCTTTGGTATTGCGTAACGCAAAGGAGAAGAAGAAGAAGAGATAAGCTTATAAGGCTAAGGAGAAGAGGGAAAAATCCGACAAACGGCTGAAGGCAAAGAAAGCAAGCGAAGAAAGTGAAGGCGATACCAGAGGAAGAGAAGGCAGCAGAAGAAGATATGAAGGAGGAATAGGGTCTGAGAGGTAAGGAATAAATTTCTTGAATCTATTTGTGTGGCATGCTCTAGACTTGTTTGTTTTATTTCATCTCTGTAATATTTTTCTTAGTACAAAAGCAATTGTGAGTATACAAAATTTGTGATGTTGGCTTTATAACAGGTAATCTGACAATTTTGTGACCCAATCAAGTCTGCGGCAGTTTGATGAGCACAAATATGCAATTTGATGATTTAATACCAAAAGAAGACAACTTATAAGTTAGCTCGGCTTATAAAAGATTGAGTTTTTTTATTTATTGATTTATTAATTTTTTTTTTCCTGATTTGTATGTATGAGTAAACCTAAAAAAACAAAATATTTATCTCAAAAGTTACTAAATAAATTTTTTAATAGATATCATAATTTGATATGATTTCATATTGTATAAAATTATGGCAGAGTTATTTATAAGTGGACGGAGCCAAATTTGTTCTAAGCACTCACTTTAGAAAAAAATAAATTAAAAATCAATGGGTAATCTTTAATTTTTTATGATTTTCGCGTACTGGTAGTAAACTAATTAGCTATAGCTTAGCTTATTAATTTCAAAAGAATGTAAACGCGTGAAGTATATTGCAGTTGTACAGCTGTACCCCATACTGGCCTATACGGTTGGTAAAAGGTTACATGATAGCACGTTGAAAGGAATTAAGAAAGACGTGGTTGTAAAAATCCACGATTTTCATTTTGTATTATATATCCAATATAAAATTTTTTTAACAATGCATGCATATACTAGCTTGAATTTTTTATTTTTTAAAATTTCATATTTAAAAAAATATATAGAAAATATGTTAGTCATGCATGCAAACTTTTGATATTTGACAGAATATATATATACTAGCCAACTGTTTGTTCGTTGAATATATATATACTAGCCTCAGAATTTTCTTTTTAGTAAACGCTATTAAAAAATAACAAAAAACATTTTGAGAATTTAAAGTAAAAAAAAAAAAAAGAGTAGGATTTTGATTTATTTTAAAAAAATTATATGTGCAAGTAATAAAAAGAAAAGTGATAATAACATGGGGTAGGGGAGGAAGTGGGTAGTAATTAGGATTTTAAAATTTAAAATTATTTTTTAGTTATTTTATATTAATAAAAACTCTTATACTGTATATAATACATGGCAGGAGAGTACAAGGGGTCTCTCCCATCAAGAATAGTATAGAAGATAATAAAGAAGATCTTTTTTTGCCTTTCTTTTTTTTAACGGCAAAAATAATAACTATGATTTAAGTGTAGTAGGATATATCTAAATTTCGTAAATCGTCAGTTATACCATACAATTTTTGTGTTAATTACTAACATTTGTTCAAGAACCAATTTGATGAGTAGTAATATTTGTAAATGGATAGATATTGTGCTTTTACTTACGTGTAAGTTCATATTTAACAATAAATCTTTTGTTGTATATTTAGGCGATTTATGAAATTAATAATTCTTTACTAATTAATAGATAATAAATCATTGGTGTGATGTGTAAATAATTACATAAAATTAAAACTGTTATGGACTTCAAAATTTCAACGGCTCCATATGTAACAAGAAATTGTAATCAATATGCTAATCCAAAATTCTAAAACATTATATGTTATCATTTTAAAAAATTAATTAAAGTCATAAGTATTATATTATTAATCTTAAGGTACAATAAAATGAGCCCTAAATGCTTTTTTTTTTTTTTTTTAATTGTTCTCTATTTTTTTAAAATTAATATATTATGTTAAAATGAATTTTAAATTAATAAAAATATTTATTTTTTTATTTTATTAAAAATATTTTTTTAAAGTAATATGTTATGTTAAAATTAAAATAGTATAGATATTTGTTTTAGAGCTTCTGACAAAAACAAGTGATTATACTTTCAGACCGTTGGTTAAACTGCATGCACAGTTGCATATTAATCAAAACTGTTTGGTTCATGCCCATTTTAAACTTTAAATTAAGGAATTTAAAATAACTTAACAAATTATAATAAATTAAAAACTACTTACGATCAGGCATTCCTATTATAGTATATAATTTTTAATCTTTAATTTTTCGATCCTATTCTCACTAATATGTTGGATTATCTTGGCAGGTTGGTTAGTATTCCGTAAAATAATATTATTGGCTGTTGTTATATTGCATACACCAACTGGTATTTATCTCTACCTTCAAAATTGATTTACATAAAAATCCCTGCTCCTATCGGGATGAGGATTAGGGATTTGGAATTGGACTTCTCTTTCTCTCTACCGAAAGTTAGCTTTGTAAATGGTCCATATTTTGTTTTTTCTTTCTTTCCATCCTTTCCACCATGCCCCCATTGTAACTTGGTAGTAAACATAAGTTTTCTAATATCTAAGTAATCTTGGTTGGTAATAAATAAGATATTGTTAGATTTTTAAGCTATGACATATTAGAATTTAGCTTCCACTGAGAGCATACGTCCGACTCTTGAATTGGAATGGACAGTCCATCTTAGATATTTTTATGGATCTGTAAATTGAAATGATAGAAACTCTATTTTTATTGTTTTCGTATTGGTTAATTGTGTTCTTTTCATATGCTTTTTAATTATGCTCTTTTTGATTTATTTTGTTTTGATAACATCAAATAGATAGCTTAGTTGATTAATAGTTATTGGGCAGAAGATCTAGCCACAGTATTTAAAATTTTAAATCTGAAGATGAAAATTTACTTTCTTAGTATCTTAATTTATCATATATTAATACTTCATTTATTTTAAGGACTCTTTTTATAATCTATGCATATTAGTTTTTGGAAGCTCAATCTTCTAAGGACTCAGATTTATAATCTAGGCGTAATTATTTTTTTCTTGGGCAGAAGAGATTATAGTTTGATAAATCATTCAAAATTGATTGTGATATACTTGCATTTAATTTTATTTTAATGTGAAGTTTATTGGTTTATTGTAAAATTTCTAATGTAATGTATGTGGGTTTTGCATAATTTGGCACTTCGAACGGAGTGAAACTCAAGACTGGGAAATATGAAAATCTTCTTAGAATGTCTTTAATGTGAGTGCCAATTATGCTAGGTTCCAGTTATTCTTTATCTTTATTTCTTAACATGAATTTTATATGTTGGTTGCATGTTGCATTTGATGCAATTTTGCTTTTATAATATTTTTATATTTTGTTGTATATTCTTCTTCAAATGTGTAACTTTGAATATCATTTTATACAATTATATAATTTCACATATAAACGTCCTATAACTGTTTAATACTATAACTATTAATCTCTAAATATTCATGGAGATAATTTCTAATTATTTACATATCTACAAAATTAAAAATAAAATTGTCATTTGTTCATATTATTTGAAGTTGTACATTCATATGTGCATTTACTTAGATGTTGTTTGTTATTCTTAATAACCTATGTAATAATTATTTTAAGTTGTATATATGTTAGCTGCATGTTGAATTTGATGCAATATTGCTTTTTATAATATTTTTATATATTGTTGAATATTATTGTGTTATTTTTTGACATGTCAACAATCTTCACACCAGAAACATTCCCGTAGTAATTTTAAAGTTCAACATTACTATTTTTGGTATGTATATATGATATTAAAATTTTATAATAAAAAGCTTCTTTTAAAAATGCAAACTGATAATATATGTTAGTTTAATATTTAACGTAAAATTCAAAACTTCAAAACAAATGAACAAAATCGGGAACAACAACGTGAATGTTCGAGAAGGGAAAGGAAGGAGAGGTCGCAACTAATGAGTGTGGATCAAAGAGAAGTAATACTTGCTAGGCATCATTCGAATTATCAATCTATGAGACGAACCAATATTGAGAGAAACTCTTTATATAATACTTCAGATACAGGATTTGTTGGTGACACAACTATATTTAATGCAATTATTGATACTGAAAGAAGTGAGAGTTTAAGACTCATTGGTGTTAGGCGTATAGCCCGTACAACAAGAGTGCAACCTAATCATGATAAGTGATCTATTCAAATTTTTCTGAATGGTCTAGCTAAAAAAAATAAAATTAGTATATATATTAAGAGAAACTCTGTATATAATATTCCAGATACAACATCTGTTGGTGACACAAGTATACCTATTGCAGCCGTTGACAATTAAAGAAGTGAGAGTTTAAGACTCACCAATGTTAGGCAGTATAGCCTGTACAATAAGAGTGCAACCTAATCATGGTAAGTGATTTATTCAATTTTTTCACAATAGTCTTTCTAAAGAATTTTAAATAGTGTCAATATTATAATAACAATGTAATTGCCATTGTTAATTATGTGGTTATTTAATATTGGTAGATGAACCAAATGAAGATCAATAAATGCATGCAAACATATCAAGTGGTGTCAATATACAACAAATGTGTGTGCCATTAAATCAACACCACATACGAAATAAAAGGCTCCATAACTATTTTAGAGGCTTTCATGAGAGTATGGGATTCACAAGGCCTCTCATACCCCATCCAAGAACATGCCCACATTGTGGTGCACGCCTACTACAACATAAATCTTCAAGCCTCTATTGTTCAAATGGTCATATTGCATTTCCACCAATCCCGGCCCTTTTAGAGTTAACAAACATTTTTAGAGACCAAAGTGCAGAGGGTGTGCATTTTAGACAGAACAAACACAACTATAATCATGCAATGTCTTTTACTTCACTAGGAGTTCATCTGGATGAAGGTTTAGCATCAGCTAGACATGGAGTTTACATATTTCGTGCCCAAGGATCAATATGTCATCAAATTGGTGGATTGTTATTGACTCAAGATCAAAGACCTTGATTTTTACAATTATACATTTATAACACTAATCATAAGGTTGAAAATCAAATGCAGAGAATAATGCGCTTGATGTTAACTTGGTGAATAAAATCAAACAACTTCTGGAAATACATAATCCTTTTGTACAAGTATTTTGTCAATTGGCTCAAAGAGATGATTTACATGATTGTCGTCTAATTATTAAGGAACGTCCTCCAAATCAACCACAATACAACTTGTCAATAGCATCCGAAGTTGTAGCTGTTTTAGTTGGTGCATAAGAAGTAGGTGAACTTAATGGAAGAGATATTATTGTTCAAATAATAACAAGAAGACTAATGAATGTCTTAGAGTTAGCGGGATATTGTGACCCACTACAATATCCTTTATTGTTTCCCTATAGTACTTATGGCTAGGATGAAAATACACGCAATATTAATGGTACAAAGGTTACATGTTATGACTATTATTCATACATGTTACAGGTAACATACTATATCTACCATTTCATAATTGTAAAACAAACTATGCTAACTAAACTAAATTAATCAATTATGGTATTTTTCTTTATGAATGTTAGATGTGACGTGATAATGAGTCACTACTTCTTCTAGGAGGACGGTTGTTTCAACAGTATGTTGTTGATAATTATGTCAAGATTGAGACATAAAAACTTAGATGATTATGACATAATCAAAGTACTATTCGTGAAGAGATTTGACAAGGACTTCATGATGCAATAGATGTTGGCATTAATGATGCAAGTTTGTATATTTGTCCTTTAAATATATCTACGAAATGATGTTGTGCTTATGACATGTAACTATAATTCAACTTTTATAATAGAAAATGTTGGTCGCAGAACAATATTGCATTTGTCTTTTGTTGGGAGTCCACGTGATATGTTCCAAAGATATTAAGATGCAATGGCATTAGTTTGAAAATTTGGAAAGCTATATCTTTTCCTCACTATGACTTGCAACCCTGCTTGGGAAGATATGCAAAACTTACTTCTATCTGGTCAAGTTCCTAAAGATCGATCAGACTTACTTACAAAAGTATTTCACCTAAAATTTGAGGATTTTAAAGAAGATATAGTTAACAAACGAGTTTTGGGTGAAGTCATTGCTTATGCTTATGTGATTGAGTTTCCAAAGAGAGGACTCCCTCATGCACATATGTTGGTAATACTTGGAGAAGATGACAAGCTAAATTCCCCGGATCATTAAAACAGAGTTGTAAAAGTAGAAATACCAAATTAGACTGATCAATCTGAACTATATAACGCGGTTTGGAAACAAATGGTCCATGTGGAATACAAAATCAACGTTGTCCATGTATGAAGAATGGGCGTTGTAAACAGAACTACCCAAAACCATTTGCACAAGTAACATTGCAAGGAAATGATTCTTACCCTACTTATCAAAGACGTTATCTAGGACCTGATCAACTTGACCATCATTAAAATATTATGGTTGATAATAGTTGGGTGGTTCCATATAATCCTTGGCTTCTTTTAAGATATAATTGTCACATTAATGTTGAGATTTGCAATAGTGTGAAAAGTGTGAAGTATTTGTATATATATATATTCATAAAGGCCCAGATCGTGTTTCTATTGAGTTGCAATCAGAACCAAATGTCGATGAGATTAAATAATGGTTAGATGCCAAATATATCTGTCCAACCGAGGCATTATGGAGAATTTATAAATTTTCAATGAGAAAAATATATCCATCAGTGAAAAGACTTGCATTAATCATTCAAACATGCAAAGAATATGTTTACATTAAAGGAGGTGGAATATTAGATGTTTTAGCAAATGAATGAAATTCGAGAACAGAACTGACATAATAATTCTTTAAAATAAATCGCGAGGATCCAGAGGCAAGACAATATCTATATTCTAAATTTCCTCAATACTATAGATGGGATGATAGTGCACATTAATGCAAAAAAAAAAAAAAATCAAATTAAAGTGATAGGAAGAATATATTATGTATCATCGTTAGATGAGGAAACGTTCTTCTTACGTGTTCTTCTTTTCCTCTATAAGAGAGGGCCAATGAATTTTGATGACTTATTAACTTATGGTAGAATTTTGTATAACTTATACAAGCTATCTGCTTAGCAACATGGTTTACTGGAAAATGATGGAGTAGTAGACAGTGTATGCTTGATGCTATGTCTTTTTGTATGTCATATGCTTTAAGAAGATCGTTTGTCACAATATTGGTATATTGTCAACTAGTTGATGTACGAAGATTATGGAATGAATTTCACACTAGTGTGATGGAAGATTACTTGACTTCAAGTACCACAAGAAGTTGTGTAGTTGAAAATAAGTTGTTATGGGACATAAAATGTTATTATTGTAACATGGAAAGCAAATTACTGAGTATGATTTACCGCAAATATCATATGAAGATGATGAAAATGAAATACCAAGAGTGATGTAAAAAGAGTTTCCATTCTTATACAACAAAAAGATGTCAATGCAATGGGAAACTTAAATGAGGGCCAAAGAAATGCCTATGATCTAATTGTATCTACTATTGAGGATCGAAGAAGTACAACATCTTCAAGTCTTAGCAACTTTGAGAAGTCAAGGTGTGATTATATTAGCAACAGCTACATCTAGCATAAAAGCTACAATAATGCCAGGTGGAAGAACTGCACATTCAAGATTCAAAACACCATTAAATCCTGATTCATCTTCCATATGTTCAGTTAAGAAACAATCAAATTTATTTGAATTATTTCGATGAACATTAGTTATCATATGGGATAAAGCTTAAATGGTGCATTAATATGCTTTCGAAGCTCTAGATAGAACTTTAAGAAACATAACCAAAGAAAATTCACCATTTGGTGGGAAGGTAGTAATTCTTGGAAGGGATTTTCACAAAATTCTTCTTGTTGTGCCCAATGGAACAAAATCTCAAACGGTGAATGTGTCAATAATGAAGTCTCTCTTATGGAAACACTTTCAAGTTTTGAGATTAACGTCAAATATAAGATCTAAAACAGATGAAGTTTTTTCTATGTTTGCTCTAGGAGTTGGCAATGGGATAGAGCCACCTATGGATAAGGATTTCATAAAAATTCCATCATCAATTGTAATACCATGTGTTGGTGAACAATCTATTGATCAGTTAATTGATAAAATATTTCCCAATTTGGAAGCCCATATAAATGATCTCTTATATATGGTAATCAAGCAATTTTAACACTCATAAATGATGAGGTTAAGAAGTTAAATAATAAGATCATCCATAGTTTTCCTTGTGAAGAGTTCATATTATACTTATTTGATTCAGTTGAAGAAGATACTCGCAATTTGTATCAAAAAGAATATCTAAACTCGATTTCACTAGGTGGCCTTCCACCACATATTTTAAGATTGAAGAAGGGTACACCCATTATTCTTTTGAGAAATGTACACCCTAAAGCAGGTTTATGCAATGGCACAAGACTGTTATGTCGTGATTTTTTACAAAATGTGATAGATGCAGAAGTTTTAACTGGTCAATATGCAAGAACAAGAGTTTTTCTTTCGAGAATTCCATTGAAATCACTAGAGAGTACTTTCAAAATGACAAAAAGACAATTTCTAGTTAGATTGAGTTTTGCCCTAATCGTAAATAAGTCTCAAGGACAGACAATACCAAATGTTGATATATATCTTCTAGATCATGTTTTCAGTCACGGTCAATTGTATGTCGCGCTTTCAAGAGAGGTCTCAGTGTCAACAACTATAGTTTGTGTTAAAAAAGGAAAATTAAATAGTACAAATGATGTGTTCACACGCAATGTTGTTTATCGAGAAGTACTAAACTCCTAAGTAAATAAGATAGTATGCAAACAATGAATTCAAGAGACATCAATGAATTTCTCATAGCAACCATTTATATAAGTTAAAAGGTTTGAATTTGTAATCTCTATTTTGCTTTAATTTTTTTTGTGTTTTGTATTAATAAGTTGAAAGATTGCAAGTGAATGTTGTTAGTTCCAAACTTTTCTTGCATTGAAGTAAAAATTTCATTGATGTACAATATAGGCCTGTGCATCGGGTCGGGTTTAGGGGTGAACAAAGCTGACTTGGGAAAGTCGGTTTTAGATTTTAACTACCCATTCGAAGTTGAAGTTTGAGGATGCTCGATACCGATCGACAATCACGAGTTGGGGTTGATTCGGGTTGGCGTTTCGGGTTTTCTATTACTGGGTTGGGCCTTGCAAATTTGAGGCCCATAATAAAAAATTAAGCCTTTTTTGTAATTTTTTTTCTTTTTTACATAGATTTAATGGATTTGAACCTTTTAAATAAACAACCTTGGCCCAAGAACCTATTCCCCTGCAGCCATAATTAAACAATTGTGGGTTGGGCCCAACAATTTTCTTTTTTCCTGCCATTACAAATTTACGTAGTCACAGACCACATAAGCAGCACATAAACAAGCAGCACATAAACAAGCAATACACACAACACAGGTTGCCTTCATAAATTCAATTCAAAAAACATTAATGATTAATCTGTCACAACTCACAACTTAATCAATTGAGCAAATGCATATACATGCTGTAATCCATAAAACAAATATCAGGAAATAAAACATAAATGATAAATATATAAGCATACGGTCAAACACAAGTTACCATCTATTCTATAAGCATTAACCTGTCATACGTAATTAAGCAAACAAATATATCTACTGTAATTCATAAAACCAATATTCTTGTTGCAATCCATACTCCATATTCAAACTAAATAAACAACTTCTACTGCTAGTGTATTTCAAACAAAACATAATTGATAAGCAGATACATAAAAAAAAAAAAAAAAAACTAAGGTAAGCTCTTCAAGTTCAAGCTTCAGCCACATCATTTTTCTTTCAAATTTGCAAACAAAATTGAAAAGATAAGTTAATATAAAAATAATACTTATATTACTAATATCATAATAAAATCAATAGATAATAAAGATAAGTTTGCATACTATATATTTTGAATCTACTCAACAATAATAGGCAGTGCTTCAGATTCAGCCACCGAAGAAGAGGCTTCTACAACATAAAAAATTATAATATTAGCATATTTCAACAATAAACTAGAAACAAAAACAAGAAAACAAATAATTAATGCATACCTCATTCAATGGATAGTGAACCTATTAGATTACCCAATACGTCAACAGTTTCAATAGTGGATGAGCATGGAGACAACTAACTTTCCAAGCAAATAAGCCCTTTTATAGTTTTTGGGGACAAAGAATCCCTAAAACAATCAAGCACACAACCACCTATGCTGAAAAGTGAATTAGAGGCAACATAAGGCATAGGGATTGCTAATACATCACGTGCAATCAATGAGAGAATCTTTAACTAACTAGCATTTGCTTTTCACCAAAGAAAAATGTCAAAATCCTCATCACTGTGATACCCCTGATAATTTAATATATGTTCTAGAATATTCGTACGTAATCTACTTGATTCGGTAAATAAAATTTAAGGCAAATTAGGTTTAAAGTGAACAAATACAAATATATATATATATATATATATATATATATATATATATACACCCACATACATACGTATACAATTTGAAAAAAAAAAAAAAAAAGTATTTTTTTATTATTATGGATTTACTTGGAATTGGAATTCATTTTATTTAAAGTGTATTAGCAAGTAAAATCTGTTATGAATATAATGAGTTATAAAACAATAATTGCAGTATATATATATATATATATATAACTATAGGTAAATTGGAGCCACAATTCACCATATGTGCACTAAGTGTATAAATAAAATAAACTAGGATTATTTTTTTTATGTATATATGAGCTAAGACTAAAAATATAAACTACTACTATACAATTTTGACTTTGACCACCTTATTTTTTTTTTGTTTCTTTTTCTTTTCTCTTTTTCTCTCGTTTACTCTTGGTTGATTTTTTCCACCGCCATGGGCACTCTTTTTTTCCCTATTTTGTTTTCTTGAAGCTTCCATGCGAAAATTTCTGGTAGCTTGGCCCTAATCCCTCCATAGCAAGTTATTTTCCTTTTCTTTTGCCATGGGTTGGTTCTCCTTAAAGTCTAAAATCTCACCTTGATGTAACTTGGAAACTGTCTGAAATTCACTCTGCTGTTGGAACCCCTTTGCTGGCCCGTGAGGTATAGCTTTCCTTTTAGCTTGCTGATCTGCTTTTCTTAGCTTAAATCAAGTGGTGACTATGTGTGTGTGTGTGTGTGAGATTTATTCAACTGGGTAGCTATTTTGCTGTGGGCGGCCTTGCTTGCTGATTTAGGCTTCTGACAGTAGCAAGGAATACTCATTTCTTGCTCCAAAATCGTGATAGCCAACCTTACTTCTTCTAGCTTTATGGATTTTCCCTTGTCTTGTGTTACTTGAGCTTGGGTCCTGCTGTTTGTTTTAGTTCAGCTGTAAGGTTAGTTTAGAACGACAGCAGCCTTGCTGCGTTAAGCTGGGCTGGCAGCTGTAGGAAGTCTTCCCAACCTGTAAACCACTGTCCTTTTTATGGTGGATATGTTGTTTTCTTGTCTCACTTGACCTTTGAAAACTCCTGCTGGCCGAGGGAATCAAGTATCTTTTCATTTTCAGCTGGGTTTTTTTCTATAGCAACCCATGTACTGTGAGTCTTCCTCTTTGCTTACTTTGTTTTAACTCCCTTCCTGAGTCATGTTTGAGCGTGAGTAGGAAGCCACAAGTGCTGTTGTAACATGGTTGGTTAGTGGAGTATATTGAAGTGTAAATGCAATTCAATAGAACTCCTTCCTTTGGTACGGGTAGTACTTGATCTTGTCTAGGTATTTGTGTTCTATTTAACCAAAGCAATAAGTTTAGTATAACTATAATTGAATGATTAAACAAGTTAAACACTTCCCCAAGGATATAAGTTATGAGAAAATACAAGTCGAAAGTGTAACAGTTAAATAAATGATTGATATTGAATTAAGTAGTTATTAAAAAGGTAAAACGGGCAGATTTCGTGAGTAACCAAAACTTGGTATTTTGAGTGTTTTCAGGGTAGAATTAAATTAAGAGTTCAAAATATGAAATGTAGCTTATAGTCTTGGCATGTTGTATACAAAATTTCGTAGCTTGGTTCCAAATGTGTTGTGAGTTATAGCTGTTAGACTCCGGTTAGGTCAGGCAGGATTCATAGTGCCCTGTTTTTGGTTCATGTAAGAAATTGAGTGGGTTCATAACAGATTCTAGGAAAAGTTTCTAACTAATAAAGATATATATACTTGTCTATTAATAAACCCAACAAATGGAATCGGATTTTGTTTTTCCTAGAGAAAGTTATGTTCAATTAACTAAGGTAAGGTCAAAACTGTCAAAAATACTGCGTAGGCACAATTTGATGCAACTTCAAACAATAAACTGTATTGATATACAAATCTAAAAATTACAAATGATATACCATTATAAAGCTACATGTGTCTAGTATTTTATAAATTTTACGAAACTGAAGAGTTTCATGGAGAAAAATATGACCATTAAAGTGGACACTAGTCCAAACCTCAAGTTTAGACAGCTTTAACATTTTTAACACACTAAATGCTTTCTATACTTTTCTAATGATTTCTCCTGTTATATGTTTTGTCAAGATATTTAAAAGCCCTCTTTATTGATAACCTTATCACCTAAAGTCTAATCCATATTAATTGACATGTAATAGTTTAAAGGAAAACTTTCATAAATAAGCCTATATAAGTTGAGATATAAGTTTAGTAAGTAAAATGGTATAACAATAACGTTTATGAACTATGTAGTATTTGGAATTATGAATTTCAGTTTCGGATTCCAATGTGAACCTGATGAGACGCATGGACACAAGTGTGAGTGACGAATGAAATGGGTAACAGGTGAGTGGTTAATTGCTACCTTTAGGGGCTAGATTAGTTTGTTTAATTATATGTTTATTTGAATATTTGTGATATGTGGAAAGTAAGCAAGTAAAGTATTTCATAAATTTATCTGAATTATATTTGTTTGATATTGGTTGCTTTGATTGACATTGATTGTGTTTGATAAGGGCTAACTCGTGAACATTTTCTGAAAAATGATTTTCACTTCTGAAATTAAAAATCCAGGTGCACCTAGGATACTCTGATTTAAAAATTGTGAGAAATCCTGATTCTGATATATATTTTTAAAATTGAGTGCTCATCCCCGGTGGGATGTATTGTGTACGGGAAATTAATTTGGTGTGCGGACGCGTAAATGCTCGGCAAGGGGTGATATTGGTGTGCGGGGCTGGGTCACTCGTTGGCCCTTTGGTTGCTTGGTTTGATATTATTGTTCTTATTAATTTGTGATCCTATGTTTTATGTAAACTGTGAATTTATGACCGTTATAATATATATGTGCAATGTGAATTAAGATATGAATAATGTTACGCAATGTTATTACGTATGTTATATGCTTGTGTTGTGTGATGCTAGTACCCTTTGGGTACGATTTTCCACTCACTAAGTCCGTAGGACTCACCCCTTTCCTGTGGTTATATTTTTAGTAGCAGGACGTCAAAAGAAGTTAACCGCTAATGCGAGGTTTTTGCTAAGAATTTGACGACAAGGTATGCCTCGAAATCTCATACTTGGAGTCAAGGATGAAAGTTTGTAGTCACATTAGTACTGTGGGTATCAAATGTGATATGATGTAATATTCTAGTACTTGTTTTGTTGATGATATGAACGGAGCAGAGCTCCTTATGATTTTTGTATTATGTTGAGTAATAAAAAGAGTTTATAGGATTGTGTTTTAAGGCATGTTCTATATTGTAAGGGACCTCTGCCGAAATTTTTAGTAAGTTGTGATTTGTTGTAATCAACAAACTTTTAATGTTAATTTTTGTCTTTATAATTTCTTGGTTGTATTCATTGGTGAGTCAAGAGTCATGGTTGTTCTTCTATTTGAGTCAAGGTTACGGAAGTTTGGTTACCATTCCTTCGACCAGTCATGTCTCCATGAGAGGTGTGACAATCACACTCAATAGTTTGCTCATCTAAATACACTTTTACCTTCTATTTTAACTTTGGCACTTAACCTTGCCCTTTTGCTTGATTTCCATGACATGATTCTGTGTGAAAGGGTCATTGGGGCTTGAAATAGTTATAGTCCTTGACTAAAAGACTCATCCCCACTGGTTGATTCCTAATTTTTTTTTTTTTGTAATCCCTGAACTATAAGAAACATAAAACTTACTTAATGATTCATGAACCTTCATACATATATCCATGGATGTGATTGCATCATAAACCTCATCAAAAGTCCATTGGACATATTCAAGTTTAAATCTAGGATCAAGAACAATTGCTAGATATATCAAGGAATTAATTACACCAGTGAGCCCCAATACTTCTTATATTTCTTCATCGTGCTATATGCCATAGACTACAAAATAGGGTCTGAACTTAAACACCAAGCTTTTGATTCAGCTTCTACCAATCCAATTCTATGATAACATGCCAAAAAAGTTCAATGTGACATCATAGAAAATTTTAAGAAATTGAATGAAAACCCTTGCATTTTCCCAATCCTCAAATTTAGGAGGATCAATCTCTTTAGCTTTCTCCTTCTCATTCTTCTTCTGTTTATCTTTGTCTTTGTCACTCTTCTTAAAACAAACCTTATACCCTTCATCATCTTCCTCTAACCTCATAAAAGCGGTTTGAAACTTCACAGCATTATTTAGCATCAAATAGGTAGAGTTCCATCTAGTTGGAACATTAAGACAAACCAAACCTTTAGAAGGTACCTTCTCATTCTATATAGCTGCTTTAAATTTGGCTTGCTTTGAAGGAGATGATCTAACATATCTCAGAGCATTTCTAATTACAGCAATAGAGGGGTGAACCTCGTTCAATCCATCAAATACAATCAAGTTCAGATTGTAAGCACAACATCTAATATGCATATACTTACCCTCTAAAACTGCCTTGCCCTATCTATTAACTTTTCTCTTCAAGTAATTAAAGGCAACCTCATTTGCAGACACATTGTTAACTATGACTATAAAAACTTTTTCAATCCCCCAATCTAGAAGATATTTCTCTATCGTCTTCCCTATTTGCTTACCCTTATGACTATCAATCAAGCAAAAGTTCAAATTTCTTTTTTTAAGTTTGCAATTATCATTAATATAGTATATAGTAAGACTCATATATTTCAAATTTTGAACTGAAGTCCATGTGTCAGTAGTAAGGAAAACTCTTTGCTTTGTCCTCGTAAACATAGTTTTCAACTTTAATTTCTTGTCCAAGTAAGTTGAATATATATCCCTAGCAACTGTTGTTCAGGATGGAGGACAAAAATGAGATATAATGATAGATAACAAATATTGCAAGGCATAGCTTTCCACATGCCTAAACTGCAACTCACCAGATACTATGTAAACTACTATAACCTTCCTAACATCCTTGTCACTATATGCAACCGGTGATAACTCATTTTCCCTGTATTTTCTCCCTTAACCCCACATTATTTAGGCCCCGACCTAATTCTCTGTCCCTTTTGATGAAGACTAAGTTGACACTTTATACATTTTGCCAAGTGGTTACTCAAACTACTTGTTCCATGACTCTTACTATGACACTTTATCTTCTTCCCACAATACTTGTATGCAGCCAAAGGATAATCCCCATCAAAACTTTCTATATCTACATCAAAATGTTTTCATGCATTTGATTTTTTTCTATTTCATGAATTTTTCCAATTTGACTTATCTCTTAAGATTAATAGGTCTCGTTGTTTCTTTAGAAGGTATTGATGTTGCATCATCTTCAATTTCAACATATTCATCAGTTACATAATTCAGATTCTTCATTGTTGCAAAAGCTGACATTTATATAATTATTATTAACTATAGTACAAAATACAGTAGAAACATAAATATCCAGCAGACCAATCAACATAAGTACGTAGTATAACAGTTACCATATATACACAACAAAAATATAACTATGTAGCAGACTAGTTAACATAATACGAAGCATAAACATAAATACATAGCAATTTTGCTAAAACAGTGTAGAGTAATAGTAGAAGCATTGCAGAAACATTACATATACTGATTGTAATTCTTATTATGAGACTAGTTATCACTTCTTACATTCACTTGAAAGGATGATTGAAGCCATAATTTGCAAACTATTTGTCACTAGTAAACATTATCTACAACATGAATGCTAATTTATTTGACTACGTATACGCTACATATTTCATCATATTGTTTTTGATTTATTTATGCAAATCATTGATAAATTTTGGAAGACGTTTTGAGCTTGTTACTTGAGCATTTGGCATTTCCGTTGTTTCCCTGATATTAATATTTATCTAATGTTTAATATTATATTTATCTATCAATAATTCTATTACAATATGCCACTTTCTTGGAGAGAAAACTATGATCTGATTCCCTCCATAAATATTTAATATATAGAAATCACATTACATACAAACTTTGTTTCCTACAATAACTATTAGTAAACTATGGTATATTTTTATTTGTTACTTGCTACAATGCTTGAATTGGGTTTTCAAAACCAAATACAATGTACTTATTGTTGGCATTTTAGGAGGATGAAAGCTTCGACAGTATTCCATACATACTTAACAAAAGGAAGTGAAGAAAAGGGTTCATAATAGCACAACCCAGGTTTACAAATAACAAAAACCCGAAGTCCAGGACTAACAACATAGCTATTATATAGTAACTGACTAACTGGTAGTAGTCACTGGCTTATGGTTGTAATACAGCTCTACTTAGAATTCGAACATAGTGAATGCAAGTGTACAACCACGAAATTCAAAGTTAAAGGATCCATAAACCATACCTGTTGAAGAAATCTTGGATTAACTCATCAATGGCGGTCAGTGGGAGATGATCTCGGCCTCAAAGGTTGAAACTTGAATGAGCGTAGGTATAAAGGAATGAAGGTAATAGTAGCTAGATGGAGGGCTGGAGGCTGTTTGGCTATCGGTTTATGAAAGTTTTCCATTAAGCTGTTACATGTTAGTTACTATGAATTGGACTTTATGTGATAGAGTTAATAATAAAGAGACATTTTAAATGTCTTGACAATGTATAGGGTAGAAGAAACCATTAGAAAAGATAGAAAACTCTTAATAAGTTAAAGATGTGAAACTGTCCAAACTTGGGGTTTGGACCATTGTCCACTTTAACGGTCATATATTTCTCCAGAAATTTCCTAATCCAGTTTCGTGAAATTTATAAAATACTAGACACATGTAGCTTTTTAATGGTATATCATTTGTAATTTTTGAATTTGTATATCAATACAGTTTATTCTTTGAAGTTGCATCAAATTCTACAAAACGCAGGATTTTGACAGCTTTGACCTTATCTTAGTTAATTGAACATAACTTCCTCTAGGAAAAACGAAATCTAATTCTGTTTGTTAGGTTTATTAATAGATAAGTATATATATCTTTATTATTTAGAAACATTTCCTCAATTTAGTCTTGAACCCCCTCAATTTCTTACATGAACCTAAAACAGGGCTTTAAAAATCTTGTGTGTATTAGCCGGAGTCTAACTGACCTAACTCACAACATACTTCGAACCAAGATACGAAATTTTGTAGAAAACATCCCAAGATCCTAAGCGACATTTTATCTTTTGAACTTATAATTTAATTCAGCCTCGAAAGCATCTGAAATACTAGATTTCTTTCACCCACGAAATCTGCCCTGCATCCCTTCAAAGACCATTCAACTTTCACTTTTTAACACTTTACCCACAACAAACACTCTTTTTTCCATACCCACCAACCCATAATATTAACCAACCATTATTTACTCTTACTTATGAACTTTTTTATTCATTAATTTAAATTTTTGTAGCTTAACATTAACCTAGTCCAATTTCATGTTTCCTAGTTCATTATTTAACAATGGAATCCTACATAAGTTAATTTCCATGTATACATATTAATATTTAACTTCTACTAGCGATCGTATTAAATATCTAAAGGTAAGTTATTTTTACAAGGATATGTGTATATATATGAATTACTAGTTCAACGTGATTGAGCGTAGGCTTAGGATTGAGATTTTAGTTTTTGAGAATCAATTTGGCTTTATGCCAAGAAGATTTACAATGGAGGCTATTTTTTTACTTTGGAGATTAATGGAGAAATATAGAGAAAAGAAAAAGGATCTTCACATGGTCATTATTGATTTAGAAAAAAACATATGATAAAGTGCCAGGACAAGTCTTGTGGTGGGTACTCGAGAAGAAGAAATTCCCAACTAAATATGTAGAAGTTATTAAAGGTATGTATTAGGGAGTAATGACTAGGGTGCAAACCGTAGATGATATGACTGGAGAGTTCCCAATCACGATAGGGGTTCACCAAGGTTCATCCTTAAGTCCTCACTTATTTGCTTTAGTCATGGATGAGCTTACCTAAAATATTCAAGATAGGGCTCCATGGTGCATATTGTTTGCCGATGATATCGTGTTGGTAGACGAAACTAGGAAAGGTTTAAATTCTAAACTAGAAATGTGGAGGAACGTGTTAGAATCTAAAGGCCTTAGATTGAGTCGGACAAAAATTGAATATATGGAGTGTGATTTCAGTGAAACTAGAGGAGGCTCGAATGATATAATTTTAGACTGTCAGACAATCTCTACAAAGGATGTGTTTAAGTATTTAAGGTCATTAATACAAAAAGATGGTGTAATTGAGCATGATGTAAACCATAGGATCAAGGTAGGGTGGGTGAAGTGACGGAGTGTTTCGGGAGTTTTATGCAATCCTAAAATCCCGAATAGATTGAAAGGAAAATTTTATAAGTCGGCAGTGAGACCAGCTATGCTGTATGGTACTGAATGTTAGGCAGTTAAGAAGCAACATTCGTATAAGATAAGAGTAGCCGAAATGAGAATGTTGAGATGGATGACAGGACATACAAGAAAGGATAGAATAAGGAATGAGAAGATTTGTAAGAAGGTGGAAGTAGCACCTATTGAGGAGAAAATGAGGGAGAATCATCTATGTTGGTTTGGACACATCTAACGTCGGCCGATGGACTTAGTAGTTAAGCAAGGTGACTTAGTTTAGGTGCCAGGCTGTTAGACGGGGAAAGGGGAAACCGAAACTTACATGGGGGCAGTCATCGAGAAAGATATGGTTGTGCTAGGGATTAATCAAAATGTTATCTCGGATCGATGCGAATGGAGGAAAATGATTCATATAGCTGACCCCAACCAGTTTGGGATTTTAAGGCTTAGTTGAGTTAAGTTGAGTTGAGTACTAGTTCAACATGAGCCTATAGTTTCCATTTTACTCATACTCAACTTTAAATTCCAAAATTATCAAACTATCAACAATCTTAAAGGAATTAAAAGGTTAAGCTAGATAACTACCACATAACCAAGGAGCTGGTTGCAAACCATAAGGAACCTTGCTACCCTCCCACCATCCTCTCATGGTTGGACCAACAAGAGGCAGCAATTGTCTGTTCAAAGCTTTCTCATCTACTCATTCAAAGCTTTTTCATCCTCTATTGTTACAACAAAAAACTCAGCTTGCAAGTGGAATACAAGGTGGTAGCTACAGTTGCTGCAAGGCTTCAATTAGGTTGCTAAGCTCTATCCTAGTTATTATTGATGTCCTTCTCACAACATTACAACAGATTGAACTAAAAAGGAAAGCAGGAGCTGCCTTCCATACTTTCTCCACGGCTGGACCAGAACAGGCCACCGTTTGCTACTCGGCTCTTGCCCCTTCCTATAGTTGTTCCTATAGTTGCTACCACCGTTTAGAGAGGGGAGAAAGAGTGTGACTTACTGCTGCTATAAAGATGGGATCAACAAGGCCAATGGTGGCTGTTCAGGCTCCTTGAAGCTGCTAGAAATCTCCACTAGTTGTCCTCGGCTAAAAGGAAGGAGGGTATAGCTTCAAGTGAAAAAAAAAAAAAACAACCAGCCTCAAACCACTTCCTCACAACTAAAAATTGGAGTAAAATAGAGGAGTCAAAACAAGTCTTGAATACAAGAAGGAAAGAGGGGGAGTTGCTATCCAAGAAGTGTAGTGTTGGTCACGACTTGAAGATGAACATGGTGACAAAGAAGAAGGCTGGTGGTGCAGTCCAAGCCTCTCCATACGCTACTAAAGCAAAGAAGAACAAAAGGAAACTAGCTTTAGCTGGTGCAACAAGAAGTTGACACCAAGAGACCAAAGGTTTCCAAGAGGTGAAACAGGGGAGGAGGAACATTCATGAAAGAGAAAGAAAATGCAGAAAAAAATCTCCAACCACCAAGAAAAATAAAAATAAAATAAAATAAATAGGAAAAGAAGACATGGTCAAAGTCCACATGATTTAAATTGTATTTATAACTCAATATATATATATATATATATATATATATTATGATTTAAACACTGTGAAAGTTATATGTGTAATTTAAGTTATGTGTACAACAAATGTATAAACAACTTAAACATTTGGAATATATATATATATATATATATATATGTATCTTGTACGTTAATTATCCACTCATTTGAATTTATTTGATCACAATGCTAATTAATTTACGAAAATAATTACATAACATTCTAAAATTGTATACTAAGATATCGAATTATAACATGTTATCTAATTAATTCATTTATTTTATAACGTAAATTAACACCTTGTATCTAAAACTCGATTTTTCAGTACATGGTTATAAGGGTTATAACAACTAGCTTTCTCACATGCTCTCTCGCATGTGCTTAGATGCTTTTTTCTTTTTAGGGAAAAAGTGTAAAATTTTTTTCAGTGCATACTCTTGTACTAGAGTATCAAGTTCTTCTCATGAAATACTTCTATTATAGGGTGTAAGATCACCCTTGCTCACATCCTCTATTAGCGTGTGAAATTCTAGAGCCGATAAACTCTTAATTGTCTATGTAACAATGCTCGTTACATAAAGTGTTAGCTCTAGAATTTTACATGCTAATAGAGGACACGAGCAAGAGTGAACTTACACCCTATAATAGAAGTATGTCATGAGAAGAACTTGATACTCTGGTACAGGAGTATGCACCGAAAAGAATTTTATAATTTTTCCCTAAAAAAAAATAAAAATATCTGAGCACGTGTGAGGATGCTAGTATATATATATATATATATAAACCCAAATAATATAAATAATAATAAAAAGCGGATATAATTTAATTTAGTAACATATTGTTTGTGTTCATATGAAAATGATATATTAATATCTAAACACAAACAGAATGTTAGAGATGGCAACTAAATGGAAATATTTAAGATAAAATAAATAAAATCATAATATGACTTTTGAACATGTAGCGGAAATAATTTCTATTTTTTATTTCGTTTTGAACCATTGAAAAACTTGTGAACGATGTAAAGTAATCAAAACTATTATATTGGATGTTTCACTAATACACTACATGGGTATGACTATATTTTGAAATATAATATAAAAGACAACAGGAGGGTTTAAAATTAAATAAATGTGTTTCTTGCACGTATGTAGATCCAACATATGCTGCCTCAATGGTGACCTTAAAGCGTTGGTCAACATCATCATTAGTTGTAGGATGTGTAGCTTATGGCTCTTGTGAATGATCACAAGATGATGATGGTGTTGGATCAACAAGTGCAGCCAAAGGAACCTTCAAAGTAGAAGGATATGCTAATGGAAGGGCCAATTGATGAGATGATGATGTCGATGGAGTACCACGAGTTGATAGAATACCACTAGCAGATGGATTGAGGTGCTATCTAGGAGGTGACGGATCTACAAGATCTTAGCGGCATCTAACATAAAAAAAATAAATATATATATATATATATATACTATTTTAAATATCAAACTGAACATTCCTAGCCTCACTTGCAAACTCAGAATTGCCTTTTTGTTAATTAAACGCTGTTGTTTTTTGTTATAATTTAATTTTAGTATATACATGAATTATTTGATATTTTTGCCCAACTGTTGTTTTTGGCTATAATTTAATTTTAGTATATACATGAGTTATTTGATATTTTTGCTCAATGTTGCTTTGCTTTTAGTTTATCCCACCTTTCGATTCTAGGAGATAGTTCCATTCACACCTTCAGTTTTCCAAACCTGAATGCTTATCTACTGGACTAACTATTTCACAATGTAAATACACAATCGTATGAGGCTATTTCTTCTGCTAGCATCAGGTGATGATCCCTTTTCTATTTCACTATTTATTTTATTAGATTTTGTATTGATTATTGAATTAGCTATTGAATTATGCAAATTCTGACAATAAAAAAAAATTGCTTATTGAATTATGCAAATTCTGACAATAAAAAAAATTGCTTTGTAGAGAGAAGTGGGAAACTTCCCTGACGGTGAAAAGGAAGTACAGAGAATTAGTAGACACATTGATGTTGCAAATTGATTTCAAACAAATGAATGAAAAGCTTAGCATCTCACAATGTGGAATGATGTTTCATTTTCTGAAATTGTCAAACTTGGATAATTCAAGGCTCGATAACAAATGAATTCAAATGTTTGCCCTAATTAAATGAACATGAACATTTGAATTCATTTCTAACTATCAATCCTTGAATAGGATGCTAAGGTTTTCATAATTATGCGTTTGTGATGTAAGTTTCAATGAAAATAATTTGTGAGAACAATTATCAATATGTATAAAATATTATCCAATGTGGTGTTTTAAATAAAATGAGCTTCACTATTCTAATAAATTTGGCATAGCTTATTTGCTTTCCACCTAACAAACCAAGTTCTAATCCAACACCAAATTTTTACAATTCTAAACTCACATTGAAACCTACTAAACCCACGTGATTTCATGCATATATATCTAGCCTAAAATTTTAACGTACTCCATAATCCTCACTTTACTATTATTGAACAACCAGGTTTCAATTAAAATCTTCCAAAATTCATTTCATTTGGTTTTCGCATAACAAACCAAGTTCTAATCTTACATTAGGCTTTTACTATCTAGAACTCAAACCTAGACCAATTTATGCATGCTTCTAAATTTTGCAATCTAATTTCACCAGTAAACCCATATAATTTTATGTATAGCCTAAAAGTCCTAACCAGCCTCATATTCCTCACTTTTCCATTATCAAAAAACTAATGTTTAATAAACTAAATTTCAATTAAAGCACAAATTCTAAACTTCCAAAATTCATTTAATCTGGTTTTTCACCTAACAAACCAAGTTCTAATTCTATATTAGGCTTGTACAACCCAAACCTCAAACCTAGACCAATTTATGCATGTTTCCAATTATAGCAATTTAATTTCATTACTAAACCCATATAATTTCATGTAAAGCCTAAAAGTCCTAACCAACCTCATATTCTTCACTTTTCCATTATCATACAACTAAACTTCAATCAATTATGTTTCAATTAAAACATGAATTCTAAACTTCAAAAATTGATTTCATTTGGTTTTCACAAAACCAAGTTATAATACTACATTTGGCTTTTATAATCCAAAACTCAAACCTAGACCAATTTATGCATGATCTAATTGTAGCAATCTAATTTTATTACTAAACCCACATAATTTCATGTATAGCCTAAAAGTCCTAACCAACCTCATATTCCTCACTTTTTTCTTATCAAACAACTAAGGTTCAATCAACTAAGTTTAAATTAAAGCACGAATTATAAACTTTCAAAATTCATTTTTTTTGGTTTTCACCTAACAAACCTAGTTCTAATCCTATATTAGGCTTTTACTATCAAAACTCAAACCTAGACCAATTTATGCATCCTTCAAATTGTAGCAATCTAATTTCATTACTAAATCCACATAATTACTTTTATAGCCTAAAAGTTCTAACTAACCCCATATTCCACACTTTTCCATTATCAAACAAGTTAGTTTAAGTTAAAGATATAGATTTCTAACCAAAACCAAGAACCTCTTTTGGTAAAATTAAACCTCTAATTAGTCAATTATGATAACTTCTCAATCTCTATTATTTTATAATTCCTTAGTTAAATCGAATTCTACATAATTCTACTTCCTACAATTAAATCTACCAAATTCATCTAAGCAACAAACAATTAAAGTCAACTAGGAAGATTTAGTGTTTAAACAAAACCTCCACAAATATATTCACAAATTTGAAAAAGTCGCATTCTAAATGGCAAGGGATGATATCACCTCGCTATTTTCTCGCGATCACTTTTGGAAAAAAGAGAGAGTGGCGAAAAGTTGTTCCTCGCCCAACTTCATGGGGTTCTCCGTACCTCGCCATTCCCACGCAAAACAATGGCACCATTTAGTTTTTAGTATATGAGCTAGCTTCCCTTCTAAAAAGGAGTGGGATAAGTGTTTCCTCACCCTTCCCTCGTCAAACTACGATGGTGTCCATCGCCAAAATATCTTTTTCTTGTAGTGGAAATTAACCTTCATCTAGTCAATCATGCTTGCTTTTCAATTCCTGCAAATTCCTAAATTCTTAGTTTCTTAGTATTAAGCTAATAACTTGAATTCATAGAACATTTTACAACATTTTGCCAAAAATCCAATACAAACCAAGAGAACTAAAATCTCCCAACTTTCATTCAATTAGATTTAATACTTTCTAACCTAATTTCTTACAAGTTCATTAATAGTACTTTGGCATATTAGCTCAGGAATTCAAACTAGCTAATTTAGGATTTTTCAAAACCTCACCACAAAGATATATAACTTTGAATTTGGGATTTTCCCACTCACGTACAAATTGCGACAAAGCATGAAAATAGGTTTCTCCAAAAGGTTCAATATTTCATCCACAAAATCAAATAAAGCGAGCAAAAGAACTGGCAAACCAATATTTTCATCTAGTTTTCAAAAAATCCCCAAATCATATATATAATCAAACCTAATTAAGTTCACAAATTCATAGTCCCTAATTCAGAGATTTCAAACCCATAATCTGGGAATCAAAGACCAATCCAAGAACTCCAAAAGAAACAAAAAATAAAAAATAAAAAAATTAGACAACCATACCTGTAGGCGGCGAATGTGGCAAAATCGGAGAAGCATGCCAAAGGAACCTCGATAGCAGTGGATAGCTCGACGACAACATGTAGACCAGCAGACCAACATTGGCAGTGATAGTCTGAGAGAGACAGTGGGAAGGCTTAGGGAATGAGACATACGACATGATTTTTAGAGAATTCAGAGGGAAAGGAAAAGGAAAATTGCAGGCTAGGTTTTAAAATTGGTCTACTTATCAGCGACAACAATTATTATAACTGATAACTTAAATGGTGAACGTAGTTAAAAAAATTGTTAATGACAACAGAGGTTGACGCAAATACCTAGTCTATGGGCACAGATAAGTTCGTGAATAATGGCACAGAAGAGTTAATTAAAATAAAATGCACATAGTATCAACAACAGTGACTACTGTTGCATATAAAAAAAATCAATTGGCACAAATATATTTGCTAAAAAAAGCACCAAAATTATATATATTATTTATCAGCTTCTTGAGAATTTAATAGAAACAACAAGCTGCTATTTTTGTTATGTTATCTACAACAATTACTGCTAAAGGTAACCTAAATGCAGTCATAGATAATGGTAATCTGCGACTGCCTACCATAGACAACATTTTTTTTATTGCTGAAGCCTCAATTTTCTTATATTGGCCTCCCCTAGGAAGAGTCAAACTCAGAAAGTCAATATCATGAGCACTTCTTTTTGACCACCTAGTAAACCCTCTTGGGATAGATGGTATGTAACTTTCTTAAAACAGCATATTTTCAATTTTTTTGACATTATATAAAAGAATAATACTTCAAGAAATATATATATAATATATATTAAAAAATATATAAAAAATTCTGAGCATACGCATATGTATATCTGCAGACATTAGAGTAATTTCATGTAACACAAAATATTTTAATTATTTATTTTTAGAAAGTCTTAATTAGCAATAATCTTGAATCTTGTGATAATGGATAATAATTATTTTATTAAACTTTCTTTTATTTGATTTCGGTAGTTCATGTAATTATATACCATTTGTAATCTATAGAATTGATAAAATGTCTTGACACAGTTATGTAGACGTGTCTTTAGGGGTGGATAGTCTGATTCTCACACCCTTGCATCATTTGAATTTTGAATAAACTTTATGTTCCTGATATCAATTCTAATATCAACTTTCTTTTTGATAAGTTCTTTTCTTGGTTTATGGTTTATTGCACTCTACCTCTATTACGAAACTTTGTATTCCCTGGGAACCTTGTTTATATATTATTGTTGGTACATTTTGTCCTCCACGAATAAAATAGTCTTTTATAATAGTCTTTGAATTTCATTTCATAGCGATGGGCAATAATAATATTGTTCATAATCTTATCTCGATTTTCATGTAAATTGACAATCAATTCGCATTAATAGGTATGAGCCCAAGGAATGCGGATTAAAAAACACTTTGGGCCTGAATGTTAGAGAAAGCACTTTGGACCTGAGTGTTGAAGAAGCCCAACTGGTGAGCTTAGAACTTTTTTCTGATACCATGTTAAAGACACACCATTAAAACTAATCAATTGACATTAGTAGATTTGAGTCCATATTAGTATATATAATGTTAAAGCTCCACAGTTAAGCAATGTGGGAGTTATCACATTGACACCCCCCTCACGTAGAATGTGTTTTTAGACACCCGGGTTAAGAGGCACTTAAGACTGGAGTGTTAGAGCGTTAGGCCTAGTATGAACCCAGCTCTAATACCAGTTAAAGACACATTAGCACATATTATTATATATAATATTTAATCTCTACATCTAATGTATCGGTTAGGTAGAAAACCTTCCTCTATAGTTTTTCTATTCAACTGGTTTGTCTCCACTCTCGTGGCCGTCAATCTGCATTTGAGCAACAATTCCTCAATTGCCTTTAGGACTTGATCTTGAATGATGCTAGCAATCAAATCTTTCATGAGTGGACCATACACATTGAGGCAAACTGCCATTTGATTCCAAGAAGGTTGCCCAAAGGAGATTTTGACACCATATGCGCAGTCTCATAACCAGCCAACAGATATCTTTACCAAGACATTTTGAAAACCTTAGATACTGGCCCCAACAAGCGAAGGCTCCAAAGCTAGAGTGAGCTAGAGCCCTCTTCCGTTTTCTCGCTAAGGATACTTGATATATATGCTCCAGCTTTAAAGGGAGTGTAGCAAACCTATTTTTGTCTTGTTTTGTTTGTGAAAATGGGAAAGCCCTTCCCTCTATCCTTCCTGCTGCACGAGATATTAGGAGCTCTCAAGGGTCACTGGAAGGGTCCTTACAAGGTAAGATTATAACATAATACATGTATGTCCTTTTTAATATTTATAAAGTAAAAAAAAGAGTTTGTCATGTCATGGTTACAAACCATGATTTTTAAGGTCATTCAAACAACCCAAAAGAATAATAATTTAGATACAAACCATGGATTGCAACTATGGTATGAAATTGTTTTTTAAAAAAAATTATAGTAAATGATTTGCAATCAAAAAATAAACCAAATAACCTTATTCATTTTGTTTTGTTAGCAAGGTGGAATTGTCTATTTAAATTTTTCTATTTGTGTAATATGTTGATTCACATTGTATGTTAAAATTAGAAACATGATAGAAATAATTTTATTAAAATGACAGAAACGTTGAAAAAGCTAATACTTGAGCTTTATAGATAAGAAAAACTATATATATATATATAAACTTAAATGAAAATAAAGTTAATAATTAGTTGATCAATTTGTCATAAAAATAAATACTTAATTAATTTAAGATATAAAATTATAATAAAAATATATAAAATCTCAAAATCTTATTGCAAAGTTTCTAATTTTTTAATATTTCTAAATATGAAAAATGTGAAAGGGCATAACTCACATTATTTATTTAATCTTGATAATTAACTAAGACAACAAACATATAAACATAAATTGAACTTGCAAACCTTCAATTTTAATTATAATAGTAAATATACAGCTTGCAGAAAATCAAAGGCGATCAAAATGAGTAATTAAGAATACAATTAATTAGTGTATATAAATGAATGCCAAGATGGTACTATCACACCCCTCATGGAAGCATAACTGGCCAAAGGATTGGATAACAAAATCTCTGTAACCTTGACTTTATCACAACTGAATACATACGACTCTTGACTAAACCAATACATAAAAAAATATATATTATAAAATAGAAGTTAACTGTAAAAGTTTGTTTACTAAAATAAATAACAATTTACTAAAAATTTCGGCAAAAGTTCCCAGCAATATGGAACATTCCTCAAAATACAAACAAGTACACTTGATTACATATAGCCAGATCACAATAACCATATAATTACACAGAAGAGCTCCACTCCAATCCTATTACAACTAACAAATAACTAAACTATTACATAACACAAAATTTGACAATCCATAGCTCTAATGTGATTGCAAACTTTCATTGTTGACTTCAAGTATGAGATTTTGAATATACCTTGCTACCAAACACTTGGCAAGTTCAATATAGATAATTGTCATCCTTTGAAATCCTATTACTAGAAAACATATCACCAAAGAGAGGTGAGTTATACGGACTTAGTGAGTTGAAAATTGTACCCAAAGGGTACTATCATCACTCAACACACGTTTATCATCACTCAACATATCATAAATTTCAAAACCACAAAATTTACATGTGCACGATTACAGAAACATAAACTTAACAAGCACAATTCAAATTGTACTTTGTATAATTCAATCAAAACAATCAAAGAAATCAAAACACACAAATCATACAAAGGGCC
Source organism: Quillaja saponaria (assembly GCA_029379385.1). Taxonomy (NCBI): domain Eukaryota; kingdom Viridiplantae; phylum Streptophyta; class Magnoliopsida; order Fabales; family Quillajaceae; genus Quillaja; species Quillaja saponaria. The sequence continues at coordinate 5,240,609 of CM055615.1, read as the reverse complement.
AACTAAGTAACTTAGCCCTGCACATCACTTTCATTGGTAGTTTTGCACCTGTACACCAAATAGAATCTATGAAATACGGAATCACTAAATCTCCTTATCCAAATCCACCCATTGGGGCTGAGCACTCAATCCTTTTAAAACATGTATCAGAATCAAAATATCTCTAAACATCCAAGGTGCACTAGGATTTTTTTTCAGAAGTAAAAGTCATTTCGAAAAGAAAAACACTTCATTGACCCTTATCAACCACAAACAATTTCAAACATCAACATAATTCAAATAGTCACTCAAAGCAATATGATTATTATTTATCACTATAGAACATATGTATATATATATATATACATCAAACAATCATGCACACTAATCCAGTAACCAAAAGGTGGCAATTAACCACTCACAGTAATATGAATCCTGCCCGTCGTTCTTTCATGTATTCACATGTATCATTGGCTATTCAACACATTGTAGAGCTGAAATTAAAATTTTCAAGTATTACTTAGCTTATAAATTTCAAAATTAGAATTCTCTAGTCACTAAAACTTATATATATGTGTTTATACATTTATATACCTACACTGAGAAATCAATATTCTATTTTTGGGATGAATTCCATGGCTGTTCCAGCTCACTTTCTCCTCCATTTCAGCACACTTTTCCCCCTTTAAGACCCACCTAAACTCCCTCAAAGGTTGCCTTTTTTCCTCCTCCAAACAACCACAACAAACCACCCATAAAACAGCATCTACAGCAACTCAGTTTGCCCAGAAAATTCAGTCCTTTTTTTGCTCTGTTTCCAGCCACTTTAGGTGGTCATTCAAGCTCCAAATTGCAGCCAATTGAGGATAATTTCTAGCCACTTAAAGCAGCCACTTTAGCTCCCCCATTATAGGACACTTTGGAGCCATTTTCAACCACCACTGCTGCCCATTTTTAAGCTTTAGTCCAGCTCGTTTTCGGAAGTGTTTCTAGCCAATTCTAGCTAAAATTTCAACTACTAATTGGCACCTAAAGTACCCCAAATCAGCAAGGTATATTAGTAGCCTATGGGTCCTTCTTGTACTCTTGAATTTCCTTGCATTTTGATAAGCTAATTCCTTTACTTGTGAAATTGAAATTTGCAAATGAAATTGTGTTCTCTTGACTCCAATTGTGGATTGTTTGAATTGTCTTTTGTTTTCCCAAATTAGAAATCTACCATAATCTTACTTATTGGAATTTCCATGAATTAAGTCGTGGCTATTTGTGTGGGTGTTTGGTTGTGAAAATTCAAATACAAGAATGTCATTTTTGGTGTTGGATTGTTGGTTGTGAACTAAATGTGAAAATTATGTAAATTCAAGTTTTCAGATTTTTGAATTAAAAATTTTTATAAGTATTGGAAATGGATTTGTTGGGTTGATTTGAGTAAATAGGTAATTCTAAAACATACTTTGAAATTGTCGATTTGAAAAATTCTTGGAATTGTCTATTTTTGTTAGTTTGCAAAACTTTAAGAATCTTGGTATTTAGCATATGTTTTAGCTATTGTATATTTTTATACTTTTTGTTTTGAGCTCACTAAGGTTAATTTAGCATGTGTTGGCCACTTTTGGAGTTCGTTGGATTTGAATGTTTGCTTGTGGGGTAGAATGTGTTATTGAGGTTAACTTTTAATTGAGGCTTTGTGATAAACTCATTATTCCTACTCTATTGGCTACGCCATTTAGTTCCTAAAACTTTTGTTGGCTCTTATTAATTATTCTGGAATCTTGTTTGAAATTGTTCTAGGCTCGTTAGAGACTCCCACACCTTCCATTGGGTGACTTTCAGTTCCCGACATTCTTGAAAGCTTCACTTATACTGTATGTGGATAGTGCCTAATAGTAGTGTTTTCATTGTATTCACCGTATGCATCATTAATATTCATAAACATGTTTTACTTAAATTTAACATATGCTATTTCAAGCTTTTCAAACTAGTTTTTAAGTAAACAATTTCGAAGGTGTATTTGCACCATCAAATGTTTTAAAGATCCTTTTGAAATCACTTATGCTTACAAGGATATTGTTATTAGGTAGTTTACATTCTTAAACTTAGTTATCAGGGACAAGCACTTTAACATTACGCATTGATAAATGGTACTTGTTAGAACACCTTAAGCTAAAGAGGTATAGTTAGCCTATGTGCACATAGTATTTTGGATTTGGAACCTAGTTAGGGAGGGATGCCCTAATCCCATATGCAAGCCAACATACGTGGTAATGATTTGATACTCTAGTTAGTGGGGTTTGGTGTTAGCACATCACAAACTAAGGGGTCGACAGTTTGTATGAATTGATGGATTTGATACCCTATTTAGTAGGGGTTTGGAGCTAGTATGTTGTAACCTAAGGGTTCAATGGTTTGTATGTATTGACGGATTTGATACCCTAGTTATCGGGGATTTGGCGCTAGCACGTTGTAACCTAAGGGTTCAACGGTTGGACAATTCTAACATTGTGTAATTCCTAACTATGATTTTCATATAATGATTAAGATAAATGATTACCCGTGTTTCTTGAGATTTTAGTTATACTTATCTTACCAAATAGTCATTGAAAATTTTAATCACTTTTCTTATGCTCGAGTTTATAGGTTTGCGATGTACAATGTCTATAGATGTTTTTCATAAAATGGTTGTTAATAACGAGTTATTGCTTATGTTTCAAATTCATTGTTGCATCTTTATGTAAATTGATTATTTGTAAATTATTCATGTGTTGGATTGTTCCCGGCCTACTACATTACTTACTGTTTACTCACGAAATCTTTATGACTCACCTTTGTTAGCTTATATTTTTGTTTTCAAGTAAGCTGAAATCTTGGATTTCGAAACCTTGTATTGGGGAAAGTGTCTACTTAAAGTTTTTCTTTTTAGTATGCCCAGCCTTTCTTTCGGCTTAGGTTTAGCTTATATTGAAACTTATTGTATTCGGGATAAATGTATTTGTATTTAAACTCCACTGCAACCACATTCTGGGATTTGTTTTTGTTTTGATTTGTGCTTTCAATCATGGATGACCATTGTGGATTATGTTATTATTCTATCAAGTTTACAAACTTTTGAGTGTCCTATTTTTAGACAGTTCATTTTTGGGAACCTTTATAGGCTTGTTTGAGTCATGGTAGGTCTATGTTCACCCTGATCCATTCGCTGGTCATGGCCACAGTTTGAGTCTTGACAATCGTGCTAGATTGCTTGGTGGAGAAGATGAAGATGAATATAACGCAATGTTTTATGTTTTATTTAAGCTTGGGTCCTTTTTTTTTTTTTTTTTTTCTTTTCCCTTCATTTTTTATTTTGTTTTAGTTAGGCCTAAGATTGTAGCTGGCCCAATTCTTCTGCTAGCCCAATTCTTGTGCTAAAAATTGTTAAATACTCAAATAAGATTTGCCCATTTTAATTACAATGCAAGAAAACAAATTAAATATAGAAAAACAAAGAAATAAATATTTGTTTTTTTGAAAAAATTATATAAGAACAAATACATTATTAGGTTTCCTTAAAATCTCACACCCTTAATATTAATAAAATAAAAAAAATAAAATGTAAGAAATTGAGAATTACAATATTTTTCCAATAATTAAATTTTTTTCTTGGTTTTTTTTTAATCCTATCTTCTAACTTCGACTAACTTAGGTAGCTGGATACTTAACTGCTATGATAAAGGGAAGCTTTGTTTTTTTTTTTTTCCCTAGCCATCTTGGTTTAACTTATTTAAAAGTGTTGAGATAATTTTAGAATTTATTCAATTAGAACTTCACTAGTTTAATTTATTGGTATCTCAATTTGATTTATTACTATCTTCTTGTTCTTTTATTTTTTATTTTGCTAATTTTTGTTTATTTTAATTTATTTAGATTGTGTTTGAATCTTATTTAACATTGAGATATGCACACATCCTTCCTTGTTTGGATGTGATTGTAATTTATATTTTTTCTTTAATTTGTAAGTATACGTTAAAGTTTTTTTTTTTTTTTAGTATGTATTTACTATAATTCTATATATTCAATTAGTCATTTTACATACTTATAATTATTATAATATGTGTTTGATTATATGTTTCCATGCATTTCCAAAAAATTAGTGTTTCCATGTCGTTTCTATATTGTTTTCCAAATCGTTTTCGTTTCTAGACTTATCGAAATGGTACCTCGAAATGAATCTTTATACCTTGCTAATGATAGAATTAAGGTATGATTTTTCCTATAATTTTGTATATGATTATACTCATAATTAAACCTTAATTCTTTTAATTATAATTAAAATAATATAATTATCTTAATTTGGGGTTGATTGATGATTAGATTGTAATATTATAATTAATCTCAATAAATCACTATCAATCATAATCAATTCCTTAATACACTTACCTTTTTTTTTCTTTAAAGTAATGTCGTGAGGACTTTTTTATCTCTTGTATCGAGGAAAATTAGTATTTAGTGGTGTCGGCATGAGCAGATGGAGGCTTGGGCGGTAGCAACATAAGGCATCGCAAGTCAGATCATTGGTAGCAGAGCAAGAATGAGAGAGAGAGGAACCTGGAATGGAAAGGAGAATGAGACAGGTAATTTTATCAAAATTTAGCTAGGGCCGATACCCTTCACTATGTCAAATTTGAATTAAATGGAACGTGTGCGTAAATTAGTCAGTGATTAGAGAGAAAATATCATCACACTAGTTTTTTTATTAATTTATTTAGTATACACACTGTACAAATTTGTTTTAACCAAACAACTCTTTCAAACAGAACTTTGTCCGATATGGAAGTTGATAGTCTCAAGAAGGCAGTAAACTACATAGTAAAAAGTCCTTCAGATAGTTGCTAGTTAACCTTATTTAAGCAATTATGTTCTCCAAGTATAGATTTTAGGTTTGACATCGGCTCATCTGTTCCCGTAAACATTATATTTGTCACTCAATTATTAAAAACCTCCCTAATAGCCAACACTTAGAAGATATTTAAAAATAAACAAGGTAAAATGACATGATAAATAAAGAGACACAAAGATATATGTGGTTTGGTCTATCTACTCCATGGGAGGAGAATAATTTTTATTTCATGCATATGTATGAAGTTCACTCACTCACTTATTTACAATAATAGAAATTTTAATTTATAGGCATTACAAATATAATTATATTTGAATGATAGAATTAAAGTATGAGTTTTTCTATAATTTTGTCAGATCATTGGAGCTAGAAAGAGAGAATGAGAGAGAGAATGAATCTAAAATGGAAAGGGTAAATAGGATCTAGGAATTTTATCTAAATTTAGCAAAGGACAATATCCCTCACTTTACCGATATGGAAGCTAATAGTCTCAAGAAGGCAGTAAGCTGCATAGTAAAAACTCTTTGCCACAACAAGGAATGTATTCTTGACATTGGATTTATGAATGCCATCCGAAGAAGATTGGAGCACCAATTGTAGCAATTCTTGCATATCTGATTCTATTTCAGGGGTGGTGTTGCTACTTCCATTGCTATCATATTTCTGCTACATTTTAAAATAACTCTTCATTAGAAAATAAAATTTGATACTAAATGTAATTATTGTAATAAATATATAGGATCTCATACATGAATTTAAAACACATTAATAATAAGGTTTGGGTACCTGATTGAGCCATAACTGCGAATATGTGAAACCTCAAACAAGTATGCCTCACTAGAATACATTTATAGCCAGGTCTTCCTCTTCGTGCTCTCTGTATTTACACTAACAGCTTTCAATGGGGCAAGATACTTATGTTGAGAGAGGAGAGGGGAACTAGCTATTTAATCTTATATAAAACTTTAAGAGTCCTCCCATTAAAGACTCCTAAAGTCACTCAGCCCACACTTACTGCCAATCCACATCTAATCAGATAAGAAGTGTGCTTAGCCTTATCCAAAATGATCATATAAATCATATGGGCTTTTACTAGCATGTCTTAAGTAGACCAAACCTTAATCCCATTTTTATTATTAAAACAAAAACAAACCATTAATGGTAGTCCATATATGAAAATTCTAACATTCTCCCACTTTGGCAACATTAATTGTAGTTTTAAAAATTTGAAAAACATATTTTTAGAAAACGACTCTCGGCAGCAAGGCATAACTTTTATTTTGCCAAAATTTTGAAAGAAAAAATTTTGATCCTGAGACACACTTCAAACAATCCAGCCCAATTAAGTTATTAACATCAAATTATGGCCATCATTGTGCCACTTAAACGACACAAGACCAATGCATGGTTACAAATGCTAACAACCTAATTTGCAATGGATCTAGATGTGGTAGTGTAACAAGAAAAGAACATCCAAATGTGATCAACATATGCTATTTTCATTGTCGGTCCTTTAGGGGATTTTATTAAAACTGGATGTTTTCAAAAAGCACTAGAAATCATGTAAGCTTAATTTTAAGCTTTTATGTCTCAACAACCATCTTGAAATATCTAATTAGTGTCATTTTGATACATACCTCCAAATTGACAAAATCGTCATACTTAAGACAGACACCAAGTCTTAAGATTTGAATGCAATGACATGTCATATAACCATATGTGCACATACAATATTAATCATATTACAATATAAATAATTATTATTTTCATCAACATAACACACCATCCAACAAGGATGTAAGTAAAACTTGGGTCACAAAATAGCATACATAATCTGCTAACTTTGAACAAAACAAAGCAAACTTCCACTAACCAAAAGCATTAAAAGACTCACAATATTCATGTTATCAACATGACTTTTAAAAATCCCTATCCTAATTGTGCCTTGGTTAAAAGACCTGCCAACAGTTTACTGTATCAATATGTTCAAACATAATTTCTCAATTAAATTTTTTTACAAAATCCCTAGTCATCGACTCTCAATGCACTAGAACTTTTATTGTTCTTTAAGAAGAATATAGTAGGACTATTGTTATAATAGATTTTTAGCATTTAAAAATCGAGATAACAGCACAAAGAAAAATTATTATGTTATTCAACCACATATCATGCTTGTATAGTAAAAGAAGATTTTGCTTGGAACAATCCTAGATACAGCTCCCAAAATTAACATGAAAATATATCCTGAAGTGGATTTAAGATCATCTTTGCAACAAGCAAAGTCAAAATCAGAGTAACCAATTAATTTAAGGTGATCAATCATTCTATGCATTAGCATAAAAATTTTGGTTCTCTATAAATACCTCATAACTTATGTTCTGATCTTGGGTTTGATTGTGACAAAAACTCCCACTACAAAAGCAATGTCAAAGCTAGTACAAACCAAAGCATACAAGCTTCCAACTGCACTAGCATGAAACATATTTCTCATGGACTTTCTTTTAAACTTATTAAGGAGACACTAATTTAAACTGAACTTGTCACTTGTGACAATAGGCACATCCCCAATCTTGAATTTATGTATATTGAACCTATATAATACTATATCAATATAGGTTTACTAGGGAATACCTAACAAGGGTGAGACTTATTTCGGTGTATATCAACACCAAGAACAAAAGATGTTTCTCCAAGATGTATCATGCTAAAGGCTTAGACAACATCAATTTTGTCTCACAAAATAAGTTAGTGTTACTATTGATAACAAGCAAGATATCATTAACTATCATTAGGATATGATAAACTTGCTCCCACTAACTTTAAGGTATATCAATTTATCAATCTTTTCTCAGTATAACTAAGAGAGGTGACTACTTTATCAAAATTTTAATAACCATTATCTAGATGCTTGTATGAGACCATTTGATAGATTTGTTAAACTTGCAAATAATATTATTATCTTCATTCTATTTGAAACCTTCACCATATAAACATGCTTTATAAGGTTTCCATTAAAAAAAAATGTTTTCAAATCCATCTGAAACAACTCAAGGTTGATAAATGAGTCACCAATGTCATGATCACCCAAAATTTTTTTTTTTTTATATATTATTATTTTAGTTGAGACAGTAGAGAAAGTCTCACTAAAAAGACATATTCCTTTTGAGTGAAAAACCCTCAATTACAAGCTTTACTTTGAAGCACTCAGTCTCCTTATTTGAATTATTCTTAATCTTATAAATCCATTTGTACCCAATGAGTATAGAAAACTATAGAAGTTCAACCAACTCCCATACACCATTATTTATGATGGACTATATCACATCTAACATGGCATTAATCCACATTCCCAACAATAGGCTAAAGACATATGCTTATGCAACTGTATTCTAATGTTAAGGAACTACACTAGAAACAAATGCAACAATTTTAACCAGAATAGGTGATGCTATTTCAATTATTTTTAATTTCCTTGCATCACCTATTCTCACAACATGTACAGGTGATGTGGTTAGTGACAAGATATATAAGTGAAGTATGACAAATTTATTTTTCTTTCTTTACTAGTAGTTGAAAACCTTTGCAACTTAATGAATCAAATTCTAAGAATTTAGTAGTGTGAGATACTACTATCTTGGTTCCATGAGTGGATAGAACATATCTCTTTTAAAGTGATTTGGATAACCAGTAAAGTAATAACAAGTAGAAAATATGATGATTTTCTTCTCATTTTAGGTTATATAAACTTATTTCGGTTTGACAACCTTAGACACAAAAAAAGGTTCATGCTAGATTTTCTCCCAGCCCACAATTCAAAAATACATTTTAAACTTTGATTTACTAGGAACCCATTAAGGATGTTCAAGCTAGTTTAGGGATTTCTCTGCATAAGTATTCAGGGAAGTTTGACATGTTCATCATATTTTCCATCATGTCCATAAAGATATGAGTACGTCATTCAGCCATAACACTTCGTTCAGGGTTACCAGGCATGTTATAATGGGTTAAGAACCCACACTCTAATAAGTACCTAGCAAACAATATCATGCTTATCAACATCATGTTTGCTATAATACTACCATCATGGTTAGATCTTAAAGTTTTAATAACTTTTCCTAATTGTATTTCAACTTCAATTTTGAAAATTTTAAAATTTTCAAGACAATTAGAATTTTACTTAATCAAATATAAAAACCAAAACAGGAAAAGTCATCAATGAAAGTGATAAAACAAATATATTTATATATAATTTTTTTTTTCTTTGTGCCAATTAGTGGAATAAAATTCACTAAAATCAGTGTGAAAAATCTTTAAGAGATTTGAACTATTAACTTCCAAATTTTTAACTGTTTTGGTCAATTTACTTCTAACACAATTTACCTAAAACCTTAATTTTCCAAAAATAACTAAGGGAAATAACATCATTTCTAAGATTTTCAACTCTTTCCCTTAAATTTAACCTAGATGTTTAAAATGACTTTTGAGTCATGAAAAGACTACTCTAATGAATCCACTTTGATGTCATTCCAGACTCAAGGTTTTACCTTTACTTCACTTAGATTCCTTTTAAACACATTTCTTGGTTTTATAACCAAGACATGAATTTAAGGCAATATGCCTACACATAACCTCTCATACTTCACTAGAAGTATATTAAGTCCATTTTCATGACAGACTTAGAATCGCTCACATTAGATTTTGACCATTACCATGCCTTTTAGTATCCTAAGATTCTTATGATAAGTATGTTTCAATTTACCATAAAGGTACTTGTTAAAACTACGTTTGAACTGAGAAACTTAAAAGTCACTCTTAGTTTCAAACAAACCACTCATGAGGTGTTAAAAGATAGATATTTTGGAGCGTATAAGGTTTAACATATTAGATTTCTCCCATTTTCCAAAAAATTATTTCTAAGTATCATTGCTAACAACAAATATGATGATTCAAAATAAAAGAATGTAACATGCCAAAGATTCAGAGTAATTAATAACAAAAATAAAACTTATTCTTCATGATTCCAAAGTGTATCATTGCAAACTCCCCTTTTGACAGAGAATGTAACATGCCATTAGGATCTTACTTCAACCCATAAAACCAAAACATAAGAGCATCCCAGGTTTCGAAAAGTCCATCCTCTTTGGGTAGATAAACCTTCTAAGTCAGGAATGCAATATGTCAATCAAAATGGGTACTAAATGATCAAGAATAATAATTTATTTTACATGAATCCAAAGTGCATCATTACAAACCCTCCTTTCGGCAGAGAATGAAATATGCTATTAGGATCTCATGATCAACCCATGAAACTAAAATTAGAGCATCCTAGCTTTCAAAAAGTCTATCCCTTTTGGGTAGATAAACCTTCTAGGCTTGTATACACTAAACTATATGTTTCATATATTTTCCAAAATTAAAGTATATAATAACCCCCTTTGGGCAGGAAACTATATACAATAATTTAAGAGACATCCTGCACTATAGCTTTCGAAATCCTATAAATCTATACAAATAGACCACCTTGGTGGCAACCACCTATATAAACCTATAAGATTTCTCAAGCCGGGAAAATTTAATTACTTCAATTTATCCTTCTTAACTGAAATACTATTCAAAAGTATCTCAAATGATCACTTAATGCATGTTGCAAACTTTAAAACAAAATTGAATCAAAACAAAAGTTTCTATTAACACATGTTTTAAAAACATGAGAGTACGATAATATTTATCTCTAATTAGGGAAAGTACCTATTGCTTTTAGTTTAAAAACATATAAAACATATAAATCCAACAAACCTCAACAATTATACGTGCAATTATATTAGTTTAAAACATAACAAAATAGCATATACTAATATTATAATTTATGCACATAATTTTTCAAATATAACAATATCATAAAATTGAAAAATTCAAATAAAAATTACTATAAAAAATTTGGTAGGAAAATGCCACGAGAGGGCCAAGGGTGAACCTCACTCTCCCTTGGTGCGAGTGGCTTTCGTTCCAGACTGGTTAAAGCTTCTTCAACCTTCAGCCGGGTCAACTTGACCCAGTCTGGATATATTCGGATCTTTTTGACCTAATTTTCAAAAAAGTGAGATTTTCACCACAATTTTTATGTTTTTTCTCAAAAATTTTGCATGGATTTTGTTTTAAATTAGTATTCTAACAAAAACCCTCTAACAATTTAATGTTATATATCAAGAAAAATTGTCAATCAATTAAAATTGAAAAGTTATGAACCCTAACATGTGCCCAAAAAGGTTTTAATTCAAAATTCTAAAATTTATGTGATTTCACACATTCAATTAGTTTCTAATGAGTATAGAAACATGCTAGAGGCAAAACCCATGATCATTATAGATCAAAATACCATGAAATCATAACTTTTCTAATCCAAAAATTAAAATTCATTTTTATATCAAACCAAATCTTAAAATCCAAATTTCTCAACTTATAGTTGATGAAATCATACAAATAATATATCAAATTAAAGATATTTTGAAGAGGAACAAAAATCCTAATATTAGAAATTCAATTTCATAGATTTAAGGTTTCGATTTTTGAGTTTAAAAATCTGACTTAAATAAACCCTATTATTGTATGTCAATTAGATAAATTTCAGGGTTCTAAATCTATGTAGATTAGACTCTGATACCACATGTAATAAATATACGGGATCTTATACATGAATTTAGAACACATTAATAATAAAGTTTGCGTATCTGATTGAGCCATAGTAACGTATATGTGAAACCTCAAATAAGCACGCCTCACTAGAATGCATATATAGCCAAGTCTTCCTCTCTGTACCCTCTGTATTTACAAGCAGCTCTCAATAGGGCAAGATATGCATGTTGAGAGAGGAGAGGGAGACCTACCTCTTTAATCTTAGATAAAACTCTAAGAGTCCTCCCATTAAAAACTCCTAAAGTCACTCAGCCTAGACTTACTGCCAATCCACATCTAATCAGATAAAAAGTGTGCTTGGCCCTATCCAAATGATCACATAAATCATATGGGCTTTTACCAACATGTCTCAAGTAGACCAAACCTTAAGCCTATTTTTATTATTAAAACAAAAACATACAATTAATGACAGTCTACATATGAAATTTCTAACAATTACGAGATCCTAATTGAAATAGGAACTTGATATGTACATGGGTCATATCGGTATTGTTGATGCAAAATTTATACGAACTAGTCAGGCTTCAATTTTTTGAACAAAGAGAAGGTGGGTCTCATGAGTTTACGTTCTTGTTATTCGTTTATAATCTCTTACATATCTCTCGATCTATAATTTCATTAAAATTTGTCCATGAAATTTATGCTTTTTAGAGATGCACTAACCTTGTCATTTTTGTAATAGCGTAACTGACTGCAAACCCTATCAGTGTGCTCAACGAGTCTCTGGTATTCTTCATTAGACTCATCTGTGACTAAATTTCCAGCACTTAAATTAATTGTTTGCACCAAAAAGTCTGCTTCTCCTTCGTATCTATTTCCTTCCCTCTGTCTCCTTGATAGCCACCTTAGCCACTAAAATGGTTGGGGGAATATATTAAAACTGTTGTCTAATAGAAAAAGATTGAAATTCAAGAGACGTAAACTCGAGATGATTTTAGGATAACTACAAAATCAATCAAGATAATGAACTAGTACTTTATAATAATATATTGCCAACCATTTGCTAGTTCAATTAAAAAAAACCCAACCTTAATCGATTACAATTTGTTCAACACCTCGTATAGGATTGGATAATATAAATTTCTAAAATATATTAGACATAATTTTATGCCAGATATAAGAAAAAAAGAGTTCAGGTGAATAATATATTGTCACCAAACATAATATAAGGACCAACTATTAATTTTATATTATCATATAAATATCAATACTTTATACTATTTTTAAAATCTTAAAATTTTTAATGATCTCCTACTTTAAAATTAATGAAACAAAATATAAAACTTACTTTCTCTCTTTTAATAACCTCCTATTATTCTATTCACTCACATAATTCATTTTTTTATTAATTTTTTTGTATGTACGTAATCAAATGTATGTATATGTGGCTAAGTAGTATAACAAAATTGAGTAAGACTTACAGCTAGATATAAATTATGTTTTACATCATGACCATGAGCCACACGTATGTCCGATGAGAAGTTAAGTATAGTTTCAACCAAAGCTGCGGCAAGTCTTTGTTCCTTGTCGCTCGTATTTAAACTTCTGCCAACACGTATTTAAACTTCTGCCAACACGTAACATTATATTACTCTCAGAATTGTTTTTAGTCAGTCAGATCACTGAGAAAAGATATATATTAAATTCTATAATTTTGAAAATTAATTAATAAAAAATGTACCTTTCAAGTAGATTGGCATTGGAAGGAGCACCAATGCTATTATTGAATTCTTGTGCAAAGGCTCTCCTTGATTCCTCATTATCCAAATTGGATCTTATTGCTTCAATTAAAATTGTCGTTTTGATCCATGCAAGCCTTTCTGTGGATTTATTAGACTCAAATATGCTGGCAGCTGCTAAAAAATATTCTAAAAGAAGATTTTCTCTGCTCAATCCAAATTCTGCCAGCTTAAGCTCTTGGGACCACCTATAATTAAGCAATAAGAGACAAGAAAAATTAATTAATACATCGTTTTGGGAACTTTAATAATTATTTGGTTGTTACTCTTACCTTTGGATATTGTCCCACTCTTTACGATGAATTGCTTGGCAATTGTTGTAGTCTAATTTTGCAAACTCAAGATAAAGGTCATTGTTTATGTAGGGCATTCTATTAGAAGAATAAATTAAATAATTCAATAAATAATAATTTAAAATTAAATCATAAATTCCTCATGTTGGTTAAGGGTCGAAGAGAATGGAACCTGTAGAGAGTCTTGGCAATCCGAACGACATCTGCACCACCGTATTGTTCGATATAAAACCTAGCCTCTATTCGAGGTAAGCTCCCGTACCATGGAATGTCGAGTGCATAACATACCTCTCCGTGTAAGTCCTTAGTCATAACCCATTTATCTAAAAGTCTATTAGCAGCACGCTGGGTTCTTAGATAATTTCCTGTGAATTGTTTGGCTTTCTCCAATATTTTCTCTCCATGGTATATCACTTGAGAAGCCCTATAAGTGTTTAACTAAATGTTGAATTGCACCTGTCACATAAATACAAATATTAAAACTAAAACAAATATTGTTTTCTTCAACTATAAATACTCTTTTGGTCTATAATGACATCACGTTTAATAACTTTATTTCATATAAAATTAAAAATCATTTGAATAAAATAAAAACAAAATAAAACTTACTGGCTGAAACGTCATAGCCATGCAATCTTAGTAGTCTCAACGCCATTACGGTGTCATCAACATCAGGAACATCTGAATCTCTTGTAGCGCCAATACCTTTTTCAGTCCAATATCTACAATTTATAGATTGATACCCGTTGCTTAGAAAATGATTTTTATAATAAAATTCTATATATATCTCAAAAATAAATAGAATCAAATCAATACCTGTAACAATAATTTAGACGTTCCTTAATCTCTGAATGAAAATATCTCGAAATTCCAAGGTGTTCCAGACGATCAACAACCCAAAGGTGTTCAAACGTATCCAACGGGTACACAGAAGGGACTACATAAAATAATTTACAAATGTGAACTCATTAAAATCTAGATACATTTTCCTATGAAGGCACTGAAGACTTGTTTAGTTTGCAATATATAGGGACAAAGTGTCTTTAATTTTACCTCCTCCCCCATACTTCTGGACGACTCCGTTTAAGTAGCTGAGGACTTTTTCATCTTTGGTTTGCATGAAAGCAAAGGCAGAGGAGGCTAGAGCAAAAAAGAATGACCCATCAAAGGATTGCAGTTTTAGAAGCTTTTCCCAATCCAAATTTGGAATCCCTTCTAAGCTAAGAAGCAGTGTTGTGGGCACTTGATGCAGTAACTCCCTTGGTATTCTATCCCACACCAACATAATCACATACACATGTAATTAATAAGTAAATTCTTAGACTATATTATAGACCAAACTTGAGCATATATATGATTATGAAACTACCTCTTGAGCTTTATATCTCTCTGTGCATATATGTCATCCAGGACAGAAGAATATTGGTCTTGTATTTCAATGTTTAATCTCCGTGCCTTTTCCAAAAGTGCAGGGAAAGAAACTTCAAATCCTGCAAGCATGTTTTCCGGATTCTTGGTCATAAGTTTGCTAATGTTTTGATTGAAAAAGTCCATTCCTTTCTCACACTTGTCTGGATGGACATTCCATCTGGTTAATGCAATAACACAAGCCAATGTGTTAAGTAATCGATCATAAGATAAGAATACTCGTCTATCACCCCATGAACCATCAGGATTCTGATTGTTGGCAATCCATTCAAGACAAGATGGGAATTGAGGTGAGTCACTTCCATTAACATCTTGTACAAGAGCAACCCATGCTGTGTCATAAGCGGACTCCTTTACTCCTCCATCTCCCACGGATTCCAGCATAGATTTAATGGCTTCCACATACTATAACAATTAGTGAAGTTATTATTGAGGACAACATTTAAAAAGTCTATATTAAGGTAAAAGATTGGAGATCACCTTATACTGAGCTTCCTCGTCAATTCTTTCATCCTCCAAACCAGTCTGCTGCCACTTTAATACAGGAAGATCATTCTGATAATCATCTGCGTATTATACAAAATAAGATAAATAATTATAAAAAGAAAGATCGATATATTTACCTTTTTAGAAATATATTGTTATGTGTACGAAGTATTTCTCCGTGCACAACATTAAAGTCACATGAAATTTAAGTCAAATGCGACTCAGATTTTATTAGTGTTATTTAAGTGCATGGAACACTTAGACTTTTCTTTCTGAAAAATAAGAAAATAATTTTCAATGTGATTCAAATATAAATATTTCAGTACCTCGAATCCGTGACTTGCTTCTCCGGCGATGATCATGTCTCACTTGTTTAATTCCCTTAACTGTACAGGTCCTAACACCTATATAAAAATTACGTTCACAACTTTAACATTTTTTTTAATGATTATGTGCTTTAAATTGTGCAAAGGGAAGCTATTATGCCAATAGCTTCTTGACCCAACGACAACTGTCTTTTTTTGCTAAATAAGTTAAGAGTCGATTCTTCTTAAAGTCTATATTGGGTTCATCCTCCCTTCCCATTTTTCGAAAAAAGAGAAAAAAGAAAAAAAGAAAAACAAAGTAAGCTTTTAAATTATAAGTAAGCTATTAAATTATAAGTGAAGACACTTAAAGGTCTTGGGTTCGAGTTGCAGTGGTATTTTTTTTGGTGCTAATCGTTGATACTCCGGTTTCATTGTGAGTAAAAACACATGATGACCTTACTAGAGAGATAGAGAGCCCTATCTACTTCTAGATTTATTGTATCAAAATAATAATATTAATAGTAATAAATAAGTGGATGTTAGTTGGGGACATCTGGTTATTTTATGTTTTTTCGCATAAGCTTTTCTTATATATCAATTCTAATATTCTTAGAAAAATAGGTTTATATGTCAAAGTCAATATTTATAAAGAACAAAGCTAACAAATATGGTTATAAACACACAGGAACGGATTGGCATAAACATAGAAGGAAAGTATTACCAGCAAACATGTTAGAGCAGAAATGGATAGATAAGGAGAAATTTGAAGAATAGTGGCGAGGATGATCAATAGAAGAAGAGAGAGATAGGAGGAGTTGGTGGGTGGAGCACTGAGAAGCCATGATCTGCTTCTTTCTTCAGCTTAGTAACGGAATTGAAGCTGCTGGTATATTTATATTAGAAGCATGCATTATATAGGGAAGGAGAGGAAAGCAAGTTAATTGGTGATAAATAGTTTAAACGATTAGAAACTTATCAATAGTTTAAGTATTTTAGCATTGACTAAGTGTTTTATAAATAGTTTCATACTTGTCAACATATGTTGTTTGAATAAAATATAAGAAAATTATCTGAATAAAAATTAATATTTAAAATATTGTCAATATATAAGAGAGTGACATGTGTACTTAACATCAAAATATATATATATATATATATTTTATAGTCAAGTGATAAGATAATGTTTTATAATTTTGCCAGCTAAAAACATATGTCAAAAAAATAAATAATAATTCATATGGTATTTACGTTGATAAGTCTAATAATATAAAAATGTCCAATTTTACAACAAAGCACGAAAGGACAAACTCACACCTAACAAGTAAAAGAAGTAATAAACCCAAAGTTCCAAAGAAACCATAAGTTGACTAAAAAGTTAAACAATTGGTTGAGAGTTATAAAGGAGTTTCTATCTCCAATTTGTATATACTAACACGTTTCTTTCTCTTGACTTTTCTTACTATATATCGTAATTCGTAAGTTGATAGTGATTATATTTGGAATGTATTTGAAATATTAAATATTTAAGGAAATGTTATTAAAAATAATGATGCATGCGAAAATTTCTCACTTAGTTCTCGCCTTTAAGGCCAACACATAATTCGGATTACAGTATCACCAATCTCACGCCTTTAAGGCCAACACATAATTCGGATTACAGTATCACCAATCTCACATGGATGTGAGTCTTAAAGTGGCTTCGATATCATTTGTAACACCCTAAGTAATCCAACTTGTGTAAATAATTTGTATAACAGCATCGCCAATCTCACATGGATCTCAGTTATATTGTTTGACCAAAATATAAGAAAATTATCTAAATAAAAATTAATATTTATTACATTGCCAATAAGTAAGAGAGTGACATATGTACTTAACATTATTATTATTATTTTATTTTAGTCTAGTGATAAGATAATGTTTTATAATTTTGTCTTCTAACAATATATTGTAAAAAAATCAAATAATAATTCATATGGTATTTACGTTAATCTAATAATATAAAATGTCCAATTTTACAGCAAAGCACGAAAGGACAAACTCACACCTAACAAGTAAAAAGAAGTAATAAACCCAAAGTCCCAAAGAAACCATAAGTTGACTAAAAAGTTAAAAAAATGGTTGAGAGTTATAAAGGAGTTTCTATCTCCAATTTGTATACGCTAACACGTTTCTTTCTCTTGATTTTTCTTACTATATATCGTAATTCGTAAGTTGATAGTGATTATTTTCGGAACGTATTAAAAATAATGATGCGTGCAAAAATTTCCCACTTAGTTCTTGCCGTTAAGGCCTACACAAAATTCGGATTACAATATCACCAATCTCACATGGATGTGAGTCTTAAGTTGGCTTCGATATCATTTATAGCACCCTAAGTAATCTAACTTGTGTAAATAATTTGAATAACATATCAAAACCACATGATTAGCTCCAATAGATCAAATCAAACCAATCTGATATGGTTGATTCAAATTTATTGTTGCTTGAATTGGATTGGTTGGTAGGCCTCTATTATTTTATTAGATTGGATTTAGTTCAAAATTTCTAAGGTGAATGATCCAACCTAATCTAATCCAATTGAAATATATTTGTTTTTTTAAAAAACTACCCTCCTTCGGACAGCAACTTGTTGTCGACAATGAGCAGTTTGCTATCCACCTTGATCACTGCTGATAGTACCCTGTCGGTAAAAGGGGGAAAACTGTTTAGATTTCTCTCTCTTTCTTTCTTACATTGATTATTTTCTAACATTTTATTTGGAGGAGTTGAGCTTCAGAGTACACCCCAACTACGAACATTGAATTTGCTTTGTTTATATAAGGTTAATCCCTTCTTTTAGTGTACACATGCATTTCATTCAGTAGCTTGAGAGTATAAGAGGGTAAAATTGTTGATTCAAGGGCTGAGTGGAACTGATTAACAGTAATTAAGAGGGAAAGAAATCAATCTACAATTTTCAATTATTTGAACAATTTGTTGTTTTTCCCATAATGTGGATTCTAAGCAACTAATATCCTTATTGTACTTATATGAAAGCAATTCACGAGGCATTGACGTTCACAACTGGAAAGATGAAATTCTTCTTTCTTTCTTTTTTATTTTCAAGGCATGGCCATTGCAATTAGAAGTAAAGGGGCCTCTGTAATATCAAGTATTCTAGTCAGTAGGAAAACACTTGTGGGGATGGACAGCAGCGAACCCCTGAATGAGATTAGGTTCACACCCAAAAGGTGTGAGGGTACTTGTGAGAAATTAGAAAGGAAATAAAAGGTGCATAGAAAACTAGCATTAGAGACTCCATTGTTCTAGATCAAGATTAGGGAAACACATTGAAATAGAAAATATGGTTACTCAAAATAACCAATTTTTCGAATAAATAACTGGAATAATTACTTAGAACTATTACAGTATAACATTTAACAGAATAGTGGTTAAGAAACACAAGAATTCATAATTTCAAGACAATCATAATTTTCAATCAAGAACCCTAACTTTCATGTAAGAAGCAACTAGAACCCTAACTCATGAACACCTAGAAGTTGAAGAGGGAAAGCCTAACACTCAAGCACAACAAAATGCCTAAATCCACAACTCAGAAATTTGAATAATTTGCACAAAAGAGGGAAAAAGAGGGAAACCTAACCTTGATTATTTCATGGCTGGATTGCTTCGTGTTCAAATTGAGAAGAAAGGAGGATGCTTTCACTAGAGGTGTGAATCAATTTGGGACTTATTATTGGTGACAACAGAATGTGGATTCTAAGCTACTAATCTCCTTACTATACTTTTATGAATACAAATCGCGAGGCATTGACATTCACAATTGGAAAGATGGAATTCTTTTTTTTTTTTTAAGGCATGCCCATTGCAATTAGAAGTAAAGGGGCCTCTGCAATGTCAAGGGTTTGAGTCTGCAAGAAATCAATTGTGGGGATGGACAGTCGAGAATCCTAAATGAGATTAGGCTCACACTCAAAGGGTGTGAGGATACATGTAAGAAATCAAAAAAGAAATAAAAGGTGCATAAAAAACTAGGATCAGAGACTCCGTTGTTATAGATCAAGATTGGGGAAACACATTGAAATAGCAAATATTGTTACTCAAAATAACCAATTTTTCGTATAGATAACTAGAATAGTTGCTTAGATCTATTACAATACAACATTTAACAAAACAGTGGTGAAGAAACTCAAGAATTCATAAGTTTAAGGCTATCATAATTAATTTTCAATCAAGAACCCTAACTTTTGTGTAAGAAACAACTAGAACCCTAACTCACGAACACCTAGAAGCTGAAGAGGGAAACCCTAACACTCAAGCAAATCAAAATGCCTAAATCCACAACATAGAAATTTGAATAATTTGCTCAAAAGAGGGAAAAAGAGGAAAACCTAACCTTGATTGTTTGTGATTGCATTGCTTTATGCTTAAATTGACAAGAAAGGAGGATGCTTTTCCCAGAGGTGTGATTGAATTTGGGGTTCGTTATTGCTGACAATAGAATACTGTCGAATAGTATAAGAACGCTGTAAGAAGAAACCATAATTTTTTTAATACATTGCCGACTACAAATACTGTCGGCAAAAGTATAAATGTTGTTGGTACTAATTTTGCACCAAATAACGCCAATTTATTGGATTACTGACAAGGTAATTGTTATTTTCGAGAGGAATTTTTTTATTTTGCTTAGTACCGAGAGTGTATTTGTGGTCAGTAATACTTTATTTGTTGTTGGCAATAACTGTTAATGCTGACAGTGTATTATCGACAACAAGTCAGCAATACGCTGTTGGCTTTAAGGCAATTTTTTGGTTGTGATATCTCTCAAAATAAACTTTTCTTTACCTATCACTCATGATAAAATATTCATATTCCCAACTAATAACTAGTCATTAATTAGCTTTCAATATTAAAATAGTAATAGGGCCTAGAATCATTGAAATCTAATTTGTTATAGTTTGTAAAGTTGAAATTATTTGAATTAGGTTGTTACAGGTTACTTATAATTTTTAAATAATTGAGTTTGCAAATTATTAGGCATAAGTAAAGACCTAACCTGATCAACCAAATCCAATCCTATCCAAGATTCATAGATGGGCATAGTATTGATCATTCCAAGCTGGATCAGTATGAATTGGTTTGGATTAAAAAAAAAAAAAGTTCAAATTGATTAGATTTCATTGATTGAAGAATAATCTTTAAACCAATCCACCTCGGACCATAAACACTCCTAGTCACTAGAACTATATATTTACACACTCTAGTCCTTTTAGTGTCTCTTAACAGGACATTTCCTTTCAGTACATTAATGGGTAAGAATAGTTTTAAAGGTGATTTTTAGAAAAATTATCAAGATGAGATAAATATAATTATTAGAACTTAAATGTTATAGAAATAAACTTAAATTTCATGCTAAGCTAGCTAAGTAACCGATAGTTGAATTGAACGACCATTAAGTTTGTTTAAATTCTCACAGAAATTAAATAATTCTAAAATTAATTTTGAGAAACTAAGGGTAAAAATGTGAATAAATAATTTTGGGAAAACTTGTAAAATTAAAAATTTTCCTACTCGCACTGTCACTTGATTTTTTAGCTAATTGACAAAACAAAGCTTTGTTTTGGATGTTTTCTTCGCCACCATGGTCCATGCTATAACTACAAAAATAGTGGGCCTACGTGTCGTACAACTTAAGACTAGTATGTATCAAAGCTTTGTTTTGGATGTTTTCTTCGCCACCATGGTCCAAGTGCTAGCAGACTTTATTGTGGAGTGCACGTTTTCGAGTGAGTCTTGGGGCGACCTAAAAACTGCAAAGCGCTGATTTTTCTGAACAATGATGGTTATTGTATGTGGATAGGTCTTCCGACAAGCATGGCAGTGGAGCAAGAGTAAAAGTTCCCGGACAACCAAGTCATGTAGTGTGCTCTCAAGGTTGACTTCCCCGACTCTAATAATGCAGCCGAGTACGAGGCTTTAATTTTGGGTCTCCAATGGACTAAAGCAACTAGAGCGAATCAATTGAGGGTTTTTTGTGATTCTCAATTGGTGATAAAGCAAATAATGGGCGAATATATGGCTCGAGAGATCGCCATGATTAATACTTGGAAAAGGTAAAACAACTTATTAGCCGTTTTACAGAAGTAATAGTACAGCACATACTAAGGAATTTGAATGCACGGGCGGACTACCTCTCCAGGCTTCAAGGATGTGATAAGATGGATGCTCGAATTCATACCTTAAAGAGACTGAGCTACGAGGAATCTGAGACTTTGACTGTTGGAACACTGGGTCCGTCATGGATGACTCCCATAGTAGATTATATACAATGGGTTTTGCTCCATTCTGATACAGTTGAAGCAAAAATTGTTAAAAGAAGAGTGACAAGATATTGTATGATACAGGACCGTTTGTACAGGTGGTCTTATAACAGTCCATATCTGAAATGCCTGTGTCCAGAAAACTCAAAATACGTTTTAGACAAAGTACATAGAGGTGTTTGTGGAGCATATATCGGCTATAGGGCTTTAGAACAGAAATTTTTGAAAGCAGGGTATTATTGGTCTACCCTTCAGGAGGACACCAAGTCATGGGTGAAGAAGTGTGAGAATTACCAGAGGTTGGGTAGGGTGCCAAGGCTTCCCCCCGAACAAGTTAACACCTATCAGGAGCCCTTGGCCCTTCGCCATATGGGGTTTGGATATCCTAGGACCTTTTTCCTGGGGAAGAACTGGAAAGGTGAAGAAGTTCATTTTGGTAACTTGTGATTATTTTACCAAATGGGCTGAAGCCGAGCCGACAACCTCAATCAGTGCCAAAACCATGGAAAAGTTCTTGTGGAAGCACATTATCTATTGTTTTGGAATACCAAAGGCTATAGTTACCGATCATGGGAGATAGTTTGATTGCTGACTTACCAAATCTTGGTGTTTAGAGCTGGGATTTGACCTGCGCTTTTCTTTGGTAGCATATCCTCAAGCCAATGGCCAGGCAGAAACTGTTAACAAGATACTGTTTGAAGGGTTAAGGAAAAAGGTAGATCGGAATAGGTTGGACTGGGAAGAACACCTACAGCATGTATTATGGTCCTACCGCACTATATGGAAGATAACTACTAGAGAAACGCCTTTCAATATGACTTATGGAATGGAGGCGGACATACTAATGGAAATAGGGATTCCATCCCCTAGGGTTGAAACCTATTTTGAAGAGAGCAATGAGATCGAAATAAGATCGAACCTCCATTTTCTTGATGAGACTAGGGAGAAAGCTTACCTACACCAGATTGTCCATCAACAGATCATGGCTCAACATTTTAATGATAAGATGAAGCTAAGACCTCTACAAGTGGGCGATTTTGTTTTAAAACTAAATCAATTCAAGAGTGGTAGCTCAGAAGGAAAACTCAAGGAATTATGGGAAGGTCCGTACCAAATTGATCACTTTGTAGGCCCGGGGGGTTACAAAATCAGAACAAAAGCGGGAAAAGTACTCCCGAACAGCTTTAATGCTAGACATTTGAAAAAATATTATCGTTAATATAAATGCAGATAGCCTTGTTTTGTAGATTTCAATGTTCTAAACAAAAGTCTTTCTTTGCAGACTAAACAACAAAGCCCTATGTGCTTGAAGTACAAGGCTTCGCCAAAAAACCCGGGGGGCAAAAAATGGTCGAGGTTCACCAGGTCGTCCCAATAACTTTGATAGGGAACCTAACCTCCCCTGGTGCTCTCGGTTCTGGCAAGTGAAGCTGTTAGGTTATAATCTTGCGGTTCGAGCCACCCCCAAGTTTGCTCGTAGGAAGTGTAAGGTGCAAGGAAGAACCCCCACCTGTGGACGATAAAAGGCCGAACCCCAAGCCAGCGGGGTGGAACCTTGAGCAGTTGGCTGGAGATTGGCTACGAGATCCAACTCTATAAGACCATGCTCGGATATATAAATCTCCAAAAGTAGACTTTAAACTGAGATCTGACCTAATGAGACCCGATGCCTTGTGCAAGATGAAGTAGAACGTCAAAACCAAGTAATGTAGTTCATTTGTTCATTTGAACACTACTTCCAAAATTAACAAGTTAATGGCCAGATTTGTAGTCTACATCTTGCTAAGAATTATGGGAGTTTTTAATCATAATAACGATCATGGTTCAAATGCTCATAAAAATTTAAATAATAATTTAATCATACAATTCAATTTTAACTCCCATTACAAAATTTTTGAATCATCAAATATTAAAGTGTCCCTCGACCTACTGGTCGCCGGTATCATTATCTTCTTTCTTTCCACCTTCATCCACACCATCGGCATCCAGTTCTATGGTTTCGACCTCTCTATCAGCTATGCCCTCTTCATCACATCCCTTACCTATTGCAGATTCAGCTTCGGCGAGTATCTTCGCCAGCCTTTCTTCCTCTTCGGCTTCTTCCTTGCCAGGACACTTTGCCTCAGAGATATCCAAAGAAGGATTGTGCTCTTTCAACCATACCCGATAACCAACCCATCCGTTTGAATACAGACGGCTGCCGTGATTGTAGATTATTCTTTAACACTAATCTGAATTTTTAAAACTCTTCACAGCTGCTCGGGCCTCCTCTTTGGATGCATCTAGTTCGACTCTTAGCTTGGCGATCTTTTCACCTTTTTCAGCTTGGCTTTCCGCTGCTTAAGCCTTTTCTTCCCTCAGTTTAACCACCTTGGACTCAAATGCTCGGCACTGTCCAATTTCTTCTCTAAGGCAAGTTGCCTCCTCGGTTTGTTCATGGCATTGATTCAGTTATCCTTCCACCTCGGCCCCTAAATGTTGGACTTCGGCTTTCAGCGACTCAAATTGCTTGGAAGCAGCTCGCCTTTCAACTTCGGCTTTTTCAAGCTTGGATCAGCTGAGCTTTCAAAATCTCATTTTCTTGAATAGTGCCAAGTAGGTTATTTGTGGAGTATTTGGCGTCCTCCTGAGCTTTCTTCAATTTGGCATATAGGGACGCCTGATATTAGAGTGACTACAAAGAATAAGATTGCATTAATAACATTACACAAATATAGCACAAACATGACAAGTTATAAAAGGTCAACCATACCTGCAAGCCAGCTGACAGCCTTGTTATAAAAGCACTTTCCAGCAGAAGATCGTCCATAAGAGCAGCGTCTGTGGGCAGGGTGGTTCCCCTTGCTATAACAAAAGTAGCATTGTGGATATCGCTGATGTAAGCATCCTCTAGGGCTCCCAGAAATACATGCGTGGGGACCTTGGCCAAAGAAAAGCCGTCTGGTCCAGTTTGCTCTTTTAAGGAGGGCCCCACACTAGCCCTTTTTTGAGGACGAGTTGATTTGGGAGGAGATGATGTCCTCTCCTGATCATCCGCTGGGATCGTGTTTAAGGGCAAAGCATCCCTTATGGCCTCTATCATCCAGTACTCCTCTTGAGCCCGGGTAATGGATGATCCCTCAGCAGGGTTTCTTTGGGAAATCGAGCTTTGTCTAGACCTTTTAGGAAGGTCTCACGCTTTCTTTTGCCAGCCTCTTCCCCTTCGAGGTCAACGCTTTTTCTGCCTTTTCTCTTAAGGCCTTAAGACGTCACCTTGACGTTGCTCTCACTTCGGCAACCTCTTGCTCTAGTGTTAAACCCAAATCTGCAAAGAAAGAAATCAAAGGTTCACTAACAGTGAATTACAAATACTATTCAACAATGTACGTAAATGTTGTGGTGCAAACCAATATCCAGCTCGGATAAACCCATCCTTGCCAGCATGGCGCCGGAAGTAAAAACCATTATGTTAAAAAGCTCGCCCGTTGATACTTCTTGTATTCGAGGATTTTTGAGTACTTCTTGTATTGTACTCGGTTCATTCTCAGAGGTTTCTTGGGCATCCAGGTTCGCAAAACCCCCATTTATGTAGAAGACTTGTGAGGCGAGGAGCCTCAACGAAAAAAGATCGAGGTTTCCACTCTTTATTATTGTCGGGCTGTCCTTGGTATAGGTCGAACTTGGCTGAAAAATATATCCACCGACTCGACGTGTTCTTAATTTGATGAAGGTGCCTAAAAACTATCAAGGACAGGCAAATTTGCAAAATATGACAGACACTTTTGAAGGTGATGAGAAATCGCCATCCGTTGGGATGACCTAAGTTGGACAGATCCCTAAGGCGTTCAAAACTTTGATAATAAAAGGATGGAAAAGGTAGCGAATTCCAGCTTTCAAGTAGTCCCTGTAAAAGCAGAAGGTGTTCGGACGAGAATGATGGAGGCGATTTCCATAAGGCCCGACCTTGTATACTTTGGCCCCGACAGGTTCGAAATACCGCCTACTCAAGGTTTCTAACTTAGAGTCACTGATGACGTTCTCTATAGCTGCTCACGGTGACTATTTTAGTCTGAGGCCAGAAGATCACCACGTCATTATCAGATTCTTCATCCATGTTCCTTTCAGGCGAGAAGCGAGACAAAGCAGTAGCCTCATCCTCAACTTCGAAGCTCTCAGACTCGGTGTTATCTGAGCCTGAGGATGTGGATGGATGGTAAGCTAGGAAAGGGGAAAGAACTTTTCCTTTCCCAGGGCGATGCTTAGGCTCTTTGCCCAAAGGCACTATAGTGCCATCTACTGGGTGGTCATCCGACAACTCAAAGGGTAGGGCTAATGGAGAACCTCCCTCGCCAAACATATTAACAACACTTGAAAAAGTTTGAAAGTTTAGAAGCTCGTACCTAGTGAAGTAGGAAGGCATGTAAAAGTTTTATCTCCCAGTTAGTTGAGCTGCCTAAACACAAATTGGCAGAGCTTCACAATAGAAATCTCAAAGTAGGGCCAGAAAAGGGGGGTTTAGGAGCCTTATATAGGCCCAGAAGGTTTCCCTCGCACTCCATGCCCACTACATGTAGGACATATGGCACTGTTCCAATGCTTTCCTACTATTTTGTCCAATAACAATGTAAAGCCCGACCTGGAACTTGAAGAGCCATAAGACAACCAATAACGATGGAAAGTTTGACCCAGACCCACGTGTGCCTCGTCTCGGGTTTATATTTTTCCATCAATGACTTAATCGCCCTCATTTCTCACTGCTGTACCAGTTGAAGGTCAGTCCTTTTAGGAGACCTAACTGTCGTTCCGCATTGTTGGTAAGACCCTTTTTTCAGGGGACTAGTGTTAATATATTGTAATGACATCCATTAACAGCATGCCACATGGCTATTACCCCAGTTTGAATAGTTCAGGTAGCCTGTGATGGAGCTCTCTCACCCTATATATACATATGTTATGTTCCTTATAAAAGGGTAAGAAAAAAA
This sequence comes from Quillaja saponaria, assembly GCA_029379385.1. Lineage (NCBI taxonomy): Eukaryota > Viridiplantae > Streptophyta > Magnoliopsida > Fabales > Quillajaceae > Quillaja > Quillaja saponaria. Next base: position 5,213,523 of record CM055615.1, on the reverse strand, counting down.
GAGAGAAAATCAGGTGAAAAGTCTCATTTCCTCCCCCACAACTCATTTACTTAGCTTTTTTTCTAACTTGATTGTCAGAGGATTTAGGGAGTTCACCCTAGATCTAGCTCCCGTCTTTTATTTTGCAGGACATACGGTCGATAGGTCGCCAAGACAGGTCAAAACACGTTAACCGCGAAGACTATTTTAAGACTATCCTTTCCAGGTCAATAAGTCAACATTAACAGAATCAAACCACGCATGGCATTGTTGAAAGCTTCTGCTTGGTAGTGTACTGCTACAACTACAAAAATAATAGGCCTACGAGTCGTACAACTTAAGACTAGTACGTTACATGTCAAGCCACGTTGTTTGTTTTGTTATAAGAAACTCATTAGATTTATTAATTATATAATACAAAAATAATATAATTTTTTTGTTTTTCGTTTCACAAAGGGGATCCTTATATACAATTGCACTACAAAAATAATTTTTTTAGTCTAAAGTGTAACACAGTTATTGACAATTTTTAAAAAGACGGCTTCAGGATTTCAACATCTTTGCATCTTATATAATTTAGATATAAGACCAGGTCAGAGTGGGAGGGTTTTATTTTTTATTTTTTTGGTTTAATAAGAAAAGTCATTGAAACATCGAAGAAACAAGAGTCCTTAATATTGATGGACTGACTTATAATCGATCATATTGAGTGAACGTGGCATCTTCGGCACCATGCACAAAATCAAACCACGCAGGAACATTTATTGAGAGATCCTGCTTGACAAGTGTATTGCTACGACTACAAAAATAGTAGGCCTACGTGTCGTACACTTCAAAATTCAGTATAAGTTGTTTTGTCTGAACTCGTAATATTTATTAGTTCAATAATTAAAAGTCCATTTTGTATCCTTATTTGTAGTTAAACCAAAAAATTTCCCAGTTGAATTAATTATTATTTTTAACTAATGTTTGTGACTGAGTTGAGAGAGAGGAGTCCCCATTTATAAAGTTAGCTCTCATTTCTAAGTTTGCTTGGTGGTTTCTTAAAAAATCTAACTACTTTTGGGTCAATTGCTGTGTTGAAAAAATGGCAAAGACCTAACATACCTAATTTCGATTAATTTTATTATCAAAAAAGGCATTAAAGTTGATGAAGCAATTATTAGTAAGGAGAAAATATGGACTATAGGTAAAGATGATTGTGTTTCTCTTTAGTTTAATTGTTGGCTATCTTATGAGAACCTTATGAGGGTTATTCATGGACCTCTACACTTTGGTATGAATTATCTTCTTGTCAAACAGATAATTAGAAACCCTAAGGGTTGGAACATAGATGGGATATCTTTAGCATAAATAATTGTGCTTATATAAATTGTCACATAGCACCTATAAGGCTTCAAAACTATAAATTATAAAGTGTCATGCATCACACCAAAATACTCGTGTACAATACTGATGGCTAATGAAAACATAACATGTGTCATTAAATGAACAAATCGCAAGATGTCATATGTTTAAAATAATTTACATGTCAATTACATGTAGATAATTTGTGGCCAACGAAATCTCACCACGTGTCAATTATGACAAAGAGAAAATAAATATTCTTAAATAAAGGCATGACACATTTTATTCAATAAGACTTTGCCATATAGCCTTGAGCTCTCCTCACAACTCTATAAATAGAAGGCTCACACATCATTTGGAAGGGGAGGGGAGGGGAGGAAGAGGAAGAAACAAAAGCATCAGAGCTCTGCAGAACTCAAGTCCTAGGACCCTACTAAGAGTTTTTCCCTAGCCATTAAAGATCCGAACATTCAACTGTTCATCAAGGGATCATCTCTAAACAAGCAAAAAGCCTAAACATTTAAATCCAGTTCGTGATCAAAATCAACTTGTTCGAGATCAAGTTCCACGAGCCTTAGTCTGAAAAATTAACTTCGTGATCAAACTTAAAGCCCATGAAGCCCCAACAATCCATCTTAAATCAGTCGGTGATTTCACAAGAACAACATGTCCAATATCATTCTTTGTACAATCGAATTCAGCTTCAAGCATTTGACTATCGCCATCAAGTCACATGCTCGTGAGAATCTGTCAACTACATCTTCAACTACAATCCCAACAATCATTTGAAGAATTAACTTCATTTCATTCTGGAACAAGCTATCAACACTCGAATCAAAGAAATTTCTAAGGAGATCGAATCAGAGGGATTTTATTTTTTCATAAAGAATATGAAAACTCAGAGATTGTACCACATTCACTTTTACAAATTAATACGAATTTTATTTTGTACTCGTTTCTTGTCATTTATTTTACAAACTCTAGATCCGTGCTTACAAATTTGACACTCCCAATAGGGACAACTTTGCCTCTCATCTCTTTCTCCTTCCAAGAAAATCTCTACATCAACATCACATTTTCTCATAGCCACCATGAAAGATCATGCTGACAACAATATTGGTGTCACTGCCAAATTTGTCATGTTCTTTGCCATTGATGTTAATTCCACCAACAAGAAGTCATACAATAGACTGATCATACAAAAGCGGTCCAAGTCCATGAATCAACAACTTAAATCTATAAATCAAGTTAGGGCTTGATCTTTCATCATCTTTGATATCCTTGCCATTGGAAAAGCAAACCCCATTGTCAATAATGGAGATTCATCTTTCTTAGAGAATTTCAAATTATCTGGGGGCAACACTCCATGCTCTAAGGTAGATTCTCATATTTCTACTATCTTTGAAGTGCTGCATACAAGTTTGAATATCTTGTTCATGTCTTCCACAATAAATATGATCTCATATATTGATGTCATGTCAGTCATGGTGATTGAAACTTTCATTGTAAAAGATAAAGCATTTAAATTAGAAAAGATGATCTTGCTCCTCACAAAAACTGTTGAAGACAAAGATTTGGAGATGTAAAATAGTGTTGAGCCAACTCAAAAACCAACTTTCATTCCTGGTTCAACTTCAAATATCGTTGTCATGGATAAAGGATAAAAGAAAAAAGAACTTGACGTTTCTTAACAACTTTCTGCTTCCATTGTGATGCTCTCGATACAACAATTGCAAGACATGAGCATTAGCACCAACTGAGCACAATACAGAGGATGTTCACAAAATTTGCTTTTGTATTCAAAGTTATACATGAAACAAATTAACAAAATGAAAATACCTCTTAGGTATCAACCTCCAAAGTTTAACCAGTTTGATGGAAATTGAAGCCCTAAAAAACACGTTGCACATTTTGTTAAGACTTATGAAAAGGATGGGACTTGGGAGATCTTCTTGTCAAGCAATTTGTTCGGTCCCTGAGAGAAACGGCATTCTATTGGTACTGAGTTAGAGCATGAGTCAAATAACAATTATGAGCAACTTGAAAAGGATTTTCTCAACCGATTCTATAGTATTAGATGTATGGTCACCTTGATAGAGCTGACCAACACAAGACAATGGAGAGATGAGTCTGTAATTGACTACATTAACCGATGGATAGCACTAAGCTTAGATTGCAAAGAGTGAGTTGTCACACCCCTCATTGAGGTATGACTGGCCGGAGGATTGGATAACCAATCCACCATAACTCTAACTTTGAAACAAATTAACAAACCTGATTCATGACCCAACTAAAGAATAAAACTAGCTTTTCAAAAAAAAAAAAAAAAAACTGAAGTTCATCCGTAAAAATTTACTTCCTGTAATAATTAACAAGTTACTGAAAAATTTGATAGAGGTTTCTTGTAATACAAAACATGCCTCAAAATACAAATACATAGTCTCATAATATTACAGAACAGAACATAAAAATAACAAAGAGCGTCGCTTCAACCACATCTTAACCAAGACAAATAACTAGACACATAAATTTTTCAAAATTATATATCCCACAGTTCTAGTGTGACTACAAATTTTCATCATTTAACTTCAAGTCTGAGATCCTGGAGTTACCTTGCCTCACTTAAACAGCAAGTCACAAGTTCGGTGACGCCATGTACCGAATTCCTGTTACTAAAAAAATTTTCACAAAAGAGTGGTGAGTCCTATGGATTCAGTGAGTGGAAAATGGTACCCAAAGGGTACTAGCATCACCAAACCCAATCGTATAACATATATATTAACCTCATGTAACATTGTTCATATCATAACTCACGTTACACGTATATATTGTAATCATCATAAAGTCATAATTTACATGATCTACACTATCACAAATCAATCAGAGAAATAATATCAAACAAAGTAACCAAAGGGCCAACGAGTGACCCAGCTCCACACAGCATCATCAACTCCTGCCGGGCATTTACGCGCTCGCACTCCAAATTAATCTTTGTACACAATCTATCCTACAGGGGTTGAGCACTCAATTTAAAAAAATATTTATCAGAATTTTAAATTAGGGTATCCTAGGTGCACCTAGATTTTTAATTTCAGAGATAAAATCACTTTTCATAAAAATATCACTTTGTTGGCCCTTATCAACCACAACCAATGTCAAACAAAGCAATCAATGTCAAACAAACATAATTTAAATAAATTACTGAAATACTTTACTTGCTTATTTTCCATATATCACATATATTTAAATAAACATATAATTATACATACTAATCTAGCCCCCTAAAGGCATCAATTAACCACTCACCTGTAATCAATTTCATTCGTAGTTTACACTTATGTCCACGTGTCTCATCAAGTCCACATTAGAATCTGGAACTGAAATTCATATTCCCAGATAATACTTAGTTCATAAACGTTATTGTTATACTCTTTTAATTACTAAACTTATATCTCAACTTATATAGGTTTCTTTGTGTAAATTTTCCTTTAAGCTATTACATGTCAAATTAATATAAATTGGACTTTAGGTAATAAGGTTAATAATGAAGAAACATTTTAAGTGTCTTGACAAAGCATAGGGTAGAAGGAACCATTAGAAAAGATAGAAAGCACTTAGTGAGTTAGAAATGTTGAAACTGTCCAAACTTGGGATTTGGACTAGTGTCCACTTTAATGATCATATCTTTCTCTAGGAACTTGCGAATCCAGTTTCGTAAAATTTATAAAATACTAGACACGTGTAGTTTTATAATGGTATATCATTTGTAATTTTTAGATTTGTATATTAATACAGTTTATTGTTTGAAGTTGCATCAAATTTTGCAACACGCAGGATTTTTGACAGCTTTAACCTTACCTTAGTTAATTGAACATAACTTTCTCTAGGAAAGACAAAATTCGATTCCATTTGTTGGGTTTATTAATGGACAAGTATATCTATTTTTATTATTCAGAAACTTTTCCTAAAATCTGTCATGAACCCACTCAATTTCTTACATGAACCAAAGACAGGGCACTACGAATACTGCCTAACCTAGCTGGAGTCTAACAGTGATAACTCACAACATATTTGGAACCAGGCTACGAAATTTTGTAGAAAACATGTCACGAATATAAGCTACATTTTATCTTTTAAACTCTTAATTTAATTCAGCCCCAAAGACCTTCTAATTAATGAATTTCTTTAAAGTTAAAGTACTAACTTACATGCTTAAATTTTAAAATTTCAATTCCAATAACTATAGGTGTATTAACAACTATCTATGCCTCTTAGTAATCTTTGGTTCACTATATTAACTCTCCTAACTTCCTAACCACAATTTACTTCATGACACTACGAAATTAGAAAACATAGGACTCGTGAGGTATATTATGTTTACTTTGATAATCTAGAAAGTCATAAAAAAATCAGAAAGTTGTAACTTTCACAGCCAAAAACTAAAACTCACGCCTTATATAACAGTTAAAACTAACCATTTTTCATAAACACTTACTTCTCACATACAATAAGTTTCTAGATATACTATCCAGTTTTCTGTTTCCATGTATATTCACTAGTTTATAAATCATCCAGCTTACTACACTTGTCAATCTAGTTTTATGACTCCTTTGTATTGTCCATAAAGTTGGTTCAGTTAATAATTCCAATATACTATCCACAATCACATAATGGTAGATGGCTACATGCTGACATATTCATTCACTAAGATTGTTATTTCATTGCACCAGAAAAATCAACAGCGTTGCAACTGCAGGGGCACTACAAGGACATCACTACAAACAAAAGTCATGGTATTTAACCCAAAAGAATAAAAATGGTGATAGACTTATTTACATATTTTATATGGACAGATTCTTTGAAGACTAGTGTCAATTGAAAGCCCCTTTTACCCCACGTATGGCAGGTGAAAACCATGCCAAAATAGGGCATGAATCAACTCAATAACTGCTGCCATCTTCTATGTTTACACACCTAATATACACATTCTAAGCTCATCAATGGAGTTATTCCTACCGGACTGCAACTTGGATAGGTTTGGCTAGAGTTTCTAGGCTAAAGAAATGCACACACACACACACACACACAAAAGAATTTTTTACACCTAAACAGCAGCAAGAATGAGAACTAACTAGGACAAGAAGGAAGGGAAGTTCGTACCTCGTCTCAGCCAAGCCCAAAATTTCCACCACACTTCTAGTTACAAGCTACGGCAGAAATGGCGTGAAGAAAAAAAAAAAAGAACAGGGGAAGGCTCAAGGTAGTACACGGCAAAGGTAAAATTTGAAGGAGAAATGGTCAAAATCGGTGGCTAAAGTGGAGAGAAAAAAAATGGCCAACAATAAAAAAAATATATATATATAAAATGCATGGTCCACGTTTAACCTTGCATTTGTGGTAAAAATTTATCCTAAAACTATACGTGTATATATATATATATATATATATATATATATATTTGTTTTTATTTATTTATTTTCTTTTTTTTACATATATTGCACACAACCATAAAATTTACATGTTTTTAAATCAACCAATGATGTATTAAAAATTAATTTCCAAATCATTTATATATATATAAATGTTTATTTATTTTATTCACTTAATCACTACTAGTTATATACAAACATCCTAACACGTATGTTAAAGTATCGGGTTACATATATACTTTTACTTAATCATGACAAATTATGTACAATATTCTAAAATACGCGTTAAAATATTAGGTTAGAAGCAAGTAATGTCGGTTGGCAGAGGTTGGACAAAGAATTAAACAAAAGAAAAGAAAAAACTTAATTCCAAAATAAAATAAAATAAAAATCTTTAGTCAAGATATTAAATATGTGGTACACATTAAACCTTGTCATATCTATATCTATATATATATATATATATATATATATATATTATAAATGCTTCCTATCTTATAAATATGTTGTGGATATTGGATTATAAGATGTATAATTATATTGCTATTAATTAATTCGTTTACGTATTCATTATGTTATAACTAAAATTTTACACATTATATTTAAAATTTGATTTTTCAATATCGGGTTATAACATGAGTATCAGATATCTCTGAAATTGAAATGTGCACTCAAGGCATGCATGAAAGCTTCTATACTTTCTTAAAGGAATTAAGACTCGAATATTTTAAGAGCTTGCAACCTGAGCACATGACATGGAGCTAAGCATAGTGAGCCATGAAAATTACAAACCTTTCATGCTTGATCAATGAAACAAGTGAAAAATTATAGAGAGTACAAAAGTAAATGAAGGGGCAACAAAACAAGTTTGTTTGTTTCCCATAATTTGAAAAATCGTTAACTCAAATATGACCAACACTCCTGGATATGAGTCTAAATTGTCAATAGTTTTCAAAATGAAACACCTAAATAAAACTTCCTCGGCACGAGTTTAAACTGCCTCAAAAAAAAAAAAAAATTCATCATCAAGAGATTAAACTATCTCCAAAGCTTCAAAATTCCTCGGTACGAAACGAAACTACTTCAAAACATGAAAATTCCTTAGCATGAAATTAAACTACCCTAAAACTTCAGATTCCTTAAAACGAACTAAAACTGCTTCAAAACTTCAAAATTACTTAGCAAGAAATAAAATTGCTCCAAAACTTCAAGATTCCTCAACATGAACTGAAATTGTTCTAAAACTTCAAGTTTCCTTAGCACAAAATAAAACTACTCCAAAACTTTAAAATTCTTCAGCACAAATTGAAATTGCTTCAAAACTTCAAGTTTCCTTAGCATGAATAGAAACTTCTCCAAAACTTCAATAAGAGTCCTAAACACGAACTCACACTACTCCAAAACTTTAAGTTTCCTCAGCACAAAATAAAATTGCTTCAAAACTTCAAAATTCCTCAACACCAATTGAAACCGCTCCAAAATTTCAAATTTCCTTAGCAAGAATTGAAACTGCTCTAAATCATTAAACTTCCTTAGCACGAAATGAAACCGCACCAAATATTCAAACTTCTTATCACAAACTAAACCTACTCCAAATCTTCAAAGTTCCTTGGTAAGAAGTGAAACTGATCCAAAACTTCAAAGTTCATAGGCAAGAATAAAACTGCTTCCTAAAGCTTCAAAGTTCCTTATTAAGAAATGAAACTATTTCAAAACTTCAAGAGTTTTAGTACAAAGTAAAACTGCCTCCAAGGCTTCAAAATTCCTCAGCATGAAGTAAAACTACATCAAAACTTCAAGGTTCCTTGGCACAACATTAAACTACATCAAATTCTCAAACATTTTCTGGCATGAACTAAAACTACTTTGAAAAAAAATATATTTATTTTTCTACTCCTTGTCAACTTGAATATAAACTATGTATGACTTGAGATAAATGTGTCATGAACTACATTTAAAGTTGTTCCCTTTTAACTACGTAAGCAACTTAGTTCTTTACTAAATTCAGTCACATGAAGAAAAAACAAGAAACGAGATAGAGTAAACATATATATATATATATATATAAAGGATTTAGTTAGTAAATAAGTTAGTGTTGTTTTTGTTATGCACAATGCTTTCTTGAAGCCAGTTGCCTTCAAACTAGTATTTAAATATAGTGACAGTGAATCTAAGGACAATGACAGAAGTGCATATCCCTAACTGACCAAGATCATGCCATAGATAGTAAGCTTAACGTGATGGATAAAGATGCAAATTTGAGACCAGCCAAGGACGCATCTATTGTTTCTTCAATTGCAGAGCAGATCATAAATATAATGATGATGAGTATAAGGCCAGAGACAGAAGTGCATATTACGAACTGACTAAGAGCGTGACGTAGACAATGAGTTTAAGGGGGATGGACATATATGCAAATCTTAAACTAGCAAATGATGCATTTAGTTTTCTTTAATTGGCAGAGCATATCACAAAGATAGTGATAGTGATAGTGATTCCAAGGCCAGGGATTGAAGTGCATATACCGAACTAACCAAGAGTGTACCATAGATAGTAAGCTCAAGGTCATGGACGAAAATACAAATCTAGAACCAGCTAAGGACGCATCTATATTCTGTTTAGTTATCAGAGCAGATTATAAAGATAGCAATGATGAGTCAAGGCTAGGGAAGAAAGTGTACACTTAGAACTAACCAAGAGCATACCATAGATAGTGAGCTCAAGGTCGTGGATGAAAATACAAAATTGGAACTAGCCAAGGATGGATCTATGATATCTTCAGTAGATGAAAAATCTATAGCTCTAGGGGCAGAATTGGTTGTTTAAGATGTAATATGCATAATTGGCTTTTCAAGATGTAATATGCTTTGAAGCTATAAAAAAGATAATAATAATAAGTAAATAAATAAAAAGAAAATAAAAAAGATCATTCTTCGTCTGTGTATAATAATCCTAGTGGTGTGGTGTAAAGAATTACCTCTTGCCTCGTGATTTAAGAACTTGAAAAAACAAAAAAAAAACAAAATTACTTTACTTCTTGTACATACATGCCACAGCCTTCATCTCAATCTTGTAGTTGTATTGAAGCGGTGAATATAAAATGGAACCAAGGCTTTATGAGCACTAATTAAAATGATGAAATAAAGCCTAAAATGTTATTGAATATTGGTATGGTAAACCTCTTTCTCATCTTGGATGTGCCACAAAAGAAAAAAAGGACAAGAGAGCTCCATTAGCCAAAAAAGAAAAAAAGGACAAGAGAGCTCCATTAGCCAAAAGCATACATATAGAGGGTTGAAAGAAAACTTAAAAATACTTACTAAAAGAAAAAGGAAAACCAAAAACAAAGTGAACTTGTGCCCCAAAATGAACAGTTTATTAACAGACCCATGATTTATGCAATTCTTAGGTTTATTTATTTTTTCTATTAAGTCTGATTTTGCGGGCTCAATGGATGACAAGTCTAAGCCTATTTATACTCATTCAAATCACTTCAAATGTTGAAGAAATATATGATTACATACATGGGTGAAGACTTCTGATAAATGCATGGAAGGCAAAATTCAAGCAAGATAATGCCAGGCTTGGATCATAAAAATAAATGACGTGAAAGAAAAAAAAAAGTCGAGGCTCATCCACTTGCTACACCACCAAATCGTGTACATAAACAATTCTCAAAGGGACATTTGTAGAATAAATAATTTTGTGCCTATAATAAATTTCCGCGTGACACCTACAAGGCATCAAAACTATAAAATACAAAGTGTCATGCATCACACCGAAATTCTCATGTGCAATAATGATGACTAATGAAAACATAACATGTGGATTTAAATGAGAAAATAAAAAGATACCACACGTGTTAAAATAATTTACATGTCAATTATGTTGTACACAATTTGTGGCCAACAAAATCTTACCACTTGTCAATTATGACATTCTCAAATAAAGGCATGACCGTTTCATCTAATAAGATTTTGCCATGTGACATTGAACTTTTCTTAAAACTTTATAAATAGAGGGCTCACTCACCATTTAGAAAAAGGGAACAAGAGGAAAAAAGAGAAGCATCAGAGCTCTATCCCAGGACTATGCTAAGAGTTTTTCCCCTATCTAGAGATTTAAATCCAATTCATGATCAAAATCAACTTGTTGGTGAACAAAATCAACTTGTTGGTGAACAAAATCAACTTGTTCAAGATCAAGCCAAATTAACCAATGATTTCATAAGAGCAACAAGTCAAAGACTGTTCTTTGTACAATCGGATCTGGCATCAATCTTTGACTCTCACGATCTAGCCACATGCCTTTGAGAATTCGTCAACTACATTCTTAATGATAATCTAAATTGTTGTTTTGAAGAATTAACATAATTTCATTCGAGATCAAGCTATCAAGTACTCCCAAAATTTTTTCTAAGGAGATAGAATCAAAGGAATTTTATTCTTTCATAAAGAATATAAAAATTCAGAGATAGTAATACATTTACTTTTAGAAATTAATACAAATTTTATTTTGTACATGTTTCATATCATTTATTTTACAGGCTCGAAATATGTGTTTACAGTATCCTTTATTTTATCTCTTTCTTTTAAAAGTTATCAAAGCTACCTTTCATTCCTCTAATAGTCATTTCATAGACAAACTTTGTTGGAGACTCTCAAGCAATGGCTGCTTCTCTACCTTTGATGCTTATGACCTTACCAGATATGAAAATGTTAATCTTTCACTTGATTAGAACTGGTTATAGAAGTCTAAATATCATCCTAGCGTCAAATTATTTACTTGGCTATGCATTCTTAATTCTATCCCCAGTAGGAAAGCTTTCTCTCAAAGAAAAATCCACAATGATTCTTTTTGTCCCTCACTGTCACTAACTATATTTGAAATATTTTTTTCTCTAGTTTAAACCCAAACTTTTGTAATAGCTCTAACATGTGTTTGACTGAATGAATTTGAAATGCAAAATTAATACTTCTTACCCATGCCTCTTTCCCTTCTACCCAAAACATCTCTTAGTGCTATGTCTTTCCTTATATTTGTTACTAAATTTGGTTATGTATGAACAATTTCATCTTTGAAAAAAAGCCTTTCATTCCCCATTTGATATCATTCCATCAACGAAGCTACTAAATATTTTTACATTATTGTTGATAAAGCACCTAAATAGAATCATGTCATGTCATAAATTTCTTGGAAAACTCCTAAAAGAAGGTAGTGCAAGCTTAACATATATGGCTATTCTTTTAGGAATCTTGGCCAAATTGAAGTTGTGGAGTTATTAGAGATGAACATGGAAATTGGATTGTTAATTTCTCCAAAGAGTTATGTTTTGGCTCAGTCACTCTTGCTAAAATGTGAGTTATAAAGTAAGGGCTTCTTATTGCTTTGGAAAAAGAAATTATGTCTCTACAACAAACTACATTACTGTCAACAACAAAAACACTGTCGGCAATATGCTAACGGCAATAATTGTTACTATCGACAATAGATATAGTATTATTGACAGCTAAAAATCAATATTGAATAAAGGAAAAAAATATTAACTATTAGAAATAACACTTTACCTGTTAATAGTAATCCTTTGAATTGGTGCTATTTGACGTGAAAATACATCCGACAGGGATATCTTTTTTGCTGACAATAGTTCTCTGTCCACAAAAGACAAAATTTTTTTATGTTTTTGCCGACAGTGTACTAATCAAACTCGACAGGACTTGCTGTTGGCAGCAATGTACCCTAAATTCATATTACAAGGGATTCCACTCCCCCTTATCTTCTTAGAAAATTCCCAATTCTAAAAATTCCCAAACTTCCCCATTTCGAAAAAAGTTGAAAATTCCCTCCTTGCGAACCAAATTCTAGTGACCTATATTACAATGAACCCAATTCCATTCTCTGTTCCATTCATCACCTTTCCCAAGTCTTAACTTGACCTCTCTCTGTCAGACTTAATTGCTGTCATCTAGTTTCCTTCATTACTACCTCCAAGTCTGAAAGATCAATCACCAACTAAAACTAGGCAATCGCAATTGTTGTAGAACACCCATCATTCGCTAATCTCAAAGTAAACCATAGCTTAAAAGCTCAAGCTTTAATTTATGGTTACTCCTCTATTAATAAGCTCTATCATCTATGTTTTTATTTTTTATGCTTTTGAGTTTGGGGTAGAAATGAAAGAATTGAATGAGTATAAGTTTGGGATCAATGAAATTTGTTGGTTCTTGAATGCCAGTTTGTTTTACAGAAATTTCTTTGCTCGGGTATAAAATGTTTTCATGTTTTCCCAAACTAATGTTTAGATTTTTGTATCATTTATGGAAGCTTGTGTTGCAGTAATGATGAATGGAAAAAGTTAGGGTTATTATTGTGCAAGATATTTGAATAAATAGATATACCTATTATTATTGTCACTTTTCAGTTTCATTTCATAAGTATGGTTAAGGATTTAAGCTACAATTCAAATTTAGCTAAGATTCCTATATTAAGCTTGGAGGTTCCTACAGGTTTTGTTGCTAAGTTTTGGAGTTTTTTCACTTTCCTCCCTTTCTTCTTGTTGCTTTTTGTCCTGAGCATCATGTAGTTAAGTATCAGAAATATGTTTTTGAATAGACACACAAGCATAATTGAGATTGCCAAACAGTAAAGTAGTCTGTTTGTAGTAGACTTATAGTTGATTGATGAAATCTTTCTTTTACATATGAGATGGATATGAATTAGTGGGAAGATCTTACATGTGGTTTCAGTTACTGTGCGTTTCATTTTGGCATGGACAGCAATTGTTTCGTTTGCAACTAGCATCACTGTAATTGGAAATTCAACTATCCTTATTGGGACTTTGGCCTGCACATTTTATTTGGACAATTCACTGTGTGGCAAGGTTGTCTAATTTTCTAAATTTGCTTGGAGTATCTTCTTGCAAATACTTTTTTGCCTATGCATTGTTCTTTGTTTCTCTTTTTTGTTACACTCTATTGAATATTTGGCCTACAATTCAGAACCAAGAAGCTATGGTTGGTTCTGAAGATTGAGGTCGGGATATCATTATCAGTGCCTCTACTTTTTTAACTGTTATTGGTGTCAAGACTCTCGGCTTGGCATAAGAAATTATAGGACTGTTAGAATTTGTATTAAAATCATTGACTTGTAATATCTATAAATATAAAAACTCACAAGATCATCAATCAATGTGAGAATTACAAAATTCATCTTATTATTATTTTCTTTATATTCTTCAAAGAACATTCATCCTAGCGGGAAATGTTAAATATAATTTATTATGATTGATAGAAATTAGTTGATTATCCTAATCAGATTATCAATCATCTATAGTTCAGATAATCATGTATGTTGATTATTGTAATTGAAACCGGTGATTGTCTTGTAAGCCTATAAATTGAATGCTCTACTATTGTAAAACATGTCAGTAGTAAGCATCATAAATGAACAATGCAAAATATACTACTCTTGTTATGATATTTCAATAATTATTATAATTAAGGATGGAGTTTATGAGGCATATTTTTTAAATTATAATTTTGAGAGTTACAAAATTCAAAAAAGTTTTGAATGATAAAGTTACAAGAAAAAATTAAGTGGATTTGAATTTGTAACCACAACTCTTAATTGAGTTTTTAAAATTCAGCATTTTATTACAATTGAATTGTTACAATTTAATATTTTATTTTGTAACTTATTCCACTTAATTCTCTATTCATTTTAATTTTAAAATTGAAATTTATTTCAATTATTATATTGATATAAGAGTTATAAATCCTACGACTATATATACCCTACATTTCCATTTTCAATTGCATACATATATACAACACTATATACATACAATTGTTATAATTCCATCTCTATATTATATTATACATTGGGCAAGGAAAGGTGTGGGCAGGGAAAACTCGTCTCCTTTCTTGTACAGAGAATTGAGAGACATACTCAGTGTAGTAGTTGAGCTGTTATATCCTAGGGGCAATGTGTTAAGAAACCTTTGCATTGGTTAAGTAATCACCACAGTGGCACGAATTATCTTAAAGAAAACAACATATTCATGCTTTATCTCAGCCTCTACATATTTCTTGACTAAGTTTGAATTTAATTATTTATTTACAGCAGTTTATTTATTTTTTATTGTAATTTTTGTTATTGATTATTGTAATTCTGACTAATAATTTTAAGACAAATCTAGTTTTAAAAAAAAATAAAATGGAACTTGCTATTGGAGTCATGAATGAGGGAGCTGTTGGTGACTTAAACAAACCATTTTGCTTCAATGGAGTTCACTTTAATAGGTGGAAAGGAAAGGTGTTGTTCTATCTCAATCTACTAAAGGTATTCTATGTTCTAATTGAGAAGAATCCTCATAAAGTTTTAACTGATGGTATGTCAGATGATGAAAAGAAAAAAATAAAGAAAAAACTGAAAAATAGGAAAATGATGAATATAATTGTTGTTACTATCTTCTAAATTGCTTGGCTGATAAATTTTATGAGTATTATGAGCATACTTATGTTACTGCACAAAAGATTTGGAAAGCCTTGTAGAAAAAATATGACACTGAAAAGGCTGGAGCAAAAAAATATGCTGCTAGCAAATTTTTTAGCTATCAAATGGTGGATAACCGGTCTGTTATTGAACAAACTCAAGAATTTCAAATGGTAGCACATGAAGTGAGATCTAAAGGCATCTGGATTGATGATAATCTTCTAGTTGTTGCAATCATTGACAACCTTCCTTCGACATGGAGGGAGTTCCAAAAAGCTTTACGTCACAAACAAAAGGAGACAACATTGGAAAGTCTCATTACTCGCATCCGTGTTGAGGAGGAAGCTATAAGTCAAGATTTAATCATCACACATAATGGAAATGGTAATTTTAATGTCAAGGTAAATGTTCTTGGAATTAATGGTAAACTTTTCAAAGGTCAAAACATGAAAAATAATGCCCAACTAAAGCCAAAGAGTAAGCATATGAAGAAATCTTTTAAATATCCTTACCAAAATAGATGTAATTTTACTAATAGCATAAAAAAATCAAGGACCACCTTTAAGACCCTTTGGTGAAGCATGATATATATGCGGCAAGCCTGGACATACTGCCAAAGTTTGTAAATTCTGGAAACGTAGGCCAATTCCTCAAGCCAATGTTACAGAGGAGCCACTTGTGGTAATGATCATTGAAATAAATATGATTGGAGGGTCCAAGGGTTGGTGGGCATACTCAGGTTCCACTAGGCATGTCTACTATGAAAAAGATTAGTTTAAAAAATATGTACCTTATGATGAGCTAAATGAAGTGATGCTTGGTAACTCCCACACTACCTCAATTTTGGGTGAAGGTAAGGTGGAAATAAATTTCATATCTAGCTGTGTTGTTAAACTTATCAATGTTCTTTATACACCCCTGATAAAAAAAATCTTCTGTCTTCTTTCTTCTCAAGAAATCAGGCTTCAAGCAAACTATTAAATCTGACCAATATGTTATCACCAAAAGTGAAAACTTTGTGGGTAAGGGTTATGCTTGTGATGGTATGTTTAAGATGAATATAGATATGAATAAAATGCATTCTACTTCTGTTTATATGCTTTCTTTACTAACTTGTGACGTGAATTTTTATGTCATTTCAATAGTAAATATGTTCAAATGATGAATAACTAAGGATTGATTCCTAAATTAGATAGAAATTTTGAAATGTATGATTTTTGTAGTTTGACAAAAATTATTAAAAAACCTCACAAAAGTGTCAAAAGGTCTTCTGAACTTTTAGATTTGATTCATCCTAATTTTTGTGAATTTGAAGGAGTTTTAACTCGTGTTTGAAATAGATATTTTATTAATTTTATAAATGATTTCTTAAAATATTTAAAATATACTTATGTGTATTTAATGAAAAATAAAAGTGATGCTTTTGAAAATTTTAAAATTTTTCTATATGAGGTAGAAAACAAATGTGAAAAAAAAAAAATTAAAAGTTTTTGTACTGATATAGGAGGAGAATATGAATTAAATGAGTTTCGAACTTTTGTACAATCTTTAGGAATTCTTCATGAGGTTACTCTTCCTTACTCTCTAGCTTCTAATGGGATAGCTGAAAGAAAAAACTATGACTTTAATAAATTTGTGTAATGTTATGTTAGTTCGTGCTAGTGCTCCTTCTAATTTTTTGGGAGAAGTAATTTTAACAGCTTATTACTTATTGAATAGAGTTTCCTATAAAGAATCTAATAAAACACCTTTGGAGTTTTGGAATAATCACAAACCAAACATGAATTATTTTAAAGTTTAGGGGTACTTAGCTTATGTGAAAATAGTGGATCCAAAAAGACCCAAAATTGGTGTTCAAGCTTCTACTTGTGTTTTTCTTGGTTATACTTTGAATAGTCTTACTTTTCGATTTTTAAATCTTGATAATAATGCGATTATTGAGTCAACTAATACTATTTCTCATGAAAAAAAATTTCCTTTTAGAACTAAGAATAGTGAGGGCCAAGAAATTTTTAAAAGAAATATTGTTGAAACCTTTATTTCTACTTCTTCATCTTATATTGAATTTGTGGAATCAAGAAGGAGTAAAAGAGTTAGAATAGAAAAAGAATTTTGTCCTGACTATTTAGTTTATAATAGTAAGAAAAAAATAATTACTTTTTAAGAAGCACTGGCATCATCTAACTCAATTTTTTGGAAAGAAGCTATAAACAATGAGATAGAATCACTAATCTCTAATAAAACATAGAAATTAGTAGATTTACCTCCAGGTTGTAAAATCATAGGCTGTAAATGGGTTCTTAGAAAAAAAAATTAAAACCGAATGGTACATAGATAAGTTTAAAGCTAGGCTTGTAGCCAAAGGTTTTAAACAAAAAGAAGATTTAGACTTCTTTGATACTTTTTCTCCAGTTGCTAGAATAACGTCTATTAGATTGTTGATTGTTATAGCTTCTATACATAATTTGTTGATACATTAAGTGTATGTTAAAACAACTTTTTTAAATGCAAATTTAGAAGAAGAAATATATATGGATCAACCCAATGGGTTTATTGTGAATGGGCAATCAAATAAAGTTTTTATATTATCTAAATCCTTAAATGGATTGAAATAAGCCCCGAACAATGGCATGAAAAATTTGATATGTGCATGATAGAAAATGGTTTTAAATCAAATAAGTGTGATAAATGTATATACTACAAATCTATTGGTGATTTTCATGTTATTATTACCTTGTATGTGGATAATATGTTAATTTTTGGTTCTAATTATAATGTAGTCAAAGAAACCAAAAACTTACTTCACAAAAAATTTAATATGAAAGATTTTGGTGAAGCCAATGTTATTCTTGGCAAGAAAATTACTAAAACATGATAAGATATATTTAGATCAAGCACATTTTGTGAATAAAACCTTGCAAAAATACAATTATGTTGATTGCAAGCATAGGACTACTCCTTTTGCATCTAATGTTCATTTAGAACTCATATATGATGATAGATTTAATGTAAATCAAAAAGAGTATGCTATCATAATAGGGAATTTATGTTATTTAACTGATTGTACTAGACCTTACATCACATATGTTGTAGGATTACTTGGCAGATTTCCAAGTAAGCCAAATATTGAGCATTGGCATGCTATAAAACATATTATGAAATATCTGAATATCACTAAAAATAATGGGATATTTTATCAAAAATAACCAGCTGTACTTGAGGGCTATTCTAATGCTGATTGGAATACTTTGTCAAGTGATTCAATATCTACTACTAGTTATATTTTTACTTTAGATGGTGGTTTTATTTGTTGGAAATCTAAGAAACAACAAATAATTGCTATGTCAATCATAGAAGCTGAGCTTATTGCTTTAGCTTTAGTTAGTGAAGAAGCCACCTAGTTGAGAGATTTAATACAAGAAATTTAATTTGGAAAAAACAGTACCACCCATCTTAATTCATTTTGACAATACTACTACCAGCGATAGAGTAAAAAATTATTTGAGTAATAGTACAATTCATGTGAGTTATGTGAAATCAAATAATAATCTTGCTAATCCTTTGACAAGATCTCTAGCTAGAGAAAAGATCTGGAGTACAGCGAGGGAGATGGGTCTTAAGCCTAGAGAGTAGGAAACTACCTATAAGGATACCCAACCTAGTGATTAAAGATCATAAGAGATAGGTTCCAAGAGAAAAACAAATTATAGATTAGTTTGGATGTGTGATGCACAACTAAATATATAAATGCATATATTTACAAGACCATCCCTATGATATATGTGCATCTACTCTACAATGAGATGTAAGGTTGAATTATTTTAACTCTTAATGAAATCTGTGGCCCTTATAAGTGGAGTGTTACAAACTGCAGAAGCACTCATGATAGATTTCACCTATGTGAGTGTTGGAATGGGGCCACTCTTATGAGAACTAGACTAAATTCTCTATAACATTCATGAAACTGGGTTAAGCACAAGGCCATAAAGTGCTGGCTTATGAATTTAAAATTTGCACCTGGACTATTATGTGCAATACATATTTCTTAAATCCTTTAAGTAGTCATAGCTCAAGGTCATACTACCACTATTGATTCTGGACCAAGTTTTGTAGAAATGCTAAGTTAAAATTTAAAGCATTACTACTTTCATTAAGCATGGTAGGCTATTTTTGCCCAATATTGTGTAGAATATATTTTTATAATTGTTATTGAAATAAGTGGGGGATTGTTATGATATTTCAATAATTATTATAATTAAAGATGGAGTTTATGAGACATATTTTTTAAATTATAATTTTGGGAGTTAAAAAATTCAATAAAGTTTTGAATGAAGGAGTTACAAAAAAAAATTCAATTGATTTGAATTTGTAACCACAACTGTTAATTGAGTTTTTAAAATTTAGCATTTTATTACCATTGAATTGTTACAATTTAATATTGTAACTTATACCACTTAATTCCCTATTTATTTCAATTTTAAAATTGAAATTTATTTCAATTATTATATTGATATAAGAGTTACAAATCCTACAACTATATATACCCTACATCTCACTTTCAATTGCATACATATATACAACGCTATGTACATACAATTCTAATAATTCTATTTTTATATTCTATTATACATTGGGCAAGGAAAGGTGTGGGCAGGGAGAACTCATCTTCTTTTCTGTGTAGATAATTGAGAGACATACTCTGTGTAGTAGCTAAGTTGTTGTATCCTGGGGGCAACGTGTCAAGAAACCTCTGCATTAGTTAAGTAATCATCATGGTGGCACGAAATATCTTAAAGAAAATGACATATCCATGTTTCATCTCAGCCTCTATATATTTCTTGACTAAATTTAAATTTAATTATTTATTTACAGTAGTCTATTTATTTTTTATTGTAATTTTTGTTATTGATTATTGTAATACTAACAAATAACTCTTCATCTATAGAATAGGATGAGAGTCGAATCATATATATCTTTGTGTCTCTTTAATTACTTTCATTTGCTTTGTTAACCTTAATCATTATAAAATTCTTCAAGTGTCACTAACAAGACATTGCCTTTTGGTAAATCAATGGCAAGTTGGTTAAAACACAGGGCGAGTCTTTAATCTTGAGAGTTAACTATCATTTAAGGGCCTCAACTTAGAAATCATTATCGAAATAGGCACTCTTTTTTTTGTATAATTTGTGGCACTGTTTTATATCATTCAAGGCAATTAACCAAAAATCGGTGAGTATAGTCACTAGAAAATGGTATCTTATGATAATATTTTTGCACATTTATTTTTTTTATTCATATTATGAAATAAAATTTATAAATCTTCTGGAAAACTTAATATTTTTTTTATATATTTATAAGATTTTATTTCATTGTGAATAACTTCAGGAAAAAAAAAATCATGTCATTTATATTCCATAATATGTATTCTAAATATTTTGTAAAATAAAACAAATTAAGATAAAATAATAATAAAATAGAAAGAGGATGCAGATGTTTGATACTTTCATATGAATTCTAAGAATTTTGAGAAAAATATCTAAGAAAATACTGAGAAAATAAAATAAGAAATATATATAAAAAAAGAGAGAGAAAATATAACTTACAAAAAATTATCATGTTACAATTTATCGGTGACTATACTAATCTATTTTTGGTAAAATACTTTCAAATAATATTAATATAAAAAAGTAAGATAACTGTCTCACAAGATAAAAAAATAAATACATTACCTATTGAGGGGACATAAGTAGAAACTAGAATGAGAGACTGACTGGATCAAACCACGCCTGACTTTATAATTGACAGTTCCTGCTTGGCAGTGTACTCCTACGACGATACAAATAGTGGACCTACGTGTCATATACCTTACAATTATGTTTCAAATCAAGCATGGTGGTTTGTTTATTTGTAAGAGACCGTTACTCAGTCTTACGACTTATATATATAAAAGTATTTCATTCTTTTCCAGGTGAAGACAGAATATAATCCACGTACTAGCCTACTAGGACGACTTTAAGATAGAAACTTAATCAATCGAAGAAACTTAATTAATCGAATCCACTAACATCTATTTACTAAGTCGACTCAAACTCTTAATATCTAGTGTTATTGATTAGTTTTGATTTGGTATAGGACAGGGAAGAATTAAAGGACTTATCTTCTTCCCCAACAAGTTTGGTCTCAATGCTTGCATGACCAGGAAAGGAAGACAGGGTGAGTTCTTGTTTCATTTTTGGTTTACAAGAATAATTGGAAGGACAAGAGTTTAAATTTACACGTCTTAATAAAATAATTAAAGATCCTCCTCTCATTGTGAGTTTGAATTTTCTAGATAAGAAATTTATCAAATATAAGACTTAGATAATATCACTATAATTATTCACTAAAAATTAAGTTTTTATATAGATAAACTTTAATATGTCTAATAATCAAATTACAAACTTAACTTTAATATAACTACAAGAATTTTTTTAAAGGGTGTCCATAGGACACTTGTTAAAATAATAAATATAAAAATTTTGTATTATTTATTGTGTGATTAGTTTTCAGTGTTGTGTAATTAATAATTTATTATTTTAAAAATATTTTAAATTTTAAAAATTATATTTATTATACATTATCAAGTGTCATTAAAGGACTAACTATAATTACAATAAAAGTCCATAATATCTAATTAGTTCATAACTATTTTAATTCTTAAATTAATAAGAGAAATGTAACAAGAAGTTCTAATAGTAACTGATAATCTGGACTCTAAGGTGGTGGTCTGGTATTCTAGGTGGTATTCTACATTTCTTGATTTATTTTATTCGAATGTTAACAGGGAGAATGAAAAAACAAATATTTATAAATTTTTTAATTAGGAGATAAATAATATGTTTTATTAAATAAAAAATTATAAAATTAATTGACAATTGACATGAGTGATCAGTTAATATATTTGAACAGTTCTAGTCAAAATTTCCATGCAGTCAATTAGGTTTATAAATATCCTACGTTGTATTAATTACAAGTCTAAAAGTTGTATCAATTAGCTGAAAAAATGAAGTATAAAGTGAGCATCTCATATTATTGTTACACGCGTCCCTTTCAATAGTTAAGTCTAAGTTAATAAGAACACAATAATCAAAAGTTGAAACGACAATGCAACCGTATTATCGACTATTCTTAGTTTTTGACAAGCTCTCGTCTTCCCCAATTAAGAGAAAGCTCCCAGTTGAAACGACAATGCAATCACTAATTCTAAACTTATTGAAAATGACAAAAAAGAAAAAAAAATTGAGTGGTACCTGATTTCTACGTAAATTATGATCACACCATTAAATAAATGGCCTTATCAATTTATAATTTTCACTACTCTATATATTTTCATCAATTCAGAAGTTAAATGTAGCATAAATAATTTATTTGTTCAATTTGTATTGGCATGACTATAGTTCAACCTTAATAGACACAAGAAAATTCTCTAAATTAAGCATCTCTACTGTTGTTACACGCACCCTTCAACAAATAAGACTGTTAATAATGATATGTTATTGGAAATTCTAATGAGATCCTTATAAGAAATGGTTTTGACAGTCTGACCTTGGTTCACCTAAGCCATGATTCGATAGTACAATATTTATTTTTCTTAATTAGAAGTGTTTTTAAAGTGATAATATCAAATTTTCATGTCAGTACAATAATGTGAAATAAGACTCAGTTTCTTTTATATGTCATTCTCTTTTTTCTCATTCACATTATTAAGGAAATATATCCATTGAACTCCCAAAAGATAACCTTAATTGCTATGTCTTGATCCGAGTCGGCAATAGCATCATAGATATGACTATCAACAAAATACAGTATTTCACAAACAGATTATATGTGGTATGCTTTAATTTACTGTCTACACATAATGGGAATTGGCTTACTAATTAATGATAAGATTTTATCCTTAATTTCAGTTTCTTGGTGAGTAAAGCCATCTCCATGCTCATACATGCACCAGTTCTTTGTAAGTCGATGTTTATTCATCTCCATCCATGTTCTTTCAATCAAACACCCTATTTCTTCTCTGGCCAATTCTTCGGAAGCAGCAGTTTCATTCGTGTAACACCTGAATGTGAAAATCATACAGAAAATGAATTAGAAGAATAACAAACAAATATATACATATATATATATATGTATGTATGTATGTTTATGTGCATACCAATGACGTTGCAAGGCCATCAGAAAGGCCCATAACCATTCCCATGCGATGAATAATGTCAGGAGACTAGTTTAAGAAATCCAAATCCTCCTTTGTTATTGGATTTGCAAGAAAAAAGAAAGCATGGAATAGTATAATTGCTAATGAAGTGGAAATCCATGTAGTGGCAAGGTGCTCTTGTAGGGTTGGCGTATATCCGTTGAATACCACTTTGCCTCAACTAGGAACAAAAAAATCTGAACTTAGTGAAGTTGGATAAAATTATTAAGTTAGCAATGAAATCATTCCATGCATACCACTTTCATTAGACATGGGATGATATTGACTCCTTTCTTGTGTAGAATGTCAGAAGCGATTTCGTTTTCAAAGTTGTTTAGAGCAAAGAAACATATCTTCATATAGTTTGGGAGACTATCCATTACATTTCGATCCCATCTAAAATCACGAATTAAAAAGATGATTATTGGAGAGATCAAAACTTAGTCTTAAATCAGTCTCATGCATCAAACAATTTATGAAATAAATTAAAATACTGACTAACCTTTCAATTGCATTTGTGAACAATTCTAGCTCTTCTAAGGGATTATGTGAATCGTAGATATCGTCTATTACAGTTATTACTTAAATGAGAACAGAAATCAGTCTTCTGCAGTCTCCAAGATGAGGCTCATACGTCATACCTGTTGGATTTTTGAGTAGGGGAGTGCACAACAAAACCTATATAACAAAAACTACTTATATATAAATATAGTATATGTGTGGTGAGACATTATAGAGTAACTTTCATGATATTTTCTGAAAGGCACTATTGTCTTATCATAGTGCTTGTAGAGTCATTGTCACTCTCTTAGAGGCACTATTTTGTTGTCTTGTTGATAGTGCTTGTAGAGTCATCGTTACTCTCTTAGAAGCACTATTCTATTTGGGGCATTGCCTGCCTCCAATCTTTTCTTTGAGTTGGCCACTTCTCAAAGCAATAGATGACCATTTCCCTTGTACCCTTTTGATGCACTTCAAAACTTTTATGCCAACAAACATTCTTTCATCATGCCCTTGAATAATAAAAGCTTTCTTTAATGCCCTAATGGATCGCAATTGCTTTGATACCATGTTGGAATATTGAGTAGGGGAGTGCATAACAGAACCTATATAACAAAAACTATCTACATTAAATATAGTGTGTGTGTAGTGAGACATTATTTATATGGAAACTGGAGATGTATGACATAAGCCATACAAAACTCCTAAAAGAGATGGTATTAGAAGGCTCTCAATATGAAACTTAGATTCTTAATCTTTGATTACTTCCTTGTTGTTACAACTCAATGACTTAAGACTCACTTATATAGAGATGCCTAGAACTCTAGAATTCTCTTAACACTAATTACAGTCATTGGACTCAGTCACCCACACACATCACTAGATACATTCACCACACATAACTATATACATTCACCACATATAAATAGATACACTTAACTAAATAGTTCATGCATTTTGTCTTTCCTAGGCCCCACATTCAAATCCTAAAAGTTATGAATTACCACATTCACCACAATTTCTCTTTGCTTGCTTCTTCTGTTGTCAACTTGTGATTTTTTTTCTTCATCTCCATGCTTGCACTATTCATCAGTCTCATGCATCAAACAGTTTAAGAAATCAATTAAAATACTAACTATACCTTTCAATTGCATTTGTTAACAATTCTATCTCTTCTAAGGTACCATGTGCATCGTAGATATCGTCCATTACAGTTATTACTTGAATGAGAACAGAAATCAGTCTTCTGCAGTCTCCAAGATGAGGCTCATATGTCATACCCACTGATGAAAAAAAAGTCTCCATCAACCTGTCCCTAGCAAAAGCTCAACTCAACTTTTCAAGCCCAGTAGTCCTCCACTAACTTGAGGCATGTTTTAGATCTTCTTGGTGGTTTGCTTGCACCATGTTAAAATCCTATTTGGCAAAGTCAAGCAAAATAGGATTTGCATTTTTAAATCTTTCATATATATCAATAAACCACCGAGCCTAGCTCCAACCTTAGCAACCTCCAATGCAATGGAATTTCCAATGCATGGCTAACTAGCAACAACATATAATCATCCTTATCGACATTATTGACAAACTCTTTAAGATATTTTCTGGAGAAATCTTTTGCTTCATCTAAGATTGTTTCGCCTTCTATTGAAATATACAAGGCTTTATATATAAAAGTTCCTAATGTTGGCAAGGATAGATGGGTGGAACTCTCAGATATAAAAAAATTCAATTACCTTCAAGCCATTATTAAGGAAACTTTGAAGTTATAAATTCCAGGTCCTCTATTGATTCTACATGTGGCAAGGGAAGATTGCAAAGTTGGTGGCTATCATATTGCAAAAGAAACACAACTATTTGTCAATGATTGGAAGTTGCAAATAGATCCAAATGTTTGGCCAGACCGTGAAAAGTTTCTACCAAATAGGTTTCTTACGAGCCATGCTAATGTGGACAACATTTTGAGTTCATTCCTTTTGGATCTGGTAGACGATCTTGCCTGGGATTTATGTTTGTGACACAAGTGACTCACTTGATGCTTGCTTGTCTACTTCAAGGATTTGAGGTTGCAACGCCATTGAATCAGCCAGTGGATTTGAGTAGTGAAGCTCTGGGTATAACCTTGAACAAAGCAACCCCATTAGAAGCTTTGGTTACTCCACATCTTTTCACACAACTCTATAGCTACTAAATCAAATCATTAAGCTAATGAATGACCTTATATGAATAATGTCTCACTTAACAGAGCGATTAATTTGCAGTTGTTATCAATGCATGGTTAAATATATAGCTAATTTGTCATGTTATGTCTTCCCAATATTATAAACATGTAATCTTTATTCCAGAAATATGTATTATGGAATATATATATTCTTAGATTGAAAGGAACTTCATTTCATGGTAAATCAAAGTTTACAAGAGAGATAATATCTTGGGAAGCATCCTCTAGCAAAAACATGATCTACATAGTATGAAGATTTAACCAGATGACAAGCTACTCTATTTCCTTCCCTTTTAGTGTGTGATGACCAACTAGAAGTCTCGAGGCTGTGTAGAAGGTCACGTCAATGTACTAAGCAACCAAAATAACTTGCTTGTGCTTTACGCTTCGTAGAGTATCAAATACTTTTAAGCAATCAGTTTCTGCTACTATAATTGTGCTTATAAGTATTCTTACAGTTGTGTCTGTAATTATTCCTTTAGTATATCAATTACAATGTGAAATACACATGATAATATTAAAAGTGATTGTTGTATATGATGGGATATTACACTTATTTTCTATCAGTTTGTACCCATTATTCTTAAGAAACCAATATTAGGTGTATATATAATTTTACTCTCCAATCATAATTAAAGGGCATGGGATTACTAAATAATGATAATATTTTATCAAGGAAATTTATTCTTCACAAAATGACACAACTTATAACTAAATGAGATCCTATTAATAGGGCTAAAACAACAAAAAAAGAAGAAGTTAAACTCCTTAAAAGATAAAACTTAAAACAATGCAATATCAATTGAAATAAAACTCTAAGAGATAATCCTAATGATAATCTTAGAGATAATTCTAACAATAATAAGATAAATCCTAAGAGATAATTCTAAACAATAATTCTGGATATCTCTCCTTAATCTAGATTTTGTCAGACTTTCCATTTTGATCATCTTCTTTAACTTGATAAAAGACTCCTTCAAAGGCTTTGTGAGAATGTCAGCAACTTGGTTTTTTGACTTACAGTACACCAGCTTGATCACACTATTGTTGACCTGTTCTTTAAGAAAACGAAAACAGGTATTAATGTGTTTGAATGGAAATTGGATTCTTTGCTAAATTAATTGCAGAAAAACTTATCCACATAAATCTTCATTGGCTCTGTAATAGGAACATGAATTTGATTTAACAAATTCTTTAACCAAATTACTTGACCAGTACTTAAAGCACGATCCATATATTGAGGTTCACATGTAGATAAAGGAACAATAGGTTATTTCTTTGAACACCTTGAAAATGATGCTTTTCCATACTAGGAAACAAAAGCAAATACATTTTTTCAATCATCTTGATCACCTCCTTAATCATTATCAAAATTCCTACATTATCATAGTTGTTACCAGATAAATAAAACAAATAATGCTTGTAAGTACTTTTATTGTAAAACAAGATTCTTTTAGCAACTTGCAAATGAGACAAACAAGGTGTTTCCATGAACATGAATTTGCTGACTTGAAATATATGGAATTTACAAGTGCATCTTTTCTTTCCTTTGTCAACTTTATTCCAAATTCAACAAGTGTTTGTAAAGGATTGCAGTCAAACATGTTAAAATTTTTCGAAAGTTTGTTTGCATACTTCTTCTGACAGATAAAAATCCTATTGTTGTTATGCACAACTTCAATTCCTAGAAAATAAGACATAAGTCCTAAGTTTGTTATTTCAAATTCATGCATCATATATTTTTTTTTAAATCATCAATCATACTTAAATTGTTTCTTGTAAGGACCAAATCATCAATGTAAAGAGAAATAATAAGTATATCATTAGACTTATTAACTTTTGTATCTGAGCACTTATCAAAAACATTTTTCTGAAAGACATCAATTATCTTGTTACATGCTCTGGGTGCCTGATTTATTAATACATATAAGGTTTTTTTTTTCAATTTATACACTTTCTCTTCACTTCCTATATTCACAAAATCCGATTATTACTTGACATATACTTCTTCCTCAAGAGGATCATTCCAGAAAGCTGGTTTTATATTTCATTTGATGAATTTTCTAACAATACTGAACAACTAGAGCAAACACCAATCTAACAGTTTCAATTCTCATGATTGGAGAAAAAACTTCTTCATAGTCAACACCAGGGCTTTGTAGATAATCCTTTGCCACCAACCATGCCTTGTACCTTTCAATCTCTCTATCTGGCTTGACTTTTGTTTTGAAAACCCACTTGACATTAATAGCTTTATGTACTTGGTGAATATATGTGACGTCCTATGTGTCATTTTTCTTAATTGTATTTATCTTTTTATTCATTGCTTTCACTTATTTGTTGCTTATTATTGTTTCTTCATATGTAACTGGATCACCATTTGTATACATGGCAAAGTGAACCAATTATCCATCATCATTAATTACCTTAAAATCCCTTAACCTTGTGGATGGTTATTGAATTCGACTTGGTCTCAATGTCGTAATTGGAGTTAAAATGAATGGCTTTTCAATTATAGATGTTACAATATCAGTTGTTTGTTTTTCAACAATAGGAGTTGAATTGCTTTCATCATCAAGCTTAATATGAAGAGGAGCTTATAGTGAATCTTTTTATGTTTCCATCTTCCAATCCCATGCACTTTTTGTCCTATGTTATCTAATTTCTTTTGCCTTTCCTTGGAACATGAGCATATGCAATAGAGCCGAACACCTTCAGGTGTCTTACACAAGGCTTGAATCCGCTTTAGGCTTATTCAAGTGTGACATATTTCACACTTATTTTTGGAGATCTTTTCAACAAGTGAACAGAGCATGAGATATATTTAGCCCAAAAATAATTTGGCTTAAATTACTGATCAATCAGATTCTTGGATGAGGGACCATCTTGGAGACAAATTATCTCTGCCCAAGTACATAGATTCATCCATACCTTTGGTTTTTAGGAAGCTCCTTGTCATATCCATAATAGTTTAATTCTTCCTTTTTGCCACTCTGTTGTGTGGTGTGTAAGGAACTATCATATCATGCTCAATTTCATTTTTTGTACAATATTCTCTAATTCTTTAGAGTTGTATTTACCCTTACCACCAGTACTTAATAATTTCAGGGATTGGCCATTTTGTTTTTACACAAGTGCTTTGTACTTTCTGAAAGTATCAAAAATTTTAGATTTTTAGTTTAAAAACATTAACTTATATTTTCCTACTGAAATCATCAATAAAAGTGACAAAATATCTATTTTTTCCAATTGATAAAATATTCATCGGACCATATACATCAGAATGCACTAACTCTAATGGCTTTATACCAAGCCATGTATTACTTCTTATAATGGTCTCCTATTAAGGCTGAGCATTTAAACCGCCAAATTGAAACTTGACCCAAACCTATCCAAAATGAACCGAAACTGACCCTAGCCTGAATATACATGTTTAGTAGGAGGTTTGAAATTTTAGGCTAAGAGTGGGTTGGTTCGGTTATTCGACTAAGAAAAAATAGAAAGGTTAGGTAATTGAATTGATTGAAAACTTGTAATATAACTATTTTTTATATATATGTTGTTGTGTTATTGGTTCTGGTAGGTTGGTGTATGAAGACATAAAAGGATGCACCACAGTGAATTAAAATCCTAATACTAATTGAGAAAACCTTAGATTTAATTCATTTCACTCTTTTAAGCCCCCTTTCCTAGTTTTCTTTTCCTTTTACCTTCGACTCTCGAGTCTCAATCTCTCTCAATCTGAAGCTTTCCCTTTTATGATTTTCCTTCCTCTTATACCATTGCATTGCTTTTTTCGTTCCTTCTAGTGAAGACTTTGAGTTTTCAAAGAGTTTTGGAACTTAGATGAATTCTCCAAGGCTGAATAACTAGTTTGAAGGGAAATGAATGTTATGGGTTTCTCGGCCATGAAAGATGTGAGTTTATTGGCCAACTCGTCGAAGAAGTGCATGTTTTCTACCTTTTTCGATCTATGGGTGAAAGGAAGTGATATTGATGTATGAGATTTTTCATATTTTTGTCTGATTTGTATAGGTTTAGATTTAGGAATTTCGAATTTGGTAGTTGATTTTTCCTCTAATGGATTGTATTGGGTTAGGAATTTGAAATATTACAATTGATTTTTTGTTATGGGTTGTAATAGTTTTAGAGTTGCTTATTATTATTATTATTTACTTTGAACAATACTTTCTTGGTCTATTCTCTTTCTGAATTTGAAGAATATTTT
Source organism: Quillaja saponaria (assembly GCA_029379385.1). Taxonomy (NCBI): domain Eukaryota; kingdom Viridiplantae; phylum Streptophyta; class Magnoliopsida; order Fabales; family Quillajaceae; genus Quillaja; species Quillaja saponaria. Next base: position 5,183,095 of record CM055615.1, on the reverse strand, counting down.
TTAAAATCAACAACCAACTATTACCGACTAAATTCTGGTGGTTAGAGAATTGAGAAATCGATATTCTCAGTTGTTCATTCGGTTGCAATTTTGACTCGATTGAAAAGGTCGGGTCGGTAAGTAAAATGCCCACAACTGATCTAACCAATCGACTGCTCAACCCTTTCTCTTCTGTTGTGTGCCTAAGAAATGACCCTCAAACAATTTTTCGGGATGTTCTATTATAGGCAAACCCTTCACCATTTCACATCTTGCAAGAAAATTCAAACTTTTAAAATATTAATACCCAAATCTAAGATGACACAACTAGTTTTCATCTTTTACAATTGCACTAAAACATTAATATACAACACTTGTAATTTTAATTTTTCGGGATGTTCTATTATAGGCAAACCCTTCACCATTTCACATCTTGCAAGAAAATTCAAACTTTTAAATTTTTAATACCCAAATCTAAGATGACACAACTAGTTTTCTTCTTTTACAATTGCACTAAAACATTAATATACAACACTTGTAATTTTTACATTAAACATAGGATTCTTTGATAAAGGAGCTTTTAGTGTCATCAAATACTGCAATTTGCTTGTTATGCATCGGTATTTCATATCTTCTTTAAAGAAGTTATCACAGGCTAAGAAGATTATTTTTCATGGTAGGAACATAGAACACATTTGAGATGTATGCCTAATCTTCATTTCTCAGTTGAATGAAGAGTTTGCCTTTTCCCATCACTTTTACTAAGCGCTCATTTGCAAACTTGAAAGTAGTTCTCATGGATTGATCGATATTAACAAATAAATCTGTCATTCCGATCATGTGGTTGGTGCAGTAAGTATCAAGATACCATATGTTACTCTCAGTAACTTCTATATTTTAAACAACCATCAAGAAAACTTGACCTTTACCTTCATTTTCTTGAACAAAACGAGCTTCTTCTCTGTTCTAGTCATATTTTTTTTACTAGCAATTATATGAGTAACAGTCATATTTTTGGCATGCATAACACTAAATATTTGATATTTCATATCAGCCTCTGGCTCGTCCTTGACTTTAACCTCGACCTCGACCTCTTTACAAACTTTTTATATCAAAGTGATGTGAATTATTCTTTTCTTCGTCACTGCTATGAGCATAGTAATTGCTTACTTCTTGTGCACTATGGTGACCTCCTTGACCTTTATCTCCTCTTTCAATGCTTGTATCTTCAACACTTTTGTTATGTATGATGGAATTTTGGCTCTGAAAAGCTTGCTTAATTAACTACAACCAATTGAAACTGATTGTTAGTAACTGTTGGAAATTCTGAGAAACCAAAATTCTCAGTTGTTCATTTGGTTGCAATTTTGACTTAATCGATAAGATCAGGTCAATAGATAAGATGCCCGAAACCGAAATGACCAACTGACTGCTTTGCCCTATCTCCTGTGTTGCTTGCCTCAGATACAACCCTCACACAATTTTTCAAGATGTTCTATCATAAACAAACCCTTAAACATTTCACATCTTGCATGGAAATTTATACTTTTAAAATTTAAATGTCCAAATCTAAAATGCCATTGCTAGTTTTCATTTTTTTCAACCACACTAAGGCATTGATATACATCACCTGAAATTTTTACTTAAAACCTATGGTTCTATGATAAGAGAGCTTTTAAGCTATATCTTATACCCTTTTTCAAGAAGTTTTTGTAAGCTGAGAAGATTGTTTTTCATCATAGGAACATAGCACGCATTTGAAATATATGCATGATCTCCATTTCTTAGTTGAATAAAGATTTTGCCTTTTCCCATCACTTTTACTAAGTAATCATTTGTAAACTTGAGAGTGGATCTTACATATTGATTGATATATCAAATAAATCTCTCATTTTGGTCATGTGGTTAGTGTAACCGATATCAAGATACCATATGTTATTCTCAGTAACTTCTATATTTGAAGCAACCAAAAGAAGAACTTGACTTTGACCACGACCTCTCTGCGAATGTTTCATATTAGAGTGATATGAAACATTATTTTCTTTCTCACTGTCAAGAGCATAGTATTATCTTACTCTCTATCCACCATGGTAACCTCCTTGACCTCTGCCTTGACTTCTGACTTCTTTTTTGATGCTTGTATCTTCAACACTTTTGTTACTTTTGATGGAAATTTAGCTCTAAGCTTGCTCAAATGATTACAACCAACTGAATTCCAGCTGTTGGCAATTCTGAGAAACCAAAATTCTCAGTTGTTCATTCGGTTGCATTTTGGACTAAACCGACAAGGTCAGGTTAGTAGATAAAATACGCATATCTGAGCCAACTAACTGACTGCTTTGCCTTATCTCCTGTGTTGTTTGCCTAAGATACAACCCTCACATAATTTTTCAAGATGTTCTATCATAGGCAAACCCTTCACCATTTCAAATCTTGCAAGCAAATTTAGACTTTTAAAATTTAAATGTCCAAATCTAAGATGCCAAAACCAGTTTTCATTTTTCATAACCACACTAAGGCATTGATATACATCACTTATAAATTTATTTAAAGCATATGGTTCATTGATAAGGGAGTTGTTAGAAAGAGTGTACCTTTGTCATCAAATATTGCAATTTGCTTGTTATGCATTTGAATTTCATATTTTTTTTCAAGAAGCTGTCCCAGGCTGTGAAGATTGTTTTTCATGCCAGGAGCATAAAATACATTTGAGATGCATGCATGATCTCCATTTCTCATTTGAATAAAGATTATGCCTTTTCCCAACGCTGGTACTAAGAAATCATCTGCAAACTTGACACTGGATTTTACAAATTGATGGATACCAGCAAATAAATATCTCATTCTGATTATGTGGTTAATGTAGTTGGTTTCAAGCTACCATATGTTTCTCTGTAACTTCTATATTTGAAGCAACCATCATGGGAACTTGACCTTCTCCTTCATCTTCTTGAACAAAACGAGCTTCTTCTTCATTTTGATCATATTTCTTTGACTAGCAATCATATGAGCAATGGTCATAGTTTTGACATGCATAGCATTGAATATTTGATTTTTCATATTTGCCTCGGCCTTATTCTTAACTTTGGCCTCGACCTCCACCTCTCTGTAAACTTTTCATATCAGAGTTATTTGACTCATTCTTTTCTTTCTTACTGTCATGAGCATAGTAATTGCTTACTTCTCATCCACCATAGTGACATTCTTGATGTTATAACTCAACATCGTGAAATCAAGTTTTAAATATAATGTGTGAATTTTTGATTTAAAATAATAAATACATAAATAAATTAAATAAATAATAATATAAATAAACATATTGTAATTCGATATTTTATTATACGTTTTAATATTTTATGTACAACCTATATTATGAATCAAGTAAATTAAAGTGAATGAGTTACTAGCACTTATATATATATAGAATAATCCCCACTGCAAATAGAAATATTAACTTTGACTTGACTTTAGATTTTTTTTACTCTACTCTATCATTACTTATAATCTCTTTTTCTTTGTTTGGTTGATTTTTCCACAACCATATTTGCTTGTCTTTTTTATTCCAATGGGTTCTAGAGATGTTTGGATGCTTTCTCACCTTCAGCCATGGGAACATAATCAAATTTTGTCTTCATCGCCTCTGCTCTCGCATTCCCACTCAGTCCTCCAAACTTCCAGATTTCCAAGTCTTATATGCAAAAACAGAGTAATTGCTGCCACATGAAACTTCCTTGGGTTCTTTAACATCATCAACAATTTTCCATCCCCTTTAACTTTTCTACTACTTCCATTGACTTCATTGACCAACATTTTAATGTTTGAAAGCCCTAGGGAGGTTGGCACCAATAGCCCACTCTTCAGTACATAAGGTCACGTCCTAAAAACATCTAATACCCAATATTGGACAACAGTCTCTGTGCTTCATTGTGGTTTGTCATGCTAAGAGCTATAATCAGTGTAAGAGTATTTAAATGCTCTAAAATAATTTCCCAGTTGAATTACAATTTATATCCTCGTGTTATTTATGATAAAACTCGTTACTGTGCTTAACCCGTGTTTAATCTCATTAAAAGTCATACTCGTGACTTGTTGCCCATCATATCTAATAAGTGGTGTTAACAGTGAATTTGCCAAGATCCTTGACAAATTGAAGGAATTAGATATTGAAAATGATTGGATGGGAGGAATTCTTATGGGATGATGTACTAGTATTATATAATAAGTCTACAACTTTATGGGAATAAAGTTTATGTATAATTTGAACACTTATATAATAGACCACACTTTTTAATTCTAGTGTATAGTGCTTAGGTTATGGAAATGTTGGAGTCATTATGATTTATATGCAAAACAGTAATAAGGAAACATCAATACTATAACATCTGTTAAGTAAGATATGCAAGTAACATAAAGTAAACACAAACAATCGACTCATCTATATAAAATATTTACTAAAATATTCATAGAATTAAAATTAATTATGCACAAAGAATATGAGGTTCATTGAAGATAAAAAATGGTAATAATGATAAGAGTACATAGCTTAATTTTAATGAAATCTAAATAATGAGTCTAATTCAAATTTAACATTTGAAATATGATAAGAACTAGAAGTGAATGATTCATATTGATTTATTGGTGTAGTTATATAAGTGTATGTATATATATGATTTAGAAAGAAATATGCTTATAAGATGTTTGATAGAATGACTATGAGAAATTAAATGTTAGTACATGTATAGGAGTAGAATTATATAAGCTTTATAAGTAATTAAAAGGGGGAAAACAGGGTCAGATTTTATAAGCTAGAGAAATTGGTAATTCGGGTGTTTACAGAATTGAATTAGTTTAGGAGTCCTAAAGATAAAATGTAGCTTAGGGTATTGAGATAATATTTGGAAATTTTCCTAAATTGGTTTCAAGTATATTTTTTGTTAGACCTGTTAGACTGAAACTAGGTTTTTGCAAAACTTTAGGCAAGCTTTCATTCAGTCCAAAAGACTTCGTCCGAGGTTATAATTAGAATTAGCTTAGGACATCTGAATAAATTTTTTTCATAACATATTAAGGGACAATAATGGAGTGATTTAGGTCTTAATTCCATGTTATGTGTATTTTGGAGGTGTTGGAAGTCATGGTTGTGATTTTTGGGTTTTGACTGTACCTGTTTTAGAAAAAACTAATGTTAGGGGGTCTTAATGGATGAATTGAGAGTAAATTTTTGAAGATTAAATGTTCCTAAAATCTTTATAAAGAAGTCTAAAAAGTTATATGATTTAATTTCCAAGTATGAGAATTGTATAAGCATTAGAATCTTGTTCTAACAACCAGAAATTATAAGAGTGCCCTGTTTATGTTCATGTGAGGAATTGAGGGAGTTCATGGCTGATTTTAGGAGAATTTTTTAAATAAGAAAGATAGCTAACTTCCTAAAGATAATGTTTGAACTTAGTTTTGTTGAAATTGGTTAAGTTGATTGCAGCTTTGAAAAATGTTGTTGAACTAAGTGGCTCGTGAATGAACAAGATTGGTAAACGGTGAGTGGATTATGTGCTCTTTGGTTGCTAGATTATTATGTGAATTTTGAATAAATGTGTTATATGTAAAAATAAGCATGTCTAGTGTTTAATTGAGTTATTTGAATTATGTTTGATATTCGAAATTGTTTGTGGTTAATAAGAGCTAACGAACTGAAATTTTCTTTGAGATGATTTTTACTTCCGAAATTGAAATCCAGGTGCACCTAGGATATTCTGATTCTGATAAGTGTTTTAAAATATTTGAGTGCTCAGCTTAAGTGGGATGGAATATGTACAGGGAATATATTTTGGTGTGCGGGTGAAAAAATGCTAGGTGGGAGGATATCTATTATGCAGGGCAAAGTTACTTGGTTGGTCTTTTATGTGCTTTGATTACTTTGATTGTTTTTATTGGATTGTACCGAGAACTACTTGAACTGCTCTTGTTAAGTTTTATGTTTTCTGTAATTGTATATGTGTAACCTTAGTGGTTTTAAAATTTATGATATGTTGATATTGATTGACTATATATGTGTGTCAAGTGATGCTAATTTTTCTAGTCATTGAGTTTGTAGGACTTACCTATTTTCTGTTGTTGTTTTTTTAGTAACAAGATTTCAGTATATTTCATTGTGGAGCTCATAACTTGCCAATAGCATGTGGCAAGGTAATTCTTTGGAATCTCATACTTAAAGCTAAAAGATGGAAGTTTATAGTCACCTAAGGGTTTTGAATGTTGTGTTTGATTTTGTGTAATAGTTTAATAGTTATTGTTTATTATATTGTTAAAGTGAAGCTCTTTTGAGTATACTATAATCATTATGGTCAAGTTGTTTGTAAACAAGATTATGTGTTTGTATTTTTGTGCATGTTCCATATTGCGGGGAATCTCATCCGAAATTTTAGTAAATGTTATATGTTCAATAATAAGTCCATGTATTTAATTTAATTCAATAAAGTTTTGTCTTGGTTTTAAATAAAATTGTTCGAGAGTTATATGTGTTCAATTGTAGTAAAATTAGGGTTACAGAGGTTTGATTATCCAATTCTCTAGCCAGTCATGCCTTCGTGAGGGGTGTGACACTCGACCTTTGGGTCGATCTCTGCCTCCTCATTCAGTGCTTGCATCTTCAGCACTTTTGATGGAAATTTGGCTTTGAAAAGCTTGCTCGTTTGATTTTTCTGAGGACTTTTCATTCAGTCACTGCATATGAGCTTCTAAGGAGCCTTGTAACTCATTAATTGTCATCTCTTCTAACATTTTGGACTCTTTAATAGCCACGACAATGTGTTCAAATTTCATTGTCAATGTTCATAGGATTTTCTCAATAATGGTTAGGTTTTCAACTTTACCTCCATTTGTTCTCAATTTATTTAAAAAAACAAGAACTCGTGAAATATAAACAGAAATATTTTCATTATTTTTCACTTGTAAGAGTTTAAACTAACGCTTTAAAGTTTGAAATCTTACCTTTTTCACCTTCTCAACTCTTTTGTAGGATCAATCTAACATGCCCCACACTTCTTTTGTGGCGGTCGCTCAAACAATCTTCTCGAAAATGATATTACCCACGCTTTGGTGGATTAAAAATATTGCCTTTTGATCTTTCTTCTTGTTGTCATGATTGGTTTGTCTCTGAGTTTCAGTTGAATTCTCTACATGATCTGAAACTTTATTCTCTACAACATCCAGAATTTCTAGATAGCCAAAGAGTACTTTCATTTGTGTACTCCATCTATCAAAGTTACTCCCATGTAACACAAGAAAGTTAGGATGAAAACCACCATTAGTATTTGCCATTACTTGGCTCTAACACTAGTGTTAACTTGAACCACCACATTTATATTATTTAGGAGAATTGAAAACAAAAGAATTTAGTTTTCATAAAATGGCACACTTTAGAAATGAATGAGAACTCCTATTTATATGATTAAAATAACAATCAGAAATAAAGTTAAAGTCCTTAAAATATAAAACCTAAATCAATGCAATATCAATTGAAATAAAACTTTAAGAGATAAATCTAGACAATAATTTTGAATTTATATTCGCCATCATTTTTTCTTCTTCTTAATTTGAGCTTGTTTACACACAAAAGCATTCTGTCATGAATTGAGTTGAAGTGCTTTACTGCTTTGTTTATATAAATCTTCAAATTTTGATTTTGGTTAAGGAATAACTTGACTTTGCTTATTTTTGATTTGAACTAAGTTTAATTCCTACTGACATGAGATGTACTGAGCGCGAGAACACACAAATTTTGACTAGTCTATGTTTACAATGGCCCAATGTTTGCATCTCCTTTCATTAGTTAAATTTACATCTCCCTTTATATTACATCTTCAAAACAATACCATTTTTTACTTTCATTATGATGTTAATATGAGTTGTTAAGCAACCAAAAAGGAGAATAGGATTTTCAATTCTCTTCTTGTTAATGGATTAAGCAAACAATCAATAAGCTTGTTAACAATGTAACTTTTTCTTTAAAAATAAAATAAAATTGTTTCTTATTCTTCCTTAGGTTTTTTTCCTTGTATTATCTGTTTTAATTATTCCTTCTAGTTGGTTAATTAGATTCTAAGAACAAAGAAAACCAAATAATGGAAATTAAAGACTCATAGTTGATATTGATGCCCTACATCTTTTCTTAGTTTAGGCTTTTTCTTTTAACTCTACAAATTGTTTTGTTTTAGCAGTATGAATGAGTTATGGTGATTTGATTTTCAAATGGTGAAGGCCTCCAAATTTCAATTATAATTATTAAACATGGAGTTCATGTCAACTTTTTTTATTCATAAATCATTTGCATGCTAGTTGTTTGATTTGGGTTATATTTAGTTATAACTTTTATAGTTAGATAATAAACTGTCTTTAAATTTTAGTTAGCTAGTTTGGAAGCGAGGTTGTTTAATCCTTGTATGAGTTTTAGATTTATTTCTTTACACATATTTGCTATTACCTTGCCTTCTACTTTTTGGTGTGAGGCATTTAACTATCTTTTGTCTTAGCTTTAAATCATTTTAACATGCCACAATTATGTCATGGTATTCTAATTTTAGAGTTATGAAATTTATACTCAAGCTTTTGTGCTTGGAGCTTTGAATTATAAGTGTTGTCTATACTTAGTTGGCTTTCTCTTTTTTTCTCTTTTCAGTTTGATCGATAGATTTGATATCCCAATTTGGTAGTTGAAATCACGATTCAATTTAATATATTGTATGCGTTACATTGTCATCTAATGCAATATTAGGTGTTATTACGTATGAAATTGTTTTGATTTAGTACCATTAATTTAAATATTTCATTTTAAGCTAGATCTATCTAGTATACGTGAATGTTGTGTTGGATAGATATTTGATCAACTTGCTTTTAATTAGTAGGCCCAACTTTGATGTTAAAGCATGATTCAATGTAGTGTATGCCAACTTTTAAGCGGTTAATTGTTTATTATCATTTTTTTTTTGCTTTAGATATACCATATGCGCATTCAATTAAAGAAAACCATTAGATTCTTGTATAAGAATAATTACAAATTAGTTGAATATATTTGATGATGATCCTAGAATTGTACAAATTAGGTGGACAATTTAGGAAAGCATTACATCATTCGCTACAGTAGTATGCCAAATTCTTCATTCACTTAGTTGATAATTTAGTGACATTTCTCTATATTCTCTAGGTGCATAATTAGACATTATCTATATAGTGTACTTTAGAGACCACAAGAAAATGCTGCCAGTTTTTCACCAAGTTGTGACAAATGGATTAGACTACTCACTAGAATGAGTATGTTGTTTTTTGAATGGGATTATAGGATCTTACCTTTAGGATGCAGTTGATGGAGTTAGATAGTATGCATATGAAATTCACAATAATGGACGTCAAATGGTTTTGCCCTTAATGCAGAATTAAATAATGTTGATTGATCAAAGTTGGATGGACAAATGGGTGTGAACAATGCTCTTACATTTGAATTCATGGATGGTATTGAAGTATTCCTTGATTTTGTTGTCCTTACAAGGTTTGTGATAACAATAAATTTCTAAATAGAGACAAAGTCACTATACATTTTTATAAGAAGGGTTTTTCAGAGCCTACAAAAGAAGAACTTATCATGGAGAGGCTTATACTGAAATTGATTTTTAAGGTTCAAGTGTTGTTAGGGAATATAGTTTAGAGATACTAATAGGATGACAGAGATGATAATGGATGCGAATGCTCCTGATTTCAATTGGGAGCCTAAAGATTCGACTCCTAAAGGTGTAAAATTCTTTGAAATGTTGGCATTTGCTGATAAGCCGGTCTGGGAAGGGTGAAAGGACAATATGATTTTATCGGCTATGACATAACTCTTGAATTGTAAATCATAGAATAATATAATTAAGTATTGTTTTAATAAGTTGATGTCAATAATCAAGAGTTCATTGCTTGATACCAAGAAGTTGCCATCTAGTTTTTACTTATCAAAGAAGATGGTGAAGGAGTTAGGACTCGGATATGACAAAATTGATGTTTTCCAAATCAATGTCAACTATATTACAAAGAAATGAAGGTTAAGACAAAGTGTGAACATTGTGGTTTTTCTCGTTTCAAACCCTGTAATAACATGCAACAAAAGATCTTGTGTTATCTTTCAATCACCAATAGGCTTGAGAAACTTTATATGTCCGACGCCTGCACCTCCCTATGAGATGGTATAAGGAGGGTAAATGTAAAAGCCAGACATAATGATACACCACTTTAAAGGTGAGGCACGAAAACACTTTGATGATACTTATCCTAAAAGGAAAAATGAAACTTGAAATGCTAGACTTAGTCTATCAATAGATAGGTCCAATTCTTTTGGTAATTTTGGATCCTAATATTCTTGTTTGCTAGTCATTGTCACTCCTTATAATCTACCATCAGGCATGTGCATCAGATAACATTGCTTATTCCTGGTCTGCAACACCCACGAAAGAATTTGGATGTGTATATGGCCGTTAATAGATGAGTTGAAGAATTTATGGAATAGCAATGAGGTAACTAATGACAAAACATTGAAATAGAACTTTACCATGAGAGCTGTCATAATGTGGATGATTTGCGACTTCCTACCATATTTCATGGTTTTTCGCTGGAATACTTATAGTATAATGGTATGCCCTATTTGTATGGAAAAACACAACTTTTATACTACATAATGGAGGAAAAAAATACTAGCTTAATTTTCATGAACTATTCTTGTCTAAAAAATCATCTTTTTCGATGACAACATAACATTTTTACATAATCACTATTGAAAGAGACCCACATCCACCTAAGTTATCTAGTGAAGAAGTTTTGAGCCGAGTTATGACATCTTATAAAAAACAATAGGCACTAATCATAATAGTAAAATAGATATTTGTTTGACGATCGTGGAGTACATACACATAGTTGTGACAAATAAGACTTGTAAGAAAAAATGGTACCTTATTAGGATCAATATGGTGCATTTATGCATGCTTAGATGTTTAGTCAAGTAAACTTTAAAAATCAAGGCACAAGAGAGGGCTCAAAATAGTAATATAGACATATGTTTGGCAAGATAGGAATACAAGCACTTCCTTAGGGGAGAATAATACTTGTAAGAACACATTGTTTGTCATTTGTGTAAAGGGGTGCATTTTATGCTTCATTATGTGTTTAGAGTGGTAAACTTTTAAAATTTGGGGTTCGGGAGGCAAAACAATAAACTAGATATCCTTTTGATGAGCTAAGTGTACCAGTATGTTTGTGGAGGTGGATAAGACATATAGGAACAAGCCTTTTATCCTTAGGGTCAACAGGGTGCAATTTCTACTTAAATATGTGTTTAAATTAGTAAAGAGTGAAAAATAGGCCTTCAGGGGGTAAAATAGTAAAATAAACATTTGTTTGATGACTGGGAGTATCGACATGTTTGTGGTGACAAATAAGACTTGTAAGAAAAAATGGTTTCTTATTTTGACCAACAAGGTTCGTTTTATGGATGTTTAAGTGTTTATCAAGTAAACTCTAAAAATTGGGGCTTCAGGCTGGGGTAAAATAGTAAAACATACATCCATTTAATGACCCAAGAGTACCGGCATATGGAATGAGTAAAACATGTAGGAACAAATAGTTTGTCATTTAAGTAAACGGGGAGTATTTGATGCTTAAATATGTGTTTAGAGCAATAAACTTTGAAAAACAAGGATTTACGTGGGGCAAAGAAGTATAATAAACATTTGTTTAAAAAGGCTAGAGTATCGGTACATCTGTGCTTATGAATAAGACTTATGGGAACAAATTGTTTGTTGTTTGGGTCAATAGGGTGCGTATTATGATTAAATATATGTTTAAAGTTGTAAACTATGAAAAATGAGGCTTAAGGAGGAGGCAAAGTAGTAAAATAAACATTTGTTTGATGAGCCGAGTGTATTGGCAGTCCGTAGTGATGAATAAGACTTGTAAGAATAAATGGTTCCTCATTTGGACCAATGGGGTGTATTTTCTGCATGTTTAGGTGTTTAGTCATGTATATTTTAAAAATTAAGTCTCGGGAGGCAAAATGTCAAATCGACTTTCGTTTATTGAGTCGGATTACCTAAATGTCCTCAATAACAAATAAGACATGTAGAAACAACTAGTTTTTTCATAGAAACTAAGGGGGTGAATTTTTTGCATGTTTACGTGTTTAGTCAAGTAAACTTTGAAAAATAGGGTTAGGGATAGGGGCAAAAATATCAAATAGACTTTCATTTAGCAAGCTGAAAGAATAGACATGTCCATGATGACAAATAAGACTTGTGGGAACAAACAGTTCCTCATTTGGACTAACAAAGTGAATTTTATGCTTGTTTTTATGTTTAGTCATGTAAACTTTAAAAAACAGGGCTCGAAAGGCAAAACTGTCAAATAGAATTTTGTTTAGTGAGCTAGGAGTATCAGAACGTCCGCTGTGATAAATAAGACTTCTAGGAATAAACTATTTCTCTTTTGGAACAATGGGGGTAAATTTTATGCATGTTTATGAATTCTTACCTTAGTAAACTCTCAAAGTAAATTAATGATAATGAATTATTATCAAGGCTTACAGGGCAATGATTAATCATCGGCTGCTTCATGTACTTAAATTTGACCCTATAAAAAGACCACTAGTAAATTAGGACTTTCTAGTGAGCTCATACTTTATTTTATGATAGATATATTAGATTGTGTTAATATCATGAGTAAATAATATCATTTATGTAGTATTAATATTTATTAAGTTGTTCTAAAAAAAATAAAAAATTATATAATTGTAGTTATTTATTAGATTAAACTAAGGGAGGGCATTTTTGTCGTTACCCTCCCTTATCCCATCTTCCCTTTGTATACCTTATATAACCGTGAAACCACACAAAGTCAAAATCTGTAACTTTTCTTTCTCTTATCCATTCTGCCACCCAATTGCCTTAAATTCTTTCTCTTCCTCCTAATGCTCATAATTATTTCTCTTCATCCTTTGGCCGGCCACAATAATAAGCCTTTCTTTTTGTAGTCCAACTTATATTTGTGAAGTGTTTCATATGCCAAGGACTCATATGAAGCATTCCCTTTTCGTTACCCAAGCTACTAGAAGCAAGGTAGGAGATCAATGCAGTAATTTCTTCATACTTTTCCTATTATTGTTTCTAGCTTTGCTCTTCTTCTTCTTTTCTATTATTTAACCCATTATTAGTTCATTGGAAAGTCTACCTAGCCTTGCTTATCAAATTGAGTTGGATAAGTTTAACTTTTAGTCTAAAGCTTAATTGTTTACTATTTATTAGTCCATCATACTTTGTTGAACTTTGTGTATATTAAAATTTTAGGCCTAGCATAAATGAAATAACTATTTACTATTGAGGTCACTAGAGTAATGCTAGAGATCTAAAATTTTATTGGAATGAAATATTGGTTGGTTAATTAGTTGGTACTCACTTATGGTAGGAATTCTAACGCTAAGCCTTGATTAGAAATATCTTTATTTACAAGATTGTTAGCTTTATTTTGAAACTTTATCATTATCTGAATATTATGGCAATGTTATCATTTTAGCTTCTTCGGAGACTCCTCTTAGAATCGTGTGATCGTTTGATTGGAATCACTTAGGTTAGCATGATTTGTGAGTAGATAATGCCCACTATGACACTTTTAATTTTACTAATATCTCCCATGCACACTTATATTCCATAGAAAAATTATACGTTTCTTTTTTAGTTCTTATCAAATCTTGGTTAATTAAGTACATATATTTTATCTTTAGCTACGAATACATACATATATATGTATACCAACTTATTTTATCTTCTAGAATGTAAAGCATTGGAATTTGTAGGACAAGCCATTCAATTTACTTAGTTTTTGTTTAGGAATGTTTGAAAATATGAGTTGGTATATATATATATATATATATATGTATGTATATGTATACCAACTTATTTTATCTTCTATAATGTAGAGCTTAGGAATTTGTAGGACAAGCCTTTCGATTTACTTAGTTTTTGTTTAGCAATGTTTGAAAATATGAGTTGGTGGTCATTTATCTTGAGATGTTAGTTGATATTTATGATATTTGAATTTATTTGGTTATAAGACCAACTTGTGAATTGGAGTTGCATGGTAAATGATGAAAATTTGTTTTGTTAATTATATATGAATATGGCGAACTTATTTGCGAAAATGTTGAATTTGATATAGATATAGAGAATTAGTATTGTTAGGAAATGTTATGGATGTTGAAACATTTTATTGGATATGTTATATTTGTTATGGAGGAAACCTTGATAGAATACCATAGCTAACAGTGGTGATATTAGCCTTGGTGCACCTTGATTCGACCTTAGCTAGCAAGGGTGTTACTAGTTGTGTGTTAGGCTAGACAAGTGGATTAGATGTTTGGGCCATATAGAATGGCATGGATTTGGATGCTTAGTAAGCAAGGCTGATGCTGACCTTTGATTTGTCATAACATTCTATCTTAGAATCCTCCATTTTTCTCTATGCTATAATTTTCTCTCTAAATTGGAAGATGACTCTTCATTTCAAATTATTATGTTATTCATATACTCTTATGGCTAGACTTTTGATGAAACAAAACTAATTTATTTTATCTTAAAACATTTTATGGATATTTTCTTCAAAATTATATTAGCTTCATGTTAGTATGTTACATTCATTTCTTTAAATTGTTTTACCCTTCATAAAGTTCTTGATTTATACTTGTCTTACTTCCGTTGTGGTGTGTGTTGTCTGGTCACTAGGTCTATGACTCATTATTATGGTTAATTATTTCTTTTAGATTGTTGATTGGCTTGAGACCAATTCATATAGCTTAGAGAAAGCTACAATCTTTTGGAATTGGTAGGCACAGCTTGATCTAACCCACATTACTTTGTATTTGAAATCTTTGTGACTTGTATAAATAACTAATTAGTTCGCAGTGCATTTGGACTTGTTGTAATATGAATTATATTGAAAGTTGTATTTCATTTGTCTTTGAATGTACTTTGTTTAGAGGCTAGTTGAGATTCAGATAGGCCTTAGTGCTTGTCAGGTTTCCTTTTGTGAGTCATAACCTTTAGGTTATCACAGCCCCTCTAAATCTCCTAATTAAAAAAAAAAAAATTCAAATTCAAGAAAATGAGTACCCAGAGGTTCATTGCCCATGCGGTTATGATGGAAGTGTTATAAGGGAAATCAAAAGCCAAGGGAACTATTGTAGGAATGGTATTATATATAGTTGCCCCTATTGACAAAGTAATTTTTCAATTTCTTTTCTTCTATTTAATTTTCATAACTTTCCATACTAATAAATGTTTTTGTTCATTAATATCTTAATTCACAATACATCTATCTATGTTAAATATGCATTGCATATCATATTGTTATAACTCGATATTTTAGTGTTGCATTTTAGAATATTTACATGTAACTTGTGGTTATAAGGGAAAAAAAAGAAAAGTAAATTAAAATGCATAAATATTTAACATATATATACTTGTATCAAGGATTGATTTGCCCCACAACTTTATATTTATTGACTTTGACTCATTTTTTTATTTTTGTTTTTCCCTTTTTTTTTTCACTTTTTTTTTTCTTTATTTCCCCTCCCACCGCCTCTATTTTTCTTTTATTTCTCTACCTCTCAAGTGTTCATTTCATGCCCTACTTCTATCCCTATTGTTCTGCCTGTGAAAGTCTCCTTGTAGTCATGTGAAACTTTCCTCTTTCCAACCAATCCTTCTTTGCTTTTCACTTTGCTTTGGTTGGTCCATGATTTCAGCTAGCAGAGGATTGCTAGCTGCCTAGAAAACGTGAAGCAGTAACCCTGTTTTAGGCGTTGCAACAACCAAGAGAGTCTTGTAATCCATCCTTGGTTGAAGCTTGGTCCTTCCTTATGTTGCCATGCTGGTGTGAGAGCAAAGAGCAAGCTATGAGTAGCAACAGCAGGGGCATTGACTAGATGCTGAAATACCTCTTGTTATGCCTTGTTTTTTGCCTTTTGTGGCTGAATGGTTAAAGGAAGTTCCAACACCCTCTTTGTCTAGCCGTAAGGAAGGATTAGAAGGGTAGTCAATGGCAACAGCAAGTTGCCTAGTGAGTTGTTAGGGTTAAGGTTAGGGTTAGGGTTGGTAGTTTAAACTACCTCCAAAATCCAAGTATTATCTTATTTTCTTAAGGTTTAACCTTGATCCTTCCTTGTTTGTTGAAAATTAAATGTAGGATTTAATTTAGATGTGAATAGAAGTTTAGGAACAAGGAACATATATGGTAGTTATATGATTATTGGAAAAAGAAGTCTTGGAATTCAAATATGTTGATGTTGGAATTGTATACTTCAAGCTTTTGATGAATTTTAAATAATTAGACCAACTTGAATTCAATGTTGGAATATAAGTAAGATGTGAATTGATGGATTTATGTTGATTTTCTTGGATGCTTTTTTATTTTTAATTACTGGTTGGATCGGGTGACTAGGTTAAGATTTTTTGAATCCTGAGTGAACATGACATTATGTTTTAATGTTTATTAAATTACTTTTTTATATATAAATACTAAGTCTAACTATAAAATATTACTATATATATATTAGATTTTATAATATTGTTAAATATACATCATTGTTTCATCTTTTAATTTTATTTTGTAATGTTAGACATTTTAATTTATGTTGATTTAGTTAAAAAACCTATAACTTGATATTGTTTTTATTACTTTGAATTTTAATTTTCCACCCACTCGACCTATCTAACCTACTCAACTTTTCAAAGTTCGGGTGGAATTTTTAGTCACCCAAATTAGTCGAGTTAGGTAACATTTTACCTTCACTCGAACCAACTTGTTCAGGTGCACACCGCTAATATGTAGAGTGAAACTAAGAAACTTTGTTACTTTACCAATGACTAAAGATAATACTGAAAATGTGGTGCTGATGCATTCAAGCTTTTTTCCAAGATCAAGAAACCCAATTTCTAGCTCTGGTTACTCTTGGAGATTATGATAATCTCCCTGAATGACTTCACGATAGAAATATGATAGAAGAAATTAATCAAAATAAGCTTCTTCAATCAAAGTGTAAAAAACGTGCAAGGGTAATTGTTAATTATGATTTTATTAATGACAATAAAATCATCTCAATTAAAGAAGAAGACGATGATAAAGAGGAAGAGTTGATAGATGAAAGTGATGATAATTAGTTATATACTTATAAATATGCAAGTATATTCATATATAGTTCTTATCTTAAGACAATGTTATTTTCTAGCTAGTTTTTTTTTTTTAAATACATTTTATAAATAACTAACATAATCATATAACCTATTGCGTCATGTACATATATATATTACACAGTTATTCCTTGAGGTATGGATTCTTTTAATTTCATTTTCTTTATGGGATTCTAAAATAGTATATTATACTCAAATTATACTTTAAATACAAAATCTTTGGGATTGGGAGACAAAATGGGGAAATGCAAGTCCATTTTGGATTTTGGGTGCACTGGCACAACTATGGGGATGAATAAAACTTATAGGAAGAAACAAAAAACCATTTAGATCAACATTTATGATATTTGGTCAAACTTTGAGTTTCAAAGTAAAAACTTACCAAGTTTGGGTTCGGGTGGCAAAATGATCAAATGCAAGTTCATTCTGGATTCCGAGTATACCAATACAATCATAGGGACAAATAAGACTTATAGGAAGAAATAATTTGGATAGACAGTTAGAATAGTATGCCAAACTTAGTTTCAAGGCAAAACTTAAAAAAGTTGGGTTTTGGGACAAAATGGTCAAATACTAGTTAGTTTCAAATTTCGGGAGTACTGACATAACCATGGGGATGAATAAGACTTGTAGGAAAAAACAAAATGTCATTTGGATTAATGATTAGGATATTAGGTCAATGTTACAATTTCAAGGTAAAAGCTTTGTAACTCTAGGCTCGGGGGCCAAAACAGTCAAATACAAATCCGTTTTGGATTCCCAGAGTACCAACATAACCATGGAAATGAATAAGACCTATAGGAAGAAACAAAATGTCATTTGGATTAACAGTTAGGATATTAGGCCCATGTTGTAGTTTCAAGGTAAAAGCTTTGTAACTCTAAGTTCGGTTAGGAAAAACTGTCAAATACAATCCGTTTTGAATTTTGAGAATACCAGCAAAACTATAGGGACAAATAAAACCTGTAGGAAGAAATATAATACATTTTGGATCAATAGTTCGAATATTATAACAATGTTACAATTTCAAGGCAAAACCTTAGAAAAATTTACTTAATTTTTCTAAGTTACAATTTTAAGTTATAACTCTCATAACCCAATATCGTTAAATCGAGCTTTAAGATATAATGTGTAAATTTACATTATAAAATAAACAAATTAAATAAATAACAGTGTGACCAAGTAAATTCAAATGAATGATTAATTAATGCATAGATATATATAGATTTGATCTCCATGACAAGTAAACAAAACAAGTAAACAATATAATTAGACATATGCCTAAATATATATAAACAAAGCAAGAAAAAATGTGCACCACATATTTAAAAAGCTTACGTTGACCTTGACTTGCCTTTTCTTTTTCTTTTTTTTTTCCCTTTCCTCCTTCTTTGGCCAACATATTTTTCTTCCAATTTCTCAATTGTTCTAGCTTGTTTTAGTTGCTTTGTTCCTTCTTACTTGGCCGTGAGAGCTTCCCAAGAGCATCCATGTCCTTGTCCTCTTTTGCAACAAATTCTCTATTTTTTTTTCCTTGTTTCCATTGTAACTTGTTAGCTATTTAAGAATTGCTAATCGAGAACGCCAAATAGTCTTAGCAACTGTGAATTGAGCTCTCTATTTTGGTGTTTTAGTGTTTTGGCCACTTGTGTTTGAGGGGCTCCTTCATGTTCTTCCCTCTCAATCTTCGAAGGTTTTAATTGGAGGTTTTTCAAGCTGCTGTCATGTTTAGCTCTTTAGCAACAACGTTCTCTTGGTGGTTACCCTATTCTTGGTTATGGACTCCATGTTTAGTGCTAATTATGAGCTTTAAAGTGCTGGATGGTGGATAGGCTGCAGGGGAATGAATCTTGTAGTTACGACGTGCAGCTTTCCTTCAATACCAAGTTGGCATGACAATTTGTATGGAGGGTGGCAACAATTTGGTTACTCGGTAAGAAGGGTGAGCTGCCTTCACTTGTTGAATTCTTTGATAATTCTTTGAGTTGAAGTAGGTTGTGGTTGTTTGATGAATTAAGGGTATGAAATTAGTGAGCTATGAATGATAAGGGTTATTGGGTTAAGGGTGATTACAAGCATGGTAACCATGTTAATGGTGGAGTTGGTATCAATTGTTGTCAAAATTCTATAATCCAAGTTGTTGGTGACTTCTAAATAATGAATCTAACTTTAAAATTAATTCTAGGAATGTAATAAAATAAGAATTAATATGAATTGTATAGATTTTGTGGAGTATGTGTATGTGTGTATACATACACATGAATGAAACTAGATCATGTCTTTAAGGTGTATGATAAAATGCCTACAAGAAAACTAGTTACAACTTTTGAGTAAATCCTGGTAGATTTAAGTCTTGATGGCTAGTTGTTGTTGGAATTTGAATAAAAGCTCATGTACAAGTGCAAAGAATGGTTAGTTAATGTTGTGATTGAGAGGTTATATGAAATTGAGTAGTGAGTAGGAGCAAAGGAGGGTTAGTTATGGGTAAAGTGTTGAAAAATGAGAATTAGGAGATTTTTGAAAGGATGCAGGGTCAAAATTTGTGGGTTAAAGAAATCTTGTGTTTCAAGGCTGAATAAATTAAGAGTTCTAAAGAGAAAATGTAGCTTAGGGTCTTGAGATAATGTTTGCAAAATTTTGTAACTTGATTCCAATTATATTTGTTGGTTGAGTTATTAGACTGTAGCTAGGTCCATCTAGGATTTTTAGTCAGTTTCAGTCAATCCAGGAGATTTCGTCAGGGGTTGTGGTTGGAATTAGCTAAGGACCTCTAAAATAAAGTTGTTCCTAACATATCAAATGATAAATCTAGAGTTGTACAGGTCTCAATTCCTTGTTGTATGTATTTTAGAGGTGTTGGAAGTCATGGTTATGATTTTTGGGTCTTGACTAATCCTGTTTTGAAGTAATTGAGATTAGGGGGTCTTAAGGATGAATTAGGAGTAGAGTTATAAAGATGAAATGTTCCTAACATCTTGAAAAACTATACTAAAAAGTTTTGTAATTTAATTTCCAAGGATGAGAATTTTATAAGCATCAAAATTAGAGATTGGCAACTACGAATTTTACGAGAGCCCTGTTTTTGTTCATGTGAGGAATCGAGTGAGTTCAGGGCTGATTTTAGGAAAAGTTTCTAAGTAAGAAAGATAGATAACTTCCTAAAGTTAATATTTCAACTTGGTTTTATTAAATTTGGTTAAGTATATAATTTAAAAGCAAGCGTATCTCCAAGGTAGTTGTGAAATGCCTAAAAAAGAGAATATAGTAAAATGAGATCTTGAATGTTAAGTAGTATGTGAACTTAAATAAATAATCTAAAAGCAAGAACAAAGAAAATGTGGTTCAGTGGTTAGGAAATATAAATTTTAGAATTTAATGGTATTAATATTGAAATGACATGATTCAAGCTCTCGAATAAATTTAAAAAGAGTAACTCACTTTGGATTCAATGCTAGAAAATAAAAATGTTGAAAGTATAAGTTAGTATTAATTTCTTAGTAGGAAAATAAAATCATACAAGGTATGGAATCAAATGTCCTACAAGGAGTTGATTAAACTACCTAAATGGACTTAGTTTCAAGAAACTCATATAAATTGGTATATAAGTTTAGAAATTAAAAATTATAATTATAAAGTTTATGAACTAAGTATTAAGTGGATATATGAATTTCAGTTACGGACTCTAATGTGAGCTCGATGACACACGTGAGCACAAGAAGAAGTGACAAACAAGAATTGTAAACCTGTGAGTGGTTAACTGTTACTCTTTGGTGGCTAGATTATTATGTGTGTTTGTATGTGTATTTGAATTATGTTGATGATTGAAATTGTTTGTGATTAATAAGGGCCAACAAAGTAATTTTTCTCTGAAATGATTTTTATTTACAAAATTGAAATCTAGGTGCACCAAAGATATTTTGATTTAATATTAAGATTTGAGATATTCTGATTTTGACAATTGTTTTAAAAGAATTGAGTGCACAGCCCCGGTGGGATGGATTGTGTACTGAGAATTAACCTGTTTTGTAGGCACGTAAATGCCCAATGGGGGAGATGCTATTTTGTAGAGCTGAGTTACTTATTGTCCCTTTGCTTGCTTTGTATGCTGTGATTGCTTTGATTGATTTGTTATCCTATGAATCATGTGAGTTATGAGAGTAGGACGATTATAAATGCATACGTGTATTTTGAATTAAGACATGAACATTGTTACATAATATCAATTGATTATATATGTTGTATACTTGTGTTGAGTGATGCTAGTACCTTTTGGATATATTTTCCACTCACAAAGTTCGTAGGACTCACCCCTCCCCTTCCCCTTTGTGCATTTTTTTTTTAGAAATAGGAGTTCAGTATATGGCGTTGCCAAGCTCGTGACCTACTGACAGAGTACAGTAAACTATTTTCTAGGATCTCAGACATAAGGATATGGATAAAAGTTTGCAGTCACACTCGACTATATGTAATAGTCTAGTTATTTGTCTTGTTTATGATATAAACGAATTGAAGCCCCTTGTTGTTTTTGTGTTGTTATTGTGTAAAAAAAGAATATATGTGTTTGCATTTTAAGGCATTTTTCATATTGTAGAGAAATTTTGTCAAAATTTTTTATAAATTGTCATCTATTTCAGTAAACAAACTCTTATAGTTAACTTTTGTTTTATCAATTTTTACTTTTAATCATTGGTTTAGTCAAGCATCTTATGTGTTTCTTTGTCTAAAGTCAGGGTTATAGAGATTTGATTATCTATTCCTTCAGGCCATCATATCTCCATGACATTAAGTATAATTACTTATAACTTATTTATTTTGATTATTTCAGGTTGCACCTCCTACATCCATGCCTTTGCATCTCAGTTAGGATAACGAGCAAGCTCTAGACAAAAAAGACTTATCAGGATTATGAGATGGTTTTTTCTATAATATTTGTAAATAATTTTAAAGTTATGATGAAATTTGTATAATAATTTTTATTTATATCAAATTTAGAATTTAACTATTAATACACTTTTACACAGGTATTTACAGATACTAAATTATAAAAAAAATTAAAAATAATAAAAAGAAAAATTTTCATATGCGTTCACATTTAGGATATTTGTGTCTGCCACATATAAGCACATAAAAAATTAAAAAACAAAAAGTAATTGTGCCTGTTTGTTGCAGACGCAGTTACGCAGTTATATTTGTATCTACATTGCAACGTTTGTATTACAGACGCAGATACGTGGAAAGCCATTATAAGTGTCGAAAGAATGCAATTAAGTATTTGTGTTTGCACAGATGTAGAAAATAGTGTCTAAGTCTATAATTACTACGTTTGGATGCATAAGCAAATTGTTTACTGCGTTTGCAACTTACTAACACAGATAATGCCATTTCTTGTAGTGATTCTTGTCCCATCAATAAAAGTTAGGTAGGTCATTAAAAATTTCATATGATAAAGTAATGGTGTTAACTTCAATTTTAAAATTTCACTTATCATTAGATAGAGAATAGTTAAAATTAACACTATTACTTTATCATGTGAAATTTTTAATGACATAGCCAATTTTTATTGGTGGAACAAGAATTAAGACACCAAAATGAGCCAGTAAATCCCTATCCACATATAGGGGCCGGCTCAAATATTAATTATTAACTTTGAGTTGAGCTGAGTGTTTGTACTCTATGAAATAATAATCTTATATGGTCTCTTCTCAGATGAATTATATCTATGGCTGAATCATGTATATAGCTGTGTCAATTAATTCTCTTTATCTATTTTTGAAATTAATAACCAAGAGAGGAAATGGTAAAATAATTAAATGGTTGTAATGGTAGGTTTTGATACAAACGGTCAAATGTAATGACATTGAAGTGAGATGGGGAAGTATGTTAGCTATGCTAATATAGAAGGAGAAGAATTCTTTTCTTGCAAGTTTTTTTCTTTTGCCAAAGATCATATGTAGGTTATGTTATGTTCTTTTTGCTATGAGCGTATTGTTTTCATTATAAAAAATAAAGATAAAATCAATTGAAATTAATTAAGGCTATACGTAAACAAACTTCAATGCATATCGCACCAAATTACTTTTAAAAGTTTTTAATAGAGATAATATTTTCATCAATAAATTGCATATATAACAGAGTCTCCAGATTCAACAATTGAGTATTATAATTTCAAATATGCACATATAAAGTGGGACAAACAACTCACAAATAATGAAAAAAATTCTACTCATTTGTCAATGACCAAGAGGTTCCAACACCTCCATTTTAGTAATGTTAGGTTTGAAGGTTTGTAAGTGTATGTAATTGTTAATTTTAGGAGAAAGAGTTTGGGTATATACCCAATAAGTAGTTAGAATTTGAAATCTGATAGTTAGTAAATTACAAGGTATTTTTGACAGTCATCTAACAAGTAGTTGGCATAAATGTATACATGTAGAAGGTGCTAGTTCATTCAACTAGCTAAGTCTCTTGGAGTCGTACTAAGGATCTTGGATCAAATCCAACCTTCACTTAGGATTGGGAGTTTATGAGAACGAAAAGAGTCACCTTCTGCTATGCATCTTATGAGCCCAATAAGTCTCTTTCCAACTACAAAAATAAAATCTATGCATGTAATGAGCTAGAGTCAAATTAATGTACAATTTTATACACTATGTTAGGCAACATTGATTCAACAAATATCAAGAAGTGAAACCCCTGATGTTGAATATCTTTAGCTAATGAAGTTAATTAAGATTAAGGTGTGTGGAACCATATGGTCTCAAATCTTAGATATTTTCTTTTAAATTTGTTTGTGGATTGCAAAATTGGTATGTACCTACTATATATATGATTGATGAAAATATTTTAACTGAGAAAAAGAAGAAGAAGGAATAACTTCTTATTGGGCCGTTTTTTGAAGTATAGGATTCGTGGTTTTCAATAGGTTTGAAGTATTAGGGCTAGTTTGGTACGCAAGAATAAATTTTGTAAAATTAGAATGGGAAAGGGAATGAGATGAAATGTTTATAGAATGTATTGATCATTCAATTATATTGTTTGGTAGAGTCAATGAGAAGTAGACATTTCATTTCAATTATTTATTTATTATGCACTTTTCCAACATGAAATAATATAAAAATTATACTAAAATGACAAAAATATTCCTATAAATGTAAAGCAAAAAAAAAAAGAATATAATTTATGAAATTTATATATCTCTTACTTTAAAATTTTATATTTTTGTTATTTATTTATTATTAATTAATTAATTAATTAATTAATAATTTATTTATTATTACTTATACTCATTTTATTATTTTATTGTTATTTTAATTTTCATTATTTAATCATATTAATATTTTAATTTTAATTTATTTAACTAAAATATTTATTTATAATTATATTATATACTCTAATATGAAGAGCATTTTTGTTATTTGACTAAAATGAATTTAATTATTATTATTATTATATTTTATCCAATTTTATATTATTTAATGTGATATGAAGGGTATTTTTGTAATTTGACTAAACTAAATATATTTATTAATTACCTTATTTATTTATTTTTAATATTAATTAATTATTTTAAGTGATATAAGGTTATTTATGTAATTTAACTGAACTAATCGATTCTAAAGAAATAGGAATGAGGAATCCTACCCTTTATGTGGATTTGAGGATTCTTACTTCTATAGAATAAAATGGCCGGAATGGAATGAACATTATGAGACTAAATACGTATTAAACAAAAAAATGTTTATTCCATAGAATTATGTATGTAATAAAATGACAATTGTTGCGTACCAAACTATCCCTTAAAGTAAACATAAATTTGAGCTAACAAGAAAATGAGATAACAACAATATTATTAAAGTTGTCATGTATTAAAAAGCTTAACTTGGAAAGAAGAGAATAAGATTGTAGCGAACCAGTGTAATTTGTATTATTCATCAAAATGGTGTTTGATTATTTAAAAAATAATAATAATTCAACATACTATTATTAGATAGAAGTTTTGGTGACCTTTGATACATGAAATGCATGTGGCGGTGTTTCAGCAAATCATATATATATAAAAGTGATTAAAATGAAATTCAAAAGATTACTTTGCTACCAACGGGGGTTGGGTGCAGTGGTAAACGAGCTATACTACTAAGATAATAACACAAGTTTGAATTTTAGAGCAGGCATTTGTTGGGAGGGTTTCCCAATCTCGACAGAGATTGAGGTATTATTTTCACAATAATGTCTATTGAGAAATCCAGAAAACCAAAAAAATATTACTTTGCTGGAATGGTAGCAATTAAGAAGAACGAGAACCAAACACTTAACACTTTGCTATGAGCATATTTTTTTCATTATAAAAAGTAAAGATAATATCAATTGAAATTACCTAAAGCTATAAAGTAAACAAACTTCAATGCTTATTGTACTAACAAACCACATTTGGAATTTTATTAGAATTACTAATGTTAGGTTTGAAGGGTTTTAAAATGTATGTATTTAGGTTCAACTATTTTCTCTAGGTATCGTACTAAGAATCAGTGATCGAATCCAACCTTAGACATAGGATGAATAGTTTATGAGAAGTGGATGAGCCTATCTCCCATTGTGCCGAATAGACCACGCTCGGAAAAATAAAATAAAAAATCTATGCATTTAATAAGTGGGTGTCAAATTAATGTAGGACTATAAAATCTATATATATGTTTTAGTAACAATTTCGACATAGACAATAGCTATTCAAGTAAAATCATGAAGTGTAACTATATGATGTCAAATAACTAATGATGTAAGATTGAGATGTTGGGACCATATCGTTTTAGGTTTGAATTTCATTAGTCATAGATGCGCCAATTTATTTTTTTTTTATATAAATTTATAAGTTGTTTGTCTCACCTTATAAAGATTGTTGATTATTGAATTTGGATGTACATTCATGGTAAATGTGACGATGTAAATGTCCTAACTAACCATGTAAAAAGCAATAAAAAAATTTATGGGACAGTTTTGAAGTATAGGCATATTTGCAAGAGGTTTCAAGACTTAATTAAGAAAAATGAAGTCAATAGATTCTTGTATGTAAATAGATGCATGCCTAATATCAACAATATAATTTGGCTCTATTTGGGAGTTAGATTGTCACAACCCAAAACTCAAATCATGACGGTGCAAGTGCCAAGAAAAGTTGAGTCTCACCTTGGGTTAAGAAAAATTCAAATGAATATCAAAGGACAAGAAATAGACAATTCAACAGTTGATTAACAAAATTTTTTTATTTCTTATTTTTCAGAATATAGTGTAACTTTAGAGCATTACATCAAAAGAATTTTCAAAGTACCAAGTTCCATCAAACCAAATTCTTTATTTTCAAGCATCTTTGTGCGAGTGAAAAGGTCTTGAATGTACTTTGATTGAGAAAGATGGACTTCACCTGAAAAAGATCTAATTTCAACTCTAAGAAAATATCGAAGTGAGCCAAGATCCTTAATTGCAATTCTTTTCCAAGCCAAGTAATTAAATTTGAATTAAATAATTCATTATTACAGGTAACAAGAATATCATCAACATAAATAAGAAGGATTATAGTAATTGTGTTGGTGCGGTAGTTGAAGAGTAAAGAGTCCGCCTTACTACGATAAAACCCAAGATGAAGAAGAAATGTGAAAGACGATCAATCCAAGCATAAGATGCTTGTTTGAGACCATATAAGGAGCGTTTGAGTAAACATACATGATCAGGAAATGTAGGATCAATAAAACCTAGTGGTTGCTCCATATAAACCGTTTCTTTAAGGTGGCCATCTAGGAAGGCATTTTTGACATGTAATTGGCATATATTCCACTTAAGAGAAGTGGAGAGAGCTATGACAAGTTGAATGGTGGTGGCCTTGACCACGGGGCTGAAAGTTTCATCATAGTCAATGCCCGAAACTTAAGTAAAACCTCTTGCAAATAAATGAACCTTAAAGCGATCAATGGAGCCATTTTTTTTGTACTTAAATCGATATACCCACTTTGAACTAACTGCGTTTTGGTTTGGAGGATGAGGCACAAGTGTCCATGTTTCATTTTCATCATAAAGAGCTTGAAGTTCATTTGTCATGGTAGTCACCCACTGAGAATTCTTTAAGTCTTGGGCTCAATTTGAGAAGCTATTGGGATAAGTGCATAATCAGTCAAATATGTAGGTGGCCTTCGAATTCTTGAAGGACGGTCTATGTGGTTAATGGGAGGCCCAAAATCAGCTATTCATTCATCCAAATTTGATGGTATATTATCAGCATTAATGGGAGGCACAAAATCAGCAACTCTTTCATCCAAATTTGGTGATATATGATCAACAGTAGAATCCAAGTCCATGGCCCTTTCATTATTAATGGTAGGAGAAAAATCAATAACTCTTTCATCTGGATTTTGTGGAATATCTTCACTAATAGAATCTGTGACTTGATTATTAAGAAAGGATCCTACAATACAATTGTGATCATAAAAATTAAGTGAGTTAACAATTGTAGAATTTTCCTTATTTGACTTGGTTAACATTTCCACATTGCAGTAACTTCCTTTTTGGAGTCACTTGATTAACCAAAATGAGGAAATTCAAAGAAACTTAATTTTAAATTTTCTACACCATCTTGTGGAGAAGTATTAGAATCCTTGTAAGGAAAAAATTCTTCATCAAAAACATGTCTAGAAATATATACTTTTCTTGATTTAGGCTCTAAGCAACGATAACCCTTATGTATAGGGCTATACCCAATGAAAACACATGGGTATGTCTTTTTGGTGAATTTATTTCTGCCATGATATTTCAACAAAGAAAAACACTAACATCCAAGAATCCACAAGCCTTAGTAATCAGAATGTCTCTTGTGAAGTTTATGATATAGAATATCATTGTGTAAGACTAAGGATGGCAAACAATTGATAAGAGACACTGCAAAAAGAAATACATCAACCCATAGACTTAAAGGTAAATTAGCATGAAATAACATGGTTAAGCCAGTTACAACAATACTTCGATGCTTTCGTTCTACAACTCCATTTTGTTTAGGGGTTCTTAGGCAAGAGATGTTCATTTTGATTCCACTATTTTTAATATGAATGAGAAAATCATGAGAACTAAATCCACCACAACCATCACACTAAAAAAATCTTAATTTGACGATCAAATTTATTTTCCACCAATCTTTGGAAGTTTTTTAAAATGTCAAAGAATTTAGATTTTCTTCATAATGGGTATAACTATGAGAATCTTCAATAATCATCTACAAATATTGCATAAAACTGAAATCTTTCATTTGAAGCTAGAAGTTTAAGTCCCATTAAATCACAAAAAAGTTTCTCAAGAGGATTGTCAAAAATATTATTTGAAGAATGAAAAGGAAATTTACAACTTTTACCTATTTGACAACTAACACATTTAGAAGGTTTAGAAATCCAATGGGAAACATCAATAACATCTTTTCCTTAAACAAAGATAAAATTGTTGAGTGCGAGTGTCTAAGTCGTTGATACCATAAGGTTGTAGATGATCCACCTTTCCTTATTGCGCTAAGAACCTTTTGATAAATGTCATCTAAAGCATATAGTTATCCTTTTTTATGCCCCCTTGCTTTAGTTTCAATCCTTAACAAAAAAATTAGAAGCAATGAATTCAAAGGTACACAAATTACCTGTGGTAAGCTTCCCAACTGATAAAAGATTCTTTTTCAAATCTGGTACTACAAGCACATCTTTTAAACTCAATTCTCCATCTTGTGTATTAATATTAACTTCACCAGTATAAGATATAGGTAAACCATTTCCATCTCCCACATAAATCATATCACATCCATTATAAGGCTTTATATAAGAAAGTTTACCTACATCATTTATCATATGTGAGTTGGCTCCAGAATCCACATAAAATGACGAATCATTTGAATCATTAATAATAAGAAATGCTAGAGCTTGATGTAACTTCTCGGATTGATAAGAATAGTTAAACCTATACCAACAATCAAGAGCAACATGATTTGCTTGACCATAAATTTGACAAGAAACTTTACCATTATTTTCTGAGGTAATGGAAGCTGAACGTGACTATTGTCTTAAAGAAGTTGTGTCCTTTTGCAAGTGGTGGTTGTTGTTGTTGTTGTTTTGGTTTGAATTTTGATTGATGCTTGGATAGTGTGAAAAATTGTTGTTTGAGTTATACCTTCCAGCAGGAGTAAAACTTCTACCTCGTGGGTGAAATTTCCACGACCTCCTTGATTATTTTTTCCACGGCCTCGTTGTCCAAAGAATGCTTGTGCATACTCCAACATCATCTTTTCCTCTTCTTTTCTTGCAACTTAAGATTGCTCAAAACCTTGAAGAGCCAACACAAATTGAGAAAATAATAGGTAAGGTGGGTTTATGAGCATGGCAAGTCGAAAGTTCTCATAATTCGGACCCAAGCCTTGAGCGAATTGGAAAACTTTGTCAAGATCTGAGACAGGTTGCTTTATTGTAATGAGATTGTCACATATGAATTTGAAATCTTTTAGATATTCTTCTAGAGATCGTGATCCCATCTGAATGGTCATTAACATGTTTTTCAAATGACCTTCCTTCTCAATTGTAATGGGAAGGAGCTATTATTCTAATGAAGTCCACACTTGATATGTTGTTTTTGCACCAAAGATTGTGTCACACCCTCATAAGAAGGTATGACTGTCCGAAGAAATAGATAACTAAACCTCCATAACCCTGACTTCACATCAACTAATTATAAATGACTCTAGAAGACTTATAGATAAAACAAAAGCTTTGATGTATTAGATTAAAAATAGAAGTGCATGACAACATGTAACGTTTTTAGCAGAAAATTTTAGCAGAGGTTCTCCATAAAGTGGAACATACCTATAGTACACACATACACAAGCTAATTATAATAACCAGTGTACCACAGTGCCAATGTACACAAACACAATTAACATAATTAAAATACTAGATGTGGCAAGACACAAGAGCCTAATGTGACTAAAAATGTCGTCCTTCGACTTCAAGTTTGTAATTTCGGAGTATACCTCGTCACAAAATGAAAGGTAAGTCCCAAGTCCTTAGGCGACGTTCGCTGATCTCCTAATACTAAATATATATATATATATATATATATATAGCAACAACAAAACAATGAGTCATAAGGACTCAATGAATGAAAAACATACCTTGAGGGTACTAGCATCAACCATATCATAAATAACACAAATTCATCAAATAAATTCATATAACAACACTTATAATACCATTTCATATATAACGCACGAATATCTCAATAACCAAAAACTAACTCAAATCATTTATACAAGCACAAGATAGCTGATCAATCAATTTATTTAAATTATACAGTTCACACAATTCAACCAAAAAGGGTCAATTAGAGTAACCTAGCCCCACACACCATATATTCTTCCACCGGACATTTTTTTGGCCCGCACACCAAATATATTCTCTATACACAACCCGTCCCACCGGGGCTGAGTACTCAATTTTAAAACACTTATCAAAATCAAAATATTTCAGAATATCCTAGGTGCACCCGGATTCTATTTCGATAGTAAAATTGTTTTGGAGAAAAAAATTCACTTTATTGGTCCTTATCAACCACAAACAATTTTCACATACCAATTATAATTCAATTACCTCAAATTAAACATTACATATACTTACTTTTCCATATAATACATCCATTCAAAAACACATACAGTTAAATGTAATAATCTAGCAACCAGAGAGAACATAATCCTCTCACTAAGTTTAAAGGTGTGATTCATTGTCACGTCGAGACTATGAAGGTGCTGATAATTTCCTGACACGATCCATAACTGAAAAATCATAACGTCATATATTATTTACTATAATTATTTTATAATCAATTCTACGATTTCTCAATACTATATATATACATATTTAACATATGACTTGAGGTTTAATTTCTTTTGTTTTACATTTTAACAACTATCTCAAAGATATATAGATATATATATATTTAATTTCCTTAAATGGATTTATATGTATATTTATACATTCATCAAGAAATTTCATACAACTTAGTAATTCAACATTACTTATATTCTACTAAATATGTTTTAGACTAACATAGTCAATTTACATGTCTTCTAATTGACTATTTAATTGATGAAACTTATTAAATTATATACATATATCAACCTCTAATTTTCCCTAAGAAATTTTATGGAATGCCCTATAGGCATGTTTTTCTGTAATTCATGTATAGGTATACTTCCCAAAACAATTAGCAATATTCTAAAGACACTTTATATTGATTTAGTTTTTAGTTATTAAACTTAACTACTTAGCTTAGCTTAGCTTAACTTCATTACATAACTCTTAACTAACTTATTGGTCATCTAAAATCCATATATATATAACAAATTAATTAATACAATTCCTAAATATAATTGATTAGTCTAACTAAATTATTTTACATTTCTACTTAAACATAAAGAACTTATCTACCTAGAATTTAATAACACTGAAGCCAACACCACTAATTTAACCAAATCAATTTCCAAGGCCATAAATTTTTTTGTATATACCTATTGTTTCCTTAATACCATAAAACTCAAGTAACCCTCCATGAAAACTAGTTTAAAATCTTAAACTTATAGGAAATTGAAACTTTCTCATGACTTATGGTATATACGGCAACAGACTTACTACCTTAGTTAATTCTATCATGAAATAAAAGGAAGACTTTGCCAAGAAAATGATTGGCAAACCAACAAAAAAAAGGGGTTGCTGTGCCACATTCCTCACGGCTGAACTTGACTGAAACAGGGCATGGCCACTTCCCTTACTATGGTTGCTACCATGCTCATCCAAGGCTCACACAAACATACACACGTGGTCACACACCAAACCAGAAATTTTGAGGCTCACGGCAGCAAATTGTCCAATCTTAACTGAAATTCCTGACTCAAAACAGAGCACCTACATCCTAATAGATGCTACCCACACAAGGCTGTAAGGAAAGGAGTCAACTGGGACACGAAGGAAGAATAGGAGGAAGGGTTTTTACCTTGACTTGGCCACCACCACAATTTCCATCACACTTTAATTACCATCTACAACACAAATGGCGAGAAGAAAGAAAACAGGGGAGAGTTTATCAAGTCAGTACGTGGCACGGCAGCACTTGAGAAGGACAAAGTTAAGTCGGTGGCCAAAAAGGAAAAGAAAGAAAAGACAATGCCATTAAAATAATATATGTTATGGTCTACTTTGCTCTCCAATTAATGGCATTAATTAAGTCTAACAATATATAAATATATACATATTATAATACTTTTGTAATATAATTTCTTTTTAGTCTTATATCTCAATAAAGTTTACAGCAACAAATTTCAAGTTTTTTTTTTTAGTGAACTAATAATATAATAAAAATTAATTCCTAGTCACATGTGTATATATATTTTATATGTACAAATATTTATTTATTTCTCCAATTATAACAAATTACACATGAACAATTCTAATTATATGTTTAACTATTGTGTTAAATAGATAGAACTCATAATATCCTCTTTCATGGTTCAAGTAACCGGGAAATGAAAAGACCATCGTTAGTTGTCCATGGCTTGAGACTCTTTCTGTGGGTTTAGCATCCATTGTATGGTGATGATAAAGACCTAAACTTTAGACTAGAGGCATGATATGGGAAGGCCATAACAGAAAATTGGTTGAGTTGAGCTTGATAGAGATCAAGCTAGAACATTGATGAAAAGCTTGAATTGTAAGTTAAGGTTCTTGGGTTAAAGAAGAGTTTGACATTGCTAAGAGGCTTGCAAATGAATGCTCTGATACCATGAGAATCTCGAATAACAAATGAGGGAAGCGGTGATTTGTCTATTGGTATCTCAATGATTATATACAACAATTGTCAACTAATTACACAAAAAATTAAAATTGAAATTACATGAAAATAGGAGCAAGACCAGCAACTCTTAATGACACATAATCATAAAATTGACCCTTGATTCTTGTTTTCAATATGGTCACAATTTGACGGATTTATTTCTGCAACATTTGCATAAAATGTGGCATAATTGTTTCTCCTAACATGGAGGTCCCTGCAATAGTGATTTTATCTCCAATGATATCCGGCGCTAGAACTATTTATCCCGATCAATCCAAACAATGGTAGCTATTGTTGTCCTTGACTGTGGTAGTTGTTGTCTCTGAAGATATTGTAGTGCTCAAACCTATTAAAAGAATTTTTTTTTTCTTTACAGACTTCCGTTACATTAATGTAAGGAACCTAATCAATCAAAGAAGATGTGACAAGGCATAGAATATTAAGGAGGAAAACTCATGATTTATTCTAGTAAAAAAAATAAAATTGATGATTTATTGAAGATAATCATAACCAAGCCAGAAAATAATCAAGCTTTATAATTTTGTTAGGTTTAAAATTTGGAGGAAAAAAAAGAAGAAGAAGAAGAAGAAAGGTTTATGGCCTTGAGATAGTTGCTATTTAACCTTATTTAAGTAACTATGTTCTCCAAGTTATAGATTTTAGGTTCAACATTGGCTCATCCATTCTCATAAACACTGCATTTGTCACTCAATTACTAAAAACCTCTCCAATAGCCAACACCTTGAAGATATTTAGAAATAAACGAGGCAAAATGACAAGATAAATTAAAAAACACAAAGATATACGTGGTTTAGTCATCTGTCTACTCCACAGGAGGAGAATCCATGTATTTGTATAAAGCTCACTCACTTACTTATTTACAATGGTAGACTTTTTAATTTATAGGCACTACAAATATAATTATATTTGACTAATGATATAATTAAAGTATGAATTTTCCTATAATTTTGCCAGATCATTGATGCAATGAATGAGAGGGAACCTGAAATGGAAAGGGTAAATGGGATCTGGGAATTTTATCCAAATTTTACACGAAGGGCAATATCTTTCACTTTGTCAAACTTGAATTAAATGGAACGTGTGCTAAAATTAGTCAGTAATTAGTAAGAAAATATCATTGCGCTAATTTTTTATTAATTTATTTAGTGTACACACCGTACAAAGTTGTTTAACTAAACAACTCTTTCAAACAGAACTTTGCCCATATGGAAGTTGATAGTCTCAGGAAGGCAGTAAGCTGCATAGTAAAAAGCCTTTGCTACAACAAGGAATGTATTCTTGATATTGGAATTATGAATGCCATCCGAAGGAGATTGGAGCACCAATTGTAGTAATGCTTGCATATCTGATTCTATTTCAGGGGTGGTGTTGCTGTTTCCAGTGCTATCATACATCTTCTACATTTTAATAAATAACCCTTCATTAGAAAATAAATTTTAACAAAAGAAATAGGAGTTCTGCTAATTACGAGATCCCAACTAAAACACACTACTAATATATATACATATATGTTAGTCTTAAAAAGTAATTTTATCCAGAAGTGTAAATTGTTGGTTTAAAAGATGCACTAACCTTGTCTTTTTTATAACAGCATAACTGAGTGCAAACCCTATCAGTGAGCTCAAGGAGTCTCTTGTATTGTTGATTAAAGAATAACTCCTCTGAGAATAAATTTCCAGCACTAAAATTAATTGTTTGCACCAACAGCTCTGCTTCTCCTTCGTATCCACTTCCTTCACTTGGGAACCTTGACAACCACCTTTGCCACTATAATGGGAGGAAAGAAAATCATCAAGACAACTAGACAAACAGTTTACATGTTTGAAAACTTAGATAACTAAAATTTAATTTGTAACACTCACGGCTTGATATAAATCATGTATAACTCCATGATCGGCTCGTGTATTCGATGATATGTCAACTATTGTTTCAACCAGAGTCACCACCAGTCTTTGTTCCTTCTTGTTCGAATTCAGCCTCCTGAAACACAAACAATACGCTCATAACGAAGTATATTACATTCTTTCGATTTTCAGCCATACACTTGGATACCGTAACGGTGTGGAAAGAATTACATTCTTGTAAATTACCTTTGAAGTAAATTTGCTGGTGTAGTAATTGTATTATTGAATTCTTGCTCAACGGCTCTCCTTGATTCCTCATTATTCCAAATTGGATCTTATTGCTTCAATTAAAACTCTGGTTTTGGTCCATGCAAACCGTTCGGGGGACCTATTAGACTCAAATATGCTGGCTGCTGCCAAAAAATAAGCCAACAGAAGATTTTCCTTGCTCAGTCCAAACTCTGCCAGATTAAGCTCTTGGTACCACCTATAATTAAGCAATGTACAATTGCATTAAGAGACAAGCTAATAATTAAAAAAGAAATTGAACTTTTTATAATTCTTCGGTTACTCTTACCTTTGAAGATTTTCCCACTCTTCAAGATGCAATGCTTGGCAATTGTTGTAGTCTAATTTTGCAAGCTCAAGATAAAGGTCATTGTTTATGTAGGGCATTCTATGGGAAGAATAAATAAAAATTTCAATTATTACTCATTCAAAATTAAATCATAATGTTAGTTAAATTAAAAAATGAGAGTCAAACAAAATAGAACCTGTAAAGAGTCTTAGCAATCCAAACAACATCTGCACCACCATATTGTTCGATATAAAATCTAGCCTCTAATCGAGATAAGCTCCCGTACCATGGAATGTCGAGTGCATAGCACACCTCTCCAGGTAAGTCCTTAGTCATAACCCATTTATCTAAAAGTCTATTAGCAGCACGCTGGTTTCTTAGATAATTTCCTGAGAATTGCTTGGCTTCCTCCAATATTTTCTCACCATGGTACATCACTTGAGAAGCCCTATAAGTGTTTAACATTACTGTTACTCCTTCTGACGACTGTCCAGGATAGCAAAAGAACTCACCATTTTTCTGAAAATGTTGAATAGCACCTGTCACATATATATAAATATTAAAACTAAAACTAATATTGTTTTCTATAACTTTCAATACTCTTTTGGTCTATAATGACATTACGTATATAATTTTATTTCATATAAAATTAAAAATCATTAGAAAAAAAAAATATAAATAAAACTTACTGGCTGAAACGTCATAGCCATGCAATCTTAATAGTCTAAATGCCATTGCTGTATCATCAAGATCAGGAACATCTGAATCTCTTGTTGAGCCAATACCTTTTTCAGTCCAATATCTGCAATTTATAGATTGATACCCGTTGCTTAGAAAATAATTTTTATAATAAAATTTTATATATATCCAAACAATAAATAGAATCAAATTTATACCTGTAACAATAATTTAGACGTTTATTGATCTCTTGATGAAAATATCTCGAAATTCCAAGGCGTTCCAGACGATCAACAACCCAAAGGTGTTCAAACGTATCCAACGGGTACACAAAAGGGACTACATAGAATAATTTACAATTATAAACTCATTAAAATCTAGATATATTTCTCAAAGAAGGCATTGAAGCCTTGTTCAAGTGTGTCTTTAATTAATTTTACCTCCTCCCTTGTACTTCTTCACGACTCCATTTAAGTAGCTGAGGACCTTTTCATTTTTGGTTTGCATGAATGCAAAGGCAGAGGAGGCTAGAGCAAAAAAGAATGACCCATCAAAGGACTGCAGTTTTAGAAGCTTTTCCCAATCCAAATCTGGAATCCCTTCTAAGCTAAGAAGCAGTGTTGTGGGCACTTGATGTAGTAACTCCCTTGGTATTCTATCCCACACCCACATAGTCACATACTCATGTAATTAATAAGTAAATTCTTAGACAATATTATAGACCAAACTTTAGCATAGGATTATCTAACTACCTCTTGAGTTTTATATCTCTCTCTGCAAATATGTCATCCAGGACAGAAGAATGTTGGTCTTGTATTTCAATGTTTAAACTTCGTGCCTTTTCCAAAAGTGCAGGGAAAGAAATTTCAAAACCTGCAAGCATATTCTCCGGATTCTCAGTCTTAAGCTTGCTAATGTTTTGATTGAAAAAGGCCATTCCTTTCTCACACTTGTCTGGATGAACATTCCATCTGGTTAATGCAATAACACAAGCCAATGTGTTAAGTATTCGATCATAAGATAAGAATACTTGTCTATCACCCCATGAACCATCAGGATTCTGATTGTTGGCAATCCATTCAAGACAAAATGGGAATTGAGGTGAGTCACTTCCATTAACATCTTCTACAAGAGCAACCCATGCTGTGTCATAAGCCGACTCCTTTACTCCTCCATCTCCCACAGATTCCAGCATAGATTTAATCGCTTCCACATACTTTTTTATCTCGTTCTTTTCAAAACTCTCTCCCAACTAGAAAAATAAAAAATAAAAAAATACATAAATCACACGCTTAATTGAAATTCAATTTATTACACTTTGACTGGTCAGTTTAGAGAAATATATCACACATCTAGTCAGTTTACGTGAATTTATCACACATCAATCATTTTATATATCACCTTTTCACAAAAGATGATAGTAAAACCTATTAATTAATTTTTGTCATTGGTAAAACGTAATATACTATAGCACTAAGTTGCCTAATTTAGCCAGTTAGGAATTGAAGTCTTTCAATTTAGAGATTAATTTTATTTATTTAAACATTTTTAGAATAAAAAATACGTAGATTTTATGAAAATGAGTACTCGTAATCAAAAAATAGAAGATAAATAAATAAATAAATTCAAGAGCACCTTATGATCAGCTTCCTCATGCAAGTCATTCTCCACAGTCTCAAGCCACTTTAACTTGGGAAGATCAAGTTGATACTCCTCTGCATATTGTGCAAACACAATATAATATTTAGTTGTTTTTGTTAATGCTATATAAATTTAATTGTTTTGATTAAGTCATTATTTTATTGTCATCCTTATCTAACCTTAAGCTTAGCATATAATAAATCTTTTAAACATATTTATGACCGTCTCAATCGCATAGTTCACTTGTCAAGAAACAATTATCTTGGCTTTGACTTAATAAAAATAGATTCATTCCCTAATGATCGATCCTGAGGAATATTGTCATGATTATTATTTACAATTGTTATCTAGGGTAGGGTCACTCAGATTAATAAAATTATGACAACTCACAAGTAGATTTGTCAATTTAATATTGAGCATAGATATGACTACTATATATATATATATTAATTTAATAAATTATATCTTAATCATTTGTTTGTACTTGTCTAACCTTGAGACCGTGATTTATTCCTTGAGCGAAAATCAAACTTCATTTGTCGTCTGCTGTCCTTAGCTTTGACAGTCTTAATGCCTGCATTGAAAAATAAACTTATTAACCATTTAAAGATTTTGTTCTTTTCTGATCATACGTCAGACTTCACAAATTTTTGTTCTTTGTATGTTTTCGGAAAAGGAGCAAAGTTTTATTCCCTGCAAATGTGAAAAATTTCGCTCCAAGAAAATAGAACACAACTAGAAAAAAACAGAAAACGAATTTCACATTTATATTTAAAATCTTGACATAATTCTCATATATATATATATCATAATTTTGGAAACAATGAGAATTGAGAAATGTGTATTTTCAATCAAATATAAGAAGGAAGTAATTTAGAGTGAGGAGAATATATTTCGAAGTAAAATAAGATCTTTTAATTATTTTTATCTTTTTATAATTGAATTTTACAATAATCGCTGCAAGCGAGATGAACTTACTCAGAAAAGGGTTAGAGCAAAAAGGGATTGATAAGGCGAAGGAAGGTGGGTTGACATAGTCTGGGATACGCGTAGAAGAAGAAGAAGAAGAAGAGAGAGACGGGAGGAGTTGGTGGGAGGAGAACAGAGAAGACATGATCTGTTGTTGTGCAATTGATTTGGTTTAATTTGGTGTTTGAGGGAAAGGTTGCTAGCTGCTACTATTTATAAGCAAACGAGAGAAGGAAGATAAGCAATTGTTGGTGCTCTTTTTTTGTTTATTAATAAGGAAGATAAGCAATTGTTGGTGCTCTTTTTTTGTTTATTAATATTATCCAATTGTTTTCGTAGGGCAATGTTGGACTGCAAATTAATTACTGGACTTGTTCAAATTTTTGCATATATGAATAAGACTTTTTCTTTCCAAAAAAAAAAAAAAAAAGGAGCATAAGAAAACACTGACACCGAGGTTACAACCAAAAAAATAAAACAAATTAAGATCTTTTGCAGATTGAGGAACTCACCTTCTTCTTTTCTTTTTCTTTTTTTAATTTATTATTTAATTTATTGATTTTTTATTTAAGGGACATTCTAAAAAATTGGTAGAATAAGTTGCCAGAAAATAATGACATGGTATTATATTTTTCATGGTAATACCTCATATGATAAAAAATAATAATAAAAAAAAAATTGCTGTCTTCCTTACATGTCAATTAAAAGTTCAGTCAGCCTAAACTAAGTCCACCCCAAGTAAACTAAGCAACTAACCATCTCCGTACCTAACCCATCCTCTCATAATGACACATACACCATGGTGGCCGATTCGCCTTCTTTCGAGTTCACACCTAATATTTATTTTATGAAATTAGGGAAATAATTATTTAAGTTAGACTATAAAAATTAAAAGAAAAAAAAAAAATGCTAGGTGAGAAAGACAAAAAAAAAAAAAAACAAATACATACATATAAATTGTTACGTTATTATTTTTCATTGATCACAAACCTTATTGAGATTTTTTTAATATAATAACTAAAAGGTTAAAAAAAAGTAATCAGTGCATACTTAAAAGAGACAAAGATGTATTTGGAATGACCGACAAATCAAGATGCTTAAAAGTTAACTAAAATTTGCCTGTTCTTGTTTCACATACCACCTCCACCTGAAGAGACAAACATGCATTGGACATGACTTTTTCTTCAACATCACACTGCCAAATTGAAAGGACACATGAAGATGAAAAAATCAATATATATATATTTTTTATAGTCACAGGATAAGATAATGATTTATAATTTTGTCTGCTAACAACATATGTCAAAAAATCAAATAATAACTCATATGGTATTTACGTTGATAAGTCTAATAATAAAAAACGTCCAATTTTACAACAAAGCACGAAAGGACAAACTCACACCTAACAAGTAAAAGAAGTAATGAACCCAAAGTTCCAAAGAAAACATAAGTTGA
This sequence comes from Quillaja saponaria, assembly GCA_029379385.1. Taxonomy (NCBI): domain Eukaryota; kingdom Viridiplantae; phylum Streptophyta; class Magnoliopsida; order Fabales; family Quillajaceae; genus Quillaja; species Quillaja saponaria. The sequence goes on along the minus strand of CM055615.1, from coordinate 5,142,785 downwards.
CTAGAAAGTTAAACAAATGGTTTAGAGTTATAAAGGAGTTTCTATCTCCAATTTGTACATACTAACACGCTTCTTTCTCTAAACTTTTCTTACTATATATCGTAAGTTGATGGTGATTATTTTCGGAATGTATTTGAAATATAAAATATTTAAGGGTCTGTTATTAAAATAATGATGCGTGCAAAAATTCCCACTTGGTTCTCGCCTTTAAGGCCCACACAGAATTCGGATTACAGTATCACTAATCTCACATGGATGTGAATATTCAGCTGGCTTCGATATCATTTGTAACACCTTAAGTAATCCAACTTGTATAAATAATTTGAATAACAGATCAAAACTACATGATTAGCTCCAATAGATCAAATCAAAGCAATCTTATATGGTATATATGGTTGATTCAAATTTATTGTGTTGCTTGAATTGGATTGGTTGGATGGCCTCTATTATTTTATTAGATTGGATTTAGTTCAAAATTTCTAAGATAAATGATCCAACCTACTCTAATCCAATTGAAATATATTTGTTTTTTAAAAATTGCACTACATCCGACAGCAACTTGTTGTCGACAATGAGCAGTTTGCTGTTCGCCTTGGTCACTGCCGATAGTACCCTGTCGATAAAAGGGGGAAAACTGTTTAGATTTCTCTCTCTTTCTTTCTCACATAGATTATTTTCTAACATTTTATTTGGAGGAGTTGAGCTTCAGAGTACACTCCAACTATGAACGTTGAATTTGCTTTATTTATGTAAGGTTAATCCCTTCTTTTAGTGTATACATGCGTTTCATTTAATAGCTTAAGAAGATAAGAGGGTAGAATTGCTTATTGAAGGGCTGAGTGGAATTGTTGAACAGTAATTACGAGGGAAAGAAATCAATCTACAATCTTCAATTATTTGAACAATTTGCTGTTTTCCCCATAATGTGGATTCTAAGCAACTAATATCCTTATTCACAAGGCATTGACGTTCACAACTGGAAAAATGAAATTTTTTTATTTTTTATTTTCAAGGCATGCCCATTGCAATTAGAAGTAAAGGAGCCTCTGTAATGTCAGGTGTTCTAGTCAGCAGGAAAACACTTGTGGTGATGGATAGCAGCGAACCCCGAACGAGATTAGGCTCATATCCAAAAGGTGTGAAGGTACTTGTGAGAAATTCGAAATGAAATAAGGGGTGAATAAAAAACTAGCATCAAAGACTCCTTTGTTATACATCAAGATTGGGGAAACACATTAAAATGGCAAATTTGGTTCCTCAAAAGAACCAGTTTTTCGTATAGATAACTAGAATAGTTGCTTAGAACTATTACAGCACAACATTTAACAGAACAGTGGTTAAGAAACGCAAGAATTCATAATTTCAAGACAATCATAATTTTGAATCAAGAACCTAACTTTCGTGTAAGAAGCAACTAGAACCGTAACTGACGAACATCTGGAAGCTGAAGAGGGAAAGCATAACACTCAAGCACAACAAAATGCCTAAATCCACAACACAGAAATTTGGAAAATTTGCTCAAAAGAGGGTAAAAAAGGGAAACCTAACCTTGATTATTTCATGGCTAGATTGCTTCGTGCCCAAATTGAGAAGCAAAGAGGATGCTTTCATCGGAGGTGTGATTCAATTTGGGGCTTATTACTTCCGACAATAGAATGGATTCTAAGCGACTAATCTCCTTATTGTACTTATATGAATGCAAATCACGAGGCATTGACGTTCACAATTGGAAAGATGAAACTCTTTTTTTTTTTTTTTTTTTTTTTTTTTTTTTTTTTTAAGGCATGCCCATTGCAATTAGAAGTAAAAGGGTTTCTACAATGTCAGGGATTTGAGCCTGTAGGAAAATATTTGTGGGGATAGACAGTCGCGAATCCTAAACGAGATTAGGCTAACACCCACAAGGTATGAGGATACTTATAAGAAATCAAAAAAGAAATAAAAGGTGCATAAAATACTAAAATCAGAGACTCCCTTGTTATAGATCAAGATTGGGGAAACACATTAAAATAGCAAATATGGTTACTCAAAATAACCAATTTTTCGTATAGATAACTAGAATAGTAGCTTAGAACTATTATAGTACAACATTTAACAGAACAGTGGTGAAGAAACACAAGAATTCATAATTTCAAGACAATCATAATTAATTTTCAATCAAGAACCCTAACTTTTGTGTAAGAAGCAACTAGAACCCTAACTCACGAGCACCCAAAAGTTGAAGAAGGAAACCCTAACACTCAAGCAAACCGAAATGCCTAAATTTACAACATAGAAATTTGAAAATTTTGCTCAAAAGAAGGAAACTTAATATTGATTGTTTTGTAACTGGATTGCTTTCATCGGAGTTGTCATGCATCAAGCCATAATACTCATGTGCAATAATGATGACCAATAAAAACATAACATGTGACGTTAAATGAATAAATCACAAGATGTCGCATGTTTAAAATAATTTACATGTCAATTACATGTAGACAATTTGTGACAAATAAAATCTCGCCATGTGTCAATTATGACAAAGAGAAAATAAATATTCTCAAATAAAGGCATGACACATTTCATCCAATAAGACTTTGTCATGTGACCTTGAGCTCTCCTCAAAACTCTATAAATAGAGGGTTCACTCATCATTTTGAAAAGGGGGAACAAGAGGAAGAAACAAAAGCATCAGAGCTCTATAGAACTCAAGTCCCAAGAAACTACTAAGAGTTTTTCCCTAGCCATTCAAGATCCAAACAATCAACTATTCATCAAGGGATCATCTCTGAGCAAAAAGCCTAGACATTTAAATTCAATTTGTGATCAAAACCAATTTGTTTGAGATCAAGCTCCATGAGCCTTAGTCTAAAAAATAAATTTTGTGATCAAGCTTAAAACCCATGAAGCCACAACAATCCATCCTAAATCAGCCAGTGATTTCACAAGAACAAGTCCAAGACCATTCTTTGTACAATTGAATCTAGCTTCTAGCATTTAACTCTTGTGAACAAGTTACATGCCTGTGAGAATTCATCAACTACATCTTCAATGACAATCCAAACTGTCATTTGAAGAATTAACTTCATTTCATTCGAGAACAACCTATCAAGCACTCAAATCGAAGAAATTTCTAAGGAGATCAAATAAGAGGAATTTTATTCATTCATAAAGAAGATAAAAACTCAAACATTGTACCACATTTGCTTTTACAAATTAATATGAATTTTGTTTTGTACACATTTCTTGTCATTTATTTTACAGACTCTAGATCCGTGCTTACAAATTTGGCACACCCAATAGGATAACTATGCCTCTCATCTCTTTCTCCTTGTAATAAAATCTCTAGATCAACATCACAGGCTCTCATGGCCACCATGAAAGATCATGCCAACAACAATATTGGTGTCACTGCCAAATTCGTCATATCCTTTGCCATTGATGTTAATTCCACCAATAAGATGTCATACAATGAACTAATCACACAATGACTGTTAAAGTCCATTAATCAACAACTTCAATTTGTAAATCAAGTTAGGGACTGATCTTTCATCATCTCTGATATCCTTACCATTAGAAAAGAAAACCTTACTATCAAAAATAGAGATTCATCTTTCTCAGATAATTTCAAATTATCTGGGGCCAACACTCCATGCTCTAAGGTGGATTCTCATATTTTTACCATCTCTAAAGTGTTGCATACAAATTTGAATGGCTTGTTAATGTCTTCCACGATAGATATGATCTCATTTATTGATGTCATGCCAGTCATGGTGATTGAAACTTTAACTGTGAAAGATAAAGTATTCGAATTGGAGAAGATGATCTTGCTCCTTACCAAAACTGTTGAAGACAAAGATTTGGAGATTTTTAATCTCATGAACAAGTTAGAGATGCAAAATAATGTTTAGCTAACTCAACAACCAACTTTCATTCCTAGTTCAACTTCAAATATCGTCATCATGGACAAAGGATAAGAGAAAGAAGAACTTGATGTTTCTTAACAACTTTCTACTTCTATTGAGATGCTCTCGATATAGCAATTGCAAGACATGAGCACCTACACCATCTAAGCATAATACAGAGGATGTTCATAAAATTCGCTTTTGTATTTAAAGTCATACACAAAATTAATTAATAACATGAAAATATCTCTCGGGGATGAGCCTCCTAAAGTTTAACCAGTTTGATGAAAATGGAAGCCCTAAACAACATGTTGCACATTTTGTTAAGACTTATGAAAATGCTAGGACTTAAGAGATCTTCTTGTCAAGCAATTTGTCGATCCCTTAGAGAAACAGTGTTTGATTGGAACACTGAGTTGGAGCATGAGTCAAATAACTGTTAGGAGCAACTTGAAAGGGATTTTCTTAACCGGTTTTATAGTATTCGATGTATGGTCACCTTGATGGAGCTCACCAACACTAGACAATGGAGAGATGAGTTTGTAATTGATTAAATTAACTTGTGGATAACACTGAGCTTAGATTGCAAGGAGCAAGTATCAGATATCTCTGCAATTGAATTTTGTACTTAAGGCATGCATGGGAGCTTCTATACATTCTTAAAGGAATTAAGCCTTAAACATTTAAGAGCTTACAACCCAATCACGTGACATGGAACTAAGCATAACTAGCCATTGAAATTACAAACCTCTCATGCCTAATCAACGAAGCAAGTGAAAAATTATAAAGAGTACAAAAGTAAATGAAGAGGTAACGAAACAAGTTTGTTTGTTTCCATAATTTGAAAAATCATTTACTTAAATATGACCAACACCCTTGGATATATTTCTAAACTGTTAATAGTTTTCAAAACAGAGCACATAAATAAAGATTCCTTATTAAAAAAAGAAATATTTACCTAAATCATTTACTTCCTCGGTGCGAGTTTAAACTGCCTCAAAAAAAGATTCCTTATCAAGAGATTAAACTATCTCCAAAGCTTCAAAATTCCTCAACACGAAATGAAACTACTTCAAAACTTCAAAATTACTCAGCACGAAATAAAACTGCTCCAAAAGTTCAAGATTACTTAGCACGAATTGAAATTGCTCCAAAACTTCAAGTTTCCTCAACACAAAATAAAACTACTCCAAAACTTCAAAATTCCTTAGCGCAAATTGAAACTGCTTCAAAATTTCAAGTTTCCTCAGCATGAACAGAAACTTCTCCAAAACTTCAGTAAGATTTCTTAACACAAATTGAAACTACTCCAAAACTTTAAGTTTCCTGAGTACAAAATAAAACTGCTTCAAAACTTCAAAATTCCTTAGTATGAACTGAAACTACTCTAAAACTTCAAGTTTCCGCAGCACAAAATGAAATCGCTCTAAATCTTCAAACTTCCTTAGCACGAAATGAAACTGCACCAAGTGTTCAAACTTCATTAGCATCAACTGAACTTACTCCAAATCTTCAAAGTTCATTAGGCAAGAAATGAAACTGCTTCCAAAGCTTCAAAATTCCTCAATAAGAAATGAAACTATTTCAAAACTTCAAGATTTTTCAGTACAAAGTAAAGCTACCTCCATGGCTTAAAAATTCCTCAGCATAAAGTAAAACTACATCAAAACTTCAATGTTCCTTGGCACGATATCAAACTGCCTCAAATTCTCAATAATTTTTTGGCATGAACTAAAGCTGCTTTGAAAAAAAAATAAAAAATTTCTACTCCTTATCAACGTGAGTATAAACTGTGTATGACTTGAGATAAATATATGTCTTAAACTACATTTAGAGTTGTTCCCTTTTGGGTACATAGGCAACTTAGTTGTTTACTAAGTTCAGTCACATGAAGAAAAAACAAGAGACAAGATAGAGTATATATATATTATTATTGTATTATATTTATATATAAAAAAAGGATGTAGTCGGTAAACAAGTTATTGTTGTTTTTGTTATGCACAATGCTTTCTTAAAGTCAGTTGCTTGCCTTCAAAATCGTATTTAAATATGGTGACGGTGAATCTAAGGGTAAGAACAGAAGTGCATATGCCGAACTGACTAAGAATGTACCACAGATAGTGAACTTAGAGCCATGCATAAAGATGCAAATCTAAGACTAGCCAAGGACGCATCTATGTTTCTTCAATTGGCAAAGCAGATCGTGAATATAATGTGATGAGTTTAAGGCCTGGAGTCAGAAATGCATATCACGAACTGACCAAGAGAGTGCCGTAGACAGTGAGCTCAATGGGATAGACAGAGATGTAAGTCTTAGACCAGCCAAGGATGCGTTAATGTTTTCTTTGATTGGTATAGTAGATCACAAAGATAATGACAGTGATTCCAAGGACGGGGACAAAAGTACATATACTGAACTAACCAAGAGCGTACCATAAATAGTGAGCTCATGGTCATGGATGAAAATAAAAATCTAGAACTAGCCAATGACGTATCTATGTTCTATTTAGTTGACAAAGTAGATTGTAAAGATAGCGATGGTGAGTCTAAGGCCATAGACTAAAGTGTATAATCAGAACCAACCAAGAGCGTGCCATAGACAATGAGCTTAAGGTTATGGACTGAAAATACAAAATTGGAACTAGCCAATGACGTATCTATGATATCTTCAGTAGATGAAAAATTTACAGTCTGGGGGCATAATTGGTTGTTCAAGATGTAATATGCATAATTGGCTTTTCAAGATGTAATATGCTTTGAAGCTGTAAAAAATATAATAATAATAAATAAATAAAAAAGATCATTCTCTGTCCGTGTGCAATAATCCTAGTGGTGTGGTGTAAAGAACTACCTCTTACCTCGTGATTTAATATCTTGAAAAAAATAAATAATAAATAAAAAACCTTACTTCCCTTCTTATACTTGCATGCCATAATCTTCGTCTCAATCTTGTAGTTGTATTGAAGCGATGAATATAAAATGGAACCAAGGCTTTGTGAGCACTAATTAAAATGATGAAATAAAGCCTAAAATGTTCTTGAATGTTGGTGTGGTTCGCCTCTTTCTCCTCTTGGATGTGCCACAAAAGAAAAAAGGACAAGAGAGCTCCATTGGCCAAAAGCATACATATAAGCGGTTCAAGGGAAACTTTAAAATACTTACCAAAAGAAAAAGGAAAACTTAAAACAAAGTAAACTTGTGCCCTAAAAAGAGCCTAGTTTATTAGCAGACCAAGATTTATGCAATTCTTAAGTTTATTTATTTTTTCTATTAAGTCTAATTTTGCGGGCTCAATAGATGACAAGTCTAAACTTATGTATACTCATTCAAACCACTTCAAATGTTGAAGAAACATATGATTACATGTATGGGTGAAGACTTGTGATAAATGCATGCTTGGCAAAATTGAAACAAGATAATGCCAGGCTTGGATCATAAAAATAAATGATGTGAAAGAAAAAAAAAGTCGAGACTCATCCACTTGCTACACCACCAAAGTGTGTACATAAACAAGTCTCGAAGGGGACATTTGTAGAATAAATAATTTTGTGCCTATATTAAGTTTCCATGTGGCACCTACAAGGCATCAAAACTATAAATTACAAAGTGTCATGCATCACACCAAAATTCTCATGTGCAATAATGATGACTAATGAAAACATAACATGTGATGTTAAATGAGCAAATCACAAGATACTACATGTGTTAAAATAATTTACATGTCAATTACATGTACACAATTCGTGGCCAACAAAATCTTGCCACTTGTCAATTATTCACAAATAAAGGCATGACGTTTCATTCAATAAGATTTTTCCTTGTGACATTAAACCTTTTCTTAAAACTTTATAAATAGAAAGCTCACTCACCATTTAGAAGAGGGGAACAAGAGGAAGAAAGAGAAGCATCAAAGCTCTATAGAATTTAAGTCCCAGGACCATGCTAAGAGTTTTTCCTCTGCCTAGAGATTTAAATCTAATTTGTGGTCAAATCAACTTGTTGATAAAAAAAATCAACTTGTTGATAAAAAAATCAACTTGTTCAAGATCAAGCTCCACAAGCCCTTGTTCTTTGTCAACTTCATGATCAAGCTCGAAGCCCACGAATCACCAATAATCCATCCCTAATTAGCCAGTGATTTCATAAGAACAACAAGTCCAAGACCATTCTTTGTACAATCGGATTTGGCATCAATCATTTGAATCTCACAATCAAGCCACATGCCCTTGAGAATCAGTCAACTACATCCTCAATGACAATCTAAATCGTTGTTTTGAAGAATTAACATAATTTCATTCAAGATCAAGCTATCAAGCACTCTAGAAGAAATTTCTAAGAAGATAGAATTAGAAGAATTTTATTCTTTCATAAAGAATATAAAAATTCAGAGATTGTACCACATTTACTTTTACAAATTAATACCAATTTTATTTTGTACATATTTCCTATCATTTATTTTACAGGCTCGAAATCCATGTTTACAATATCCTTTATTTTAACTCCCTCTTTTAAAAGTTATCAAAGCTACACCTCATTCCTCTAACAGTCATTTCCCAAACAAACTTTATTGGAGACTGTAAAGCAATGGCTGCTTCTCTACCTTTGATGCTTATGACCTTACCATATATGAAAAAGCTAATCTTTCACCTGATTAGAACTAGTTAAAGAAGTCTAGATATCACCCTAGAGTCAAATTCTTTACTTGGCTATGCACTCTTAATTCCATGCCCAGTAGGAAAGCTCTCTCTCGAAGAAAAATCTACAAAGATTCTTTTTGTCCCTCTCTGTCTTCTGAAAAGGAAACAATGTTACATATTTAAAGGGACTACATTGTCACTAACTGTATTTGGAATGTTTTATTTTCTCTAGTTTAAACCCAAATTTTTGGAATAGTTCTAACATGTGTTCGATTGAATGAATTTGAAATGCAAAATTAATGCTTCTTACCCTTGCTTCTTTCCCCTCCACCCAAAACATCTCTTGGTGCTATGTCTTTCCTTATATTTATAGCTAAATTTGGTTATCTATGAACAACTTCATCTTTGAAAAAAAAGCCTTTCATTCCTTATTTGATATCATTCCATCAGCAAAGCTATTGAATATTTTTACATTACTGCTAATATAGCTCCTAAACATAATGTCTGTCAAGAATCTCTTAGAAAACTTCTAAAAGAGAGTGGTGCAAGCTTAACATGTATAGCTATTCTTTTGGGAATCTTGGCCAAATTGGGGCTGTGGAGTTATTAAAGATGAACATGGAAATTGGATTGTTGGTTTCTCTAAAAAGTTATGCTTTAGCTCAGTCACTCTTGCTGAAATTTGAGTTCTAAAGTAAAGGCTTTCCATTGCTTTGAAAAAAGAAATTCTCTCTTTACAATAAACTACATTACTATTAATACTAGAAACACTATCGACAATATGCTGACGGCAATAATTGTTACTACCGATAGTAGATATAGTATTAGTGACAACCAAAAATCGATATTGAACAAGGGAAAAAAATACTAATTGTCAGCAATAACACTTTACCTATTGATAGTAATCCTTTGAATTGGTGTTATTTGACATGAAAATACGACAACAGGGATATCATTTTTGCCGACAGTAGTTCTCTATCAGCAAAAGACATAATTTTTTACATTTTTGCCAACAGTGGACTAATCAGACTCTACAGGACTTGCTGTTGTTAGCAATGTACTCTAAATTCATATTACAAGCGATTCCACTCCTTCTTGTCTTCTTAGAAAATTCCCAATTCTAAAAATTCCCAAACTTCCCCATTTCGAAAAAAGTTGAAAATTCACTCCTCTTGTGAACCCAATTCCAGTAACCTATATTATGATGAACCTAATTCCGTTCTCCATTCCATTCATTTTCTTTCCCAAATCTAAATTTGACCTCTCTCTATCAGACCTAGTTGCTGCCATCTAGTTTCCTTCATTACTACCTCCAAGTTTGAGAGATCAATCACCGACCAAAACTAGGCAATCGCAGTTGTTGTAGGACACCCATCATTCGCTGATTGCAAAGTAAACCACAGCTTAAAAGCTCAAGCTTTGGTTTTTGGTTACTCCTCTATTAATAGGTTCTATGATCTATGTTTTAAATTTTTATGCTTATAAGTTTATGGCTAAGATGAAAGAATTGTATGGGTATGTGTTTGGGATCAATGAAATTTGTTAGTTCTTGAATGCTAGTTTGTTTTAGAGAAATTTCTTTGCTCTGGTTTAAAATTTTTTCATCTTTTCCCAAAGTAATGTTTATGGGAAGAATTGTATGGTATGTGTTCCCAAATTTTTTCATCTTTGTGGAAGCTTATGTTGTTGTAATGATGAATAGAAAGAGTTGTGGTTATTATTTTGAAAGATATTAGAATAAATAAAATAAAAAAAGCCTATTATTATTGTCACTTTTCAGTTTCATTTCATAAGTCTGATCAAGGATTTCAGCTACAGTTTAAATTTAGCTGAGATTCCTATATTAAGCTTGGAGTTCCTGTAGGTGTTATTGCCAAGCTATGGAGCTTTATCACTTTCCTCCCTTTCTTCTTGTTGCTTTTTGTCCTTGGCATCTTGTAGTTAAGTATCTGAAATATGCTCCTGAATAGACACACAAGCATAATTGAGATTGCCAAACAGTATAGTAGTCTGTTTATAGTAGACTTATAGTTCATTAGTGATATCTTTCTTTACATATGAGATGGATATGAATTAGTGGGAAGATCTTACATGTGGTTTCAGTTACTGTGTGATTCATTTAGGCATGGGCAGGAATTATTCCGTTTGTAATTGGCATCACTGTAATTGGAAATTCATCTGTCCTTATTGGACTTTGGCCTGCACATTTTATCTGGACAATTCACTATGTGGCAAGGTTGTCTAATTTTTGAAATTTGCTTGGAGTATCTTCTTTGCAAATACTTTTTGGCCTATGCATTGTTCTTTGATTCTCTTTTTTGTTACACCCTATTGAATATTTGGCCTCTAATTTTGAAACCAAGAGCCTCGGGTTGGTTCTAAAGATTATGGTGTTGATATCATTGTCAGTGCCAGTGCCACTGCTTCTCTAACTATTATTGGTGTCAAGACTCTTGCCTTGGCATAAGAAATTATAGAACCGTTAAAATTTGTATTAAAATCATTAACTTGTAATATTTATAAACATAAAAACTCACAAGATCATCAATCAATGTGAGAATTACAAAATTCATCTTATTGTTATTTTCTTTATATTCTTCAAAGAACATTCATCTTGCGGGAAATGTTAAATATAATTTATTATGATTGCTAGAAATTAGTTGATTATCCTAATCAGATCATCAATCATCTACAGTTCAAATAATCATGTATTTTATTATTGTAATTGAAACCCGTGACTGTCTTGTATGGCTATAAATTGAATGCTCTACTATGTTAAAACATGTGAGTAGTAAGCATCATAAATAAACATTACATAACATAATACTTTTCACCTATAGAATAGGGCGAGAGTTGAATCTTGTATATCTTTGTGCCTCTCTGATTACTTACATTTGCTTTGTTAATCCTAATCATTATAAAATTCTTCAAGTTTTACTAATAGGACATTGCCTTTTGGTAAATCAATGGCAAGTTGGCTAAAACATAGAGTGAGTCCTTAATCTTGAGAGTTAACTATCATTTAAAGGCCTCAACTTATAGATCATTATCAAAATAGAAACTCACTTTTTTTTTTTTTCTTTTTTTTTTTGGGTATCATTTGTGACACTATTTTATATCGTTCGAGGCAATCAACTAAAAACCGATGAGTATAGTTACCAGAAAATGGTGACTTATGACAATATTTTTGCATTTTTTTTTTATTTACATATTATGAGATAAAATTTATGAATCTTCTGGAAAACTTAATATTTTTTTCATATATTTATAAAATTTTATTTCATTGTGGATAACCTCAGAAAAAATAAATTAAGAAAAAGAAAAGCAATCATGTTATTGATATTCTATAACATGTATTCTAAATATTTTGTCAAATAAACAATTAAGGTAAAATAATAATAAAATAGACAAAGGATGAAGACGTTTGATACTTACATATGAATTCTAAGAACTTTGAGAAAAATAACTAAGAAAATACTGAGAAAATGAAATAAAAAAATATAAATAAAAAAGATAGAAAAAATATGAACTTACAAAAAATTGTCATGTTACCACAGTGACTATACTAATCGATTTTTGATAAAATATTTTCAAATAATACTTATATAAAAAAATTATAACTATCTCAAATAATATAAAAATTAAATATTTAATTTAATCACTATAATAATGATGAATTGACTTCCAATAAGTCAATACCTATTGAGGAGACATAAATAGAAACTAGAATGAGAGACTGACTCGATCAAACCACGCCGGAGTTTATAATTGACAGGCTTGGCAGTGTACTCCTACGACCAAAAAAATAGTCGACCTACGTGTCTTACACCTTACAATTATGTTTCACATCAAGATAGAAACTTAGAAACTCAATCAATTGAATACACTAACATCTATTTACTGAGTCATCTCAAGCTCTTAATATCTAGTGCTATTGATTAGTTTTGTTTTGATAGAGGACGGAAGAATTAAAGAACTTATTTTCTTCCCCAATAAGTTTGGTCTCAATGCATGCATGACCAAGAAAGGAAGAAAGGGTGAGTATTTTCTTGGTTTATTTTTGGTTCACAAGAATAATTGGAAGGACAAGAGTTTAAATTTACTCGTCTCAATAAAATAATTAAAGATCCTCCTTGCATTACTGAGTTTGAGTTTTCTAGATAAGATAGCAATTTATTAAATAAAACACTCAGATGATATCACTATAATTATTTATTAAAAATTGAATAGAATATCACGTGAAAAGTTTTTATATAGACAAATCCTATTATGTCTAATAATCAAACTACAAACTTAACTTTAGTATAACTATAATGATTTTTTTAACAGGTATTTTATGACACTTATTAAGATGATAAATATAAAAATTTGTAACATTTATTGAGTGAGTCGTCATGATTTCAGTGTTATGTAATTAACAATTTACTATTTTTGAAATGTTTCAAATTTCAAATACTATATTATTTCACATTATCAAGTGTTTTTAGGGGACTAATTATAATTACAATAAAAGTCCATAATATCTAATTAGTTCATAACTATTTTAATTCTTAAATTAATAAGAGAAACGTAACAAGAAGTTCCAATAGTAAAATGATAATCTGGACTCTAAGGTGGTGGTCTAGTACTCTAGGTGGTATACTACATTTCTTGATTTATTTTATTCGAATATTAACAGGGAGAATAAAAAAATGTATATATTTATAAATTTTGTAATTATGATATTAGTAACATATTAAGTAAAAAAATATATAATTAATTGACATGCGACATTAGTGGTCAGTTAATATATTTGACCAGTTTTAGTCAAAATTTCCATGCAGTCAATTAGGTTTATAAATATCCTACGTTGTATTAATTACAAGTCTAAAAGTCTAGCTTATTACAATTCAAAATCTAAATAATGTAAATATATTCAATCTAAAAGTCTAGTAACTTAAATTAGTGCAATTCAAACTTTTGACAAGTTCTCGTCCCACCATTTAAGAGAGGGGTCCCAGCTGAAAAACTGAAGTATAAAGTGAGCATCTCAGATTATTGTTACACGCGTCCCTTTCAATAGGTAAGTCAAAGTTAATAATCAAAAGTTGAAAATTACTAAATAATTTACGATTTGGATTGCTTGACTTATCATTTGTGATTCAAAAAAATATAAGAATACTATTATGAGTAACATTAAATAATAAATGAGTTATATTATTTTTCTGTTGAGTGATAATTTTGTTAAATAATATTTAAGTTGAATCAAAAATAATAATAATATTAGAGTTTATTATATTCGATATAATCTAATATTATATCGAATAATTGAGAAAGATAATTTAATTATAATCCGATCATGCACCAATATATAATATATAAGATAAGGGCTTATCTGCATATGTATATCCTAATTTTTATTAACTTTTACAAGATATATTATCTTATCTTATCCTATCCATACGACTAAACATAACAAATCTCTTTATATAATATTAATATTTGTAAAGAACTATATTAGCATTTATTATTAGATGCCTACATCAAATCTAATAATAAATACTAATGTGTTTGTTCCCTTGCATTTCTTCCTTACTTAGATAATGTCAGTCCTTGTCTTGCTAGACTTCCGAATTTTTTGACCCGTACTACTCGAAATGCAATCACTAATTCTAAACCCTTGGAAAAATTCGGCCAACTTGCGAAAGTGGAATTTATTTGTGTCCATATCATCGACTATTCCTTGTTTTTGACAAGTTCTCGTCTTACCCAATTAAGAGAGAGCCTCATCTTCATTGTCTGGCTCGAAGCTCCTTGTTGTTTTTGTGTTGTTATTGTGTATAAAAACAAAAATATATGTGTTTGCATTTTAAGTCATTTTCCATATTGTAGGGAACCTCGAAATTTTTAATAAATTGTCATCTGTTTCAGTAAACAAACTCTTACAGTTAACTTTTGTTTTATCAATTTTTACTTTAATCTTTGGTTTAGTCAAGCATCTTATATGTTTCTTTGTCTGAAGTCAGGATTATGGAGATTTGGTTATCAATTCCAAAAGTCATCATGCCTCTGTAACATTAAGTATAATTACTTATAACTTATTTATTTTGATTATTTCAGGTTGCACCTCGTACATCCACGCCTTTGCATCTCAGTCTGAATAACGAGCAAGCTTGAGACGAAAAAGACTTATCAAGATTATGAGATGGTTATAATATTTGTAAATAATTTTAATGACTTATTTATGTCAAATTTAGAATTTAAATATAAATAAACTTTTACACAGGTATTTACAGATACTAAATTATAAAAAAAAATTAAAAATAATAAAAAGAAAAATTTTCGTAAGCAGTTCATTTAGGATATCTGCGTCTGCCACACACAAGCACATAAAAAATTAAAAAAACAAAAAGCAATTGTGTCTATTTGTTGCAGACGTAGTTATATTTGCATTTGCGTTGCAACGTTTATATTCCAAACTGCGGATACATGGAAAGCCATTATAAGTGTACAAAGAATGCAATTAAGTATCTATGTTTGCGTAGATGCAAAAAATAGTGTCTAAGTCTAGAATTACTATGTCTGGATGCATATGCAAATTGTTTACTGTGTTTGCAACTTACAAACATAGATAATGCCATTTCTTGTATTGATTCTTGTCCCATCAATAAAAGTTGGGTAGGTCATTAAAAATTTCACATGATAAACTAATGGTGTTAACTTCAATTTTAAAAATTTCACTTATCATTAGATAGAAAATAGTTAAAATTAACACTGTTACTTTATTATGTGAAATTTTTAATGACATAGCCAATTTTTATTGATGGAACAAGAATTAAGACACCAAAATGAGCCAGTAGATCCCTAACCACAAATAGGGGCCGGCTCCAATATTAATTATAAACTTTAAGTTGAGCTGAGTGTTTGTACTCTATGAAATAATATTATTATATGGTCTCTTCTCGGATGAATTATATCTTTGGCTGAATCATGTATATAGCTTGTGTCAATTAATTCTCTTTATCTATTTTTTGAAATTAACAAGCAAGAAAGGAAATGGTAAAATAATGAAATGGTTGTAATGGTAGGTTTTGATGCGAACGATCAAATGTAATGACATTGAAGTATGTTAGCTATGCTAATATAGAAGTAGAAGAATTCTTTTCTTGCAAGTTTTTTCTTTAGCCAAAAATCATATGTAGGTTATGTTATGTTCTTTTTGCTATGAACGTATTGTTTTCATTATAAAAAGTAAAGATAATATCAATTGAAATTAATTAAGGCTATACGTAAACAAACTTCAATGCATATCGCACCAAATTACTTTTGAAAGTTTTTAATAGAGATAATATTTGCATCAATAAATTGCATATATAACGGAGTCTCTCAATTCAACAATTGAGTATTATAATTTCAGATATGCACATATAAAGTGGGACAAACAACTCACAAATAATGAAAAAAATTCCACTCATTTGTCAATGACCAAAAGGTTCCAACACCTCCATTTTAGTAATGTTAGGTTTGAAGGTTTGTAAGTGTATGTAATTGTTAATTTTAGGAGAAAGAGTTTGGGTATATACCCAATAAGTAGTTAGAATTTGAAATCTGATAGTTAGTAAATTACAAGGTATTTTTGACAGTCATCTAACAAGTAGTTGGCATAAATGTATACATGTAGAAGGTGCTAGTTCATTCAACTGGCTAAGTCTCTTGGAGTCATACTAAGGATCTTGGATCAAATCCAATCTTCACTTGGGATTGGGAGTTATGAGAACAAAAAGAGTTACCTTCCGCTATGCATCTTATGAGCCCAATAAGTCTCTTTCCAACTACAAAAATAAAATCTATGCATGTAATAAGCTAAAGTCAAATTAATGTACGATTTTATAGACTATGTTAGTCAACATTGATTCAACAGATATCAAGAAGTGAAACCCCGATGTTGAATATCTTTAGCTAATGAAGTTAATTAAGATTGAGGTGTGTGGAACCATATGGTCTCAGATCTTAGATATTTTCTTTTAAATTTGTTTGTGGATTGCAAAATTGGTATGTACCTACTATATATGTGATTGATGAAAATATTTTAACTGAGAAAAAGAAGAAGAAGGAATAACTTCGTATTTGGCCGTTTTTTGAAGTATAAGGTTCGTGGTTTGCAATAGGTTTTAAGTATTAGGACTAGTTTAGTATGCAAAAATAATTTTTGTAAAATTGGAATGGGAAAGGGAATGAGATGAAATGTTTATAGAATGTATTGATCATTCAATTCTATTGTTTGGTAGAGTCAATGAGAAGTAGACATTTCATTTCAATTATTTATTTATTATGCACTTTTCAAACATGAAATGATATAAAAATTATACTAAAATGACAAAAATATTCCTATAAATGTAAAGCAAAAAAAATATAACATAATTTATAAAATTTATATATCTCTTATTTTAAAATTTTATATTCTGACTATTTATTTATTATTACTTATATATATTTTATTATTTTATTGTTATTTTAATTTTTATTATTTAATCATATTAATATTTTAGTTTAAATTTATTTAACTAATATATTTATTTTACATTAATTATTTATTTATAATTATATTATATACTCTGATATGAAGAGTATTTTTGTTATTTGACTAAAATAAATTTAATTACTATTATTTTTATATTTTATACTATTTTATATTATTTAATGTGATATGAAGAGTATTTTTGTAATTTGACTAAACTAAATATATTTATTATTTATATTAATTATTTATTTTTAATATTAATTATTTATTTTAAGTGATAGAAGGGTATTTCTGTAATTTAATTGAACTAACCGATTCTATAGAAATAGGAATGAGGAATCTTACCCTGTAGGTGGGTTTGAGGATTCCTACTTTTATGGAATAAAATAGCCATAATGGAATGAACAATATGAGACTAAATACGTACTAAACGAAAAAATGTTATTCCATAGAATTATGCATGTAATGAAATGACAATTATTGCGTACCAAACTATCCCTTAAAGTAAACATAGATTCGAGCTAACAAGAGAATGAGATATCAACAATATCATTAAAGTTGTCTTGTATTATAAATCTTAACTTGGAAAGAAGAGAATAAGATTGTAGCAAACTAGTGTAATTTGTATTATTCATCAAAATGGTGTTTGATTATTTAAAAAATAATAATAATTCAACATACAATTATTAAATAGAAGTTTTGGTGACCTTTGATACACGAAATGCCTGTGGTGGTGTTTTACCAAATCATATATAAAAGTGATTGAAATGAAATTCAAAAGATTACTTTGCTACCAACGAGGGTTGGGTTTCGTGGTAAGCGAGCTATACTTCTAAGATAATAACACAAGTTTGAATCTTGGAGCAGGCAATTGTTGGGAGGGTTTCCCAATCTCGACAGAGATTGAGATATTAGTTTCACAATAATGTTTGTTGAGAAACCCAGAAAACCAAAAAAAAATATTACTTTACTGGAATGGTAGCAATTAAGAAGAAAGAGAACCAAACACTTAACACTTTACTAGGAGCGTATTTTTTTCATTATAAAAAGTAAAGATAATATCAATTGAAATTACCTAAAGCTATAAAGTAAACAAACTTCAATGCTTATCGTACTAGCAAACCACATTTGGAATTTATTAGAATTACTAACGTTATGTTTGAAAGGTTGTAAAATGTATGTATTTTGGTTCTACTATATTCTCTAAGCATCATACTAAGAATCAGTGATCGAATCCAGCCTTAGACATAGGATGAATAGTTTATGAGAAGTGAATGAGCTTATCTCCCATTGTGCCGAATAGACCACATTCGGAAAAATAAAATAAAAAATCTATGCATTTAATAAGTGGGTGTCAAATTAATGTAGGACTATAAAATCTATATATATGTTTTGGTAACGGTTTTGACATAGACAAGAGCAATTCAAGCAAAATCATGAAGTGCAACTATATGATGTCAAATAACTAATGATGTAAGATTGAGATGATGGGACCATATCGTTTTAGGCTTGAATTTCATTAGTCATAGATGCACAAATACTTTTTTTTTAATATAAATTTATAAGTTGTTTATCTCACCTTATATAGACTGTTGATTATTGAATTTGGATGCATATTCACGGTAAATGTGATGATGTAAATGTCCTAACTAACCATGTAAAAAACAATAAAAAAATTATGGGACAGTTTTGAAGTATAGGCATATTTGCAATAGGTTTCAAGACTTGATTAAGAAAAATGACTGTCAATAGATTCTTGTATGTAAATAGATGCATGCCTGATATCAAAAATATAATTTGGCTCTATTTGGGAGTTAGAATATCATGACCCAAAACTCAAATCATAAGGGCGCAAGGGCCAAGAAAAGTCGAGTCTCACCTTAGGTTAAGAAAAATTCAAATGAATATCAAAGTACAAGAAATGGACAATTCAACAATTAATAAACAAATACTCCAACATCATCGTTGTCCAAAGTATGCTTGTGCATACTCCAATATCATCTTTTCCTCTTCTTTTCTTGCAACTTAAGATTACTCAAAACCTTGAACAGCCAACACAAATTGAGAAAATAATGGTTAAGGTGGGTTTGTGAGCATTGCAAGTCAAAAGTTCTCATAATTCGGACCCAAGCCACGAGCGAATTGGAAAACTTTGTCAAGATCTGAGATAGGTTGCTTTATTGTAACAAGATTGTCACATATGAATTTGAAATCTTTTAGATATTCTTCTAGAGATCATGATCCCATCTGAATGGTCAGTAACATGTTTTTCAAATGACCTTCCTTCTCAATTGTAATTGGAAGGAGCTGTTATTCCAATGAAGTCCACACTTGATATATTGTTTTTGCACCAAAGATAGTGTCACACCCTCATAAAAAGGTATGACTGTCCGGATAAATAGATAACTAAACCTTCTTAACCTTGACTTCACATCAACTAATTACAAATGACTCTTGAAGACTTATAAATAAAACAAAAGCTTTGATGTATTAGATTAAAAATATAGAAGTGCATGACAACATGTAACGTTTTTAGCAGAAAATTTTGGCAGAGATTTTCCATAAAGTAGAACATGCCTATAGTACACACATACACAAGCTAATTATAATAACCAGTGTACCACAATTCCAATGTACACAGACACAATTAACATAATTAAAATACTAGATGTGGCAAGACACAAGAGCCTAATGTGACTGTAAATGTCGTCCTGCGGCTTCAAGTTTGTAATTTCGAAGTATACCTCGTCACAAAATGAAAGGCAAGTCACAAGTCCTTAGGCGACGTTTGCTGATCTCCTGATACTAAAAATATATATATATATAGCAACAACAAAAGAATGAGTCACAAGGATTCAGTGAATGAAAAACGTACCCTAAGAGTACTAGCATCAACCATATCATAACTAACACAAATTCATCAAATAAATTCATATAACAACACTTATATTACCATTTCATATATCACGCACGAATATCTTAATAAGCAAAAACTAACTCAAATCATTTATACGAGCACAAGATAGGCAATCAATCAATTTATTTAAATTATATAGTTCACACAATTCAACCAAAAAGGGCCAATTAGAGTGACCTAGCCCCACACACCATATATCCTCCCACCGGGCTTTTTTTTGGCCCGCACACCAAATATATTCTCTATACACAATCCATCCTACCGTGGCTGAGTACTCAATTTTAAAACACTTATCAAAATCAAAATATTTCAAAATCTCCTAGCTGCACCCAGATTCTATTTCGGTAGTAAAATCGTTTCAGAGAAAAAAATTCACTTTATTGGTCCTTATCAATTATAAACAATTTTCACATACCAATTATAATTCAAATACCTCAAATTAAACATTACATATACTTACTTTTCCATATAACACATCCATTCAAAAACACATACAGTTACATGTAATAATCTAGCAACTAGAGAGAACATAATCCACTCACTAAGTTTAAAGATGTGATTCGTCATCACGTTGAGACTGTGAAGGTGTTGATAATTCCCTAACACGATCTGGAACTGAAAAATCATAAAGTCATATATTATTTGCTATAATTATTTTATAATCAATTCTACAATTTCTCAATACTATATATATACATATTTAACATATTACTTGAGGTTTAATTTCTTTTGTTTTACATTTTAACAACTATCTCAAAGATATACATATATATATTTAATTTCCTTAAATGCATTTATATGTATATTTATACATTCATCAAGAAATTTCATACAACTTAGTAATTCAACATTACTTATATTCTACTTACTATGTTTTAGACTAACATAGTCAATTTACATGTCTTCTAATTGACTATTTAATTGATGAAACTTATTAAATTATATACATATATCAACCTCTAATTTTTCCTAAGAAATTTTATGGAATGCCCTATAGGCATATTTTTCTTTAATTCATGTATAGATATACTTCCCAAAACAATTAGCAATATTCTAAAGACACTTTATATTGATTTAGTTTTTAGTTATTAAACTTAACTACTTAGCTTAGCTAAGCTTAACTTGATACTTGAATTACATAACTCTTAACTAACTTATTGGTCATCTAAAATCCATGTATATATATATATATATATAAAACAAATTAAATAATACAATTCCTAAATATAATTGATTAGTCTAACTAAATTATTTTACATTTCTACTTAAACATAAAGAACTTATCTAGCTAGAATTTAATAACACTGAAGCCAACACCACTAATTTAACCAAATCAATTTCCAAGGCCGTAAAATTTTTTGTATATACCTTTTGTTTCCTTAATACCATAAAACTCAAGTAACCCTCCATGAAAACAAGTTTAAAATCTTAAACTTAGAGGAAATTTAAACTTTCTCATGACTTATGGTATATACGGCAACACACTTACTACCTTAGTTAATTCTATCATGAAATAAAAGGAAGACTTTGCCAAGAAAATGATAGGCAAACCAAGACAAAAAAAAGGGGTTGCTGTGCCACATTCCTCACGGCTGAACTTGACTGAAACAGGGCATGGTAACTTCCCTTACCATAGTTGCTGCCATGCTCATCCAAGGCTCACACAAACACACACATGGTCACACACCCAACCAGAAATTTTGAGGCTCACGGCAGCAAATTGTCCAACCTTAACTGAAATTCCTGACTCAAAACAGAGCACCTACATCCTAATAGATGCTACCCACACAAGGCTGTAAGGAAAGGAGTCAACTGGGACACGAAGGAAGAATAGGAGGAAGGGTTTTTACCTTGACTTGGCCACCACCACAATTTCCATCACACTTCAATTACCATCTACAACACAAATGGCGAGAAGAAAGAAAACCAAGAAAGAAAACAGGGGAGAGTTTATCAAGTCAGTACGCGGCAGGGCAGCACCGGAGAGGGACAAAGTTAAGTCGGTGGCCAAAAAGGAAAAGAAAGAAAAGACAATGCCATTAAAATAATATATGTTATGGTATACTTTACTCTCCAATGAGTGGTATCAATTAAGTCTAACAATATATAAATATATAATATTATAATAATTTTGTACTATAATTTCTTTTTAGTCTTATATCTCAATAAAGTTTACAGCAACAAATTTCAAGTTTTTTTAAGTGAACCAATAATATAATAAAAATTAATTCCTAGTCACATGTGTATATATATTTTATATATACAAATATTTATTTATTTCCCCAATTACAACAAATTACACATAAACAATTCTAATGTTTAACTGTTGTGTTATAACAGATAGAACTTATAATATCCTCTTTCATGGTTCAAGTAACTAGGAAATGAAAAGACCATCGTTAGTTGTCTATGGCTTGAGACTTTTTCTGTGGGTTTAGCATCCATTGTAAAGTGATGATAAAGACCTAAACTTCAAACCAGCTGGCACGATCTGGGAAGGCCATAACAGAAAATTGGTTGAGTTGAGCTTGATAGAAATCAAGCTAGAACATTGATGAAAAGCTTGAATTGTAAGTTAAGGTTCTTGGGTTAAAGAAGAGTTTGACATTGCTAAGAGGCTTGCAAATGAATGCTCTGATACCATGGTCTGCTTCTTTCTTCAGCTAAGTGACGGAATTGGAGTATTTATATTAGAAGCATGCATTATATAGGGAAGGAGACGAAAGCAAGTTAATTGGTGATAAATAGTTTAAAAGGTTATAAACTTATTGTTAGATCAATAGTTTAACTATTTTAGCATTGACTAAGTGTTTTATAAATAGTTTCATAGTTGTCAACATATGTTAGTTATATTGTTTGACCAAAATATAAGACAATTATCTAAATAAAAATTAATATTTATTTCACTGTCAATAAGTAAAAGAGTGACATATGTACTTAACATTATTTTTTTTTTATTTTAGTCGACTGATAAGATAATGTTTTATAATTTTGTCTGCTAAGACAATATTGTAAAAAATCAAATAATAATTCATATGGTATTTACGTTGATCTAATAATATAAAATGTCCAATTTTACAACAAAGCCCGAAAGGACAAACTCACACCGTAACAAGTAAAAGAAGTAATAAACCCAAAGTCCCAAAGAAACCATAAGTTGACTAAAAAGTTAAACAAATGG
The DNA here is from genome assembly GCA_029379385.1 of Quillaja saponaria. NCBI lineage: Eukaryota > Viridiplantae > Streptophyta > Magnoliopsida > Fabales > Quillajaceae > Quillaja > Quillaja saponaria. The sequence continues at coordinate 5,119,666 of CM055615.1, read as the reverse complement.
TTGAGAGTTATAAAGGAGTTTCTATCTCCAATTTGTATATACTAACACACGTTTCTTTCTCTTGACTTTTCTTACTATATATCGTAATTCGTAAGTTGATAGTGATTATTTTCGGAATGTATTACAATAATGATGCATGCAAAAATTTTCCACTTAGTTCTTGCCGTTAAGGCCTACACAAAATTCGGATTACAGTATCACCAATTTCACATGGATGTGAGTCTTAAGTTGGCTTTATATCATTTGTAACACCCTAAGTAATCCAACTTGTGTAAATAATTTGAATAACAGATCAAAACTACATGATTAGCTCCAATAGATCAAATCAAACCAATCTGATATGGTTGATTCAAATTTATTGTTGCTTGAATTGGATTGGTTGGAAGGCCTCTATTATTTTATTAGATTGGATTTAGATCAAAATTTCTATGGTGAATGACCCAACCTAATCTAATCCAATTGAAATATATTTGTTTTTTTTAAAAACTGCACTACTTCCGACAGTAACTTGTTGTCGACAATGAACAGTTTGCTGTCCACCTTGATCACTGCCGAGAGTACCCTGTCGGTAAAAGAGGGAAAACTGTTTAGATTTCTCTCTCTTTCTTTCTTACATTGATTATTTTCTAACATTTAATTTGGAGGAGTTGAGCTTCAGAGTACACCCCAACTACGAACGTTGAATTTGCTTTATTTATATAAGGTTAATCCCTTCTTCTAGTGTCCACATGCATTTCATTCAGCAGCTTGAGAGTATAAGAGGGTAGAATTGTTGATTCAAGGGCTGAGTGGAATTGCTAAACAGTAATTAAGAGGGAAAGAAATCAATCTACAATCTTCAATTATTTGAACAATTTGCTGTTTTTCCGATAATGTGGATTCTAAGCAACTAATATCCTTATTGTACTTATATGAATGCAATTCACAAGGCATTGACGTTCACAACTGGAAAGATGAAATTCTTCCTTTTTTTTTTTATTTTTTATTTTTTATTTTTTTCAAGGCATGCCCATTGCAATTAGAAGTGAAGGGGCCTCTATAATGTCAGGTGTTCTAGTCCGTAGGAAAACACTTATGGGGATGGATAGCAACAAAGCTCGAACGAGATTAGGCTCACACCCAAAAGGTGTGAGGGTACTTGTGAGAAATCAGAAAATAAATAAAGGGTGGATAAAAAACTAGCAGCAGAGACTCCATTGTTATAGATCAAGATTAGGGAAACACATTGAAATAGCAAATATGGTTACTCAAAATAACCAATTTTTCGTATAGATAACTGGAATCGTTGCTTAGAACTATTACAGTACAACATTTAACAGAATAGTGGTTAAGAAACACAAGAATTCATAATTTCAAGACAATCATATTTTTCAACCAAGAACCCTAACTTTCGTGTAAGAAGTAACTAGAACCCTAACTCATGAACACCTGGAAATTGAAGAGGGAAAGCCTAACACAAGCACAACGAAATGCCTAAATCCACAACTCAGAAATTTGAAAAATTTGCACAAAAGAGGGAAACCTAACCTTGATTATTTCATGGTTGGATTGCTTCGTGCTCAAATTGAGAAGAAAGGAGGATGCTTTCACTAGAGGTGTGAATCAATTTGGGACTCATTACTTGCGACAACAGAATGTGGATTCTAAGTGACTAATCTCCTTATTATACTTATATGAATGCAAATTGCGAGGCATTGACATTCTCAATTGGAAAGATGGAATTCTTCTTTTTTTTCAAGGCATGCCCAATGCAATTAGAAGTAAAGAGTCCTCTGCAATGTCAAGGGTTTGAGTCTGCAGGAAAACAACTGTGGGGATGGACAGTGGCGAACCCTAAATGAGATTAGGCTCACACTCAAAGGGTGTGAGGATACTTGTAAGAAATAAAGGGTGCATAAAAAATTAGGATCAGAGACTCCATTGTTATAGATCAAGACTGGGGAAACACATTGAAATAGCGATTACTCAAAACAACCAATTTTTTGTATAGATAACTGGAATAGTTGCTTAGAACTATTACAGTACAACATTTAACAGAACAATGGTGAAGAAACACAAGAATTCATAATTTTAAGACTATCATAATTAATTTTCAATAAAGAGCCCTAACTTTTGTGTAAGAACCAACTAGAAGCCCAACTCACAAACACCCAAAAGCTGAAGAGGGAAACCCTAACACTCAAGCAAACCGAAATGCCTAAATCCACAACATAGAAATTTGAAAATTTGCTCAAAAGAGGGAAACCTAATCTTGATTGTTTTGTGACTGGATTGCTTCATACGTAAATTGACTAGAAAGGAGGATGCTTTCACCGGAGGTGTGATTGCATTTGGGGCATTACAGTTGACAATAGAATACTATCGATAGTAGAAGAACACTGTAGAAAGAAACCACAATTTTTTTAATATATTATCGACTACAAATACTGTCGGCAAAAATATAAATGTTGTTGGTACTAATTTTGCACCAAATAACGCCAATTTATTGGATTACTGACAAGGTAATTGTTATTTTAGAGAGGAATTTTTTTATTTTGCCTAGTACCGAGAGTGTATTTGCTGTTGCTAATACTTTATTTGTTGTTGGCAATAACTGTTAATGCTGATAGTGTATTATCGACAGCAAGTCGCTGTCAGCAATAAGCTATTGGCTTTAAAGCAGTTTTTTGGTTGTGATATCTCTCAAAATAAACTTCTCTTTACCTATCACTCATGATAAAATATTCATATTGTCCCAACTAATAACTAGTCATTAATTAGCTTTCAATATTAAATAGTAATAGGGCCTAGAATAAGTGAAATCTAATTTGTTATAGTTTATAAAGTTGAAATTATTTGAATTAGGTTGTCACAGGTTACTTATAATTTTTAAACAATTGAGTTTGCAAATTATTAGGCATAAGTAAAGACCTAACCTGATCAACCAAATCCAATCCAATCCAATCCAAGATTCATAGATGGGATAGGATTGATCATTCCAAGCTGGATTAGTATGAATCGGTTTGGATTAACAAAACCAGTTCAAACTGATTAGATTTGATTTTTTTTTTTTTAATAAGTAATTCAATTGATTAGATTTGATTGATTAAAGAATAATCTTTAAACAAATCCACCTGGGACCATAAACACTCCTAGTCACTAGAACTATATGTTTACACTCTCTATTCTTCAAACCAATCCACCTTAGACCATAAACACTTCTAGTCACTAGAACTATATGTTTACACTCTCTAGTCCTTTTAGTGTCTCTTAACAGGACATTGCCTTTCAGTGCATTAATGGGTAAGAATAGTTTTAAAGGTGATTTTTAGAAAACTTATTAAGATGAGATAAATTTAATTATTAGAACTTAAAAGTTATAGAAATAAACTTAAATTTCATGCTAAGCTAGCTAAGCAACCGAGAGCTGAATTGAGCGACCTTTGAGTTTGTTAAAATTCTCACAGAAATTAAATAATTCTAAAATTAATTTCGAGAAACTAAGGGAAAAAATGTGAATAAATAATTTTGGGAAAACTTTTAAAATTAAAAATTTTCCTACTCGCACTCTCACTTGATTTTTTAGCTAATCGACAAAACAAAGCTTTGTTTTGGATGTTTTCTTCGCCACCATGGTCCATGCATAAGAATCAAACCACGCACGACATTGTTGAAAGCTCCTGCTTGGTAGTGTACTGCTATAAATACAAAAATAGTGGGCCTACGTGTCGTACAACTTAAGACTAGTATGTTATATGTCAAGCCACGTTGTTTGTTTTGTTATAAGAAACTCATTAGATTTATTAATTATATAATAAAAAAATAATATAATTTTTTTGTTTTTAGTTACGCAAAGGGGATCCCTATATACAATTGTACTGTAAAAATAATTTTTTAGTCTAAAGTGTAACATAGTTATTGACAATTTTTAAAGAGACGGCTTCAGGATTTCAACATCTTTGCATCTTATATAATTTAGATAGAAGACCAGGTCAGAGTGGAAGGCTTTTCTTTTGGTTTAATAAGAAAGTTCATAGTATAAGTTGGTTGAAACATCGAAGAAACAAGAGTCCTTAATGGACTGACTTATAATCGGTCATATTGAGTGAACGTGGCATCTTCGGCACCATGCACAGAATCAAACCACGCAGGACATTTATTGAGAGATCCTGCTTGACAAGTGTACTGCTGCGACTACAAAAATAGTGGGCCTACATGTCGTACACTTCAAAATTCAGTATATGTTGTTTTGTCTGAACTCGTAATATTTATCAATTCTATAATTAAAAGTCCATTTTGTATCCTTATTTGTAGTCGAACTAAAATTTTCCCGGTTGAATTAATTATTCTTTTTAACTAATGTTTGTGACCGAGTTGAGAGAGAGGAGTCCCCATCTGTAAAGTTAGCTCTCATTTCTAAGCTTGCTTGGTGGTTTCTTAAAAAATCTGACTACTTTTGGGTCAATTGCTGAGTTGAAAAAATGGCAAAGAACTAACATACCTAATTTCGATTAATTTTATTATCAAAAAAGGCATTAAAGTTGATGAAACAATTATCGGTAAGGAGAAAATATGGATTATAGGTAAAGGTGATTGTGTTTCTCTTTGGTTTGATTGTTGGCTATCTTGTGGGAATCGTATGAGGGTTATTCATGGACCTCTACACTTTGGTAAGAATTGTCTTCTTGTCAAACAAATAATCAGAAATCCTAAGGGTTGGAACATAGACAAGATATATTTAGAATAAATAATTGTGCTTATATAAATTGTCATGTAGCACCTATAAGGCTTCAAAACTATAAATTATAAAGTGTAATGCATCACACCATAATACTCGTGTATAATACTGATGACCAATGAAAACATAACATATGTTATTAAATGAGCAAATCACAAAATGTCTTATGTTTAAAATTATGACAAAGAGAAAATAAATATTTTTAAATAAAGGCATGACATATTTTATCCAATAAGACTTTGCCATATGGCCTTGAGCTCTCCTCAAAACTCTACAAATGGAGGGCTCACGCATCATTTGGAAAGGGGAGAAAAAGAGGAAGAAACAGAAGCATCAGAGCTCTGTAGAACTCAAGTCCTAGGACCCTACTAAGAGTTTTTCCCTAGCCATTAAAGATCTTAACATTCAACCGTTCATCAAGAGATCATCTCTAAACAAGCAAAAAGCCTAGACATTTAAATCCAGTTCGTGATCAAAGTCAGCTTGTTCGAGATCAAACTCCAAGAGCTGTAGTCTAAAAAATCAACTTCGTGATCAAGCTTAAAGCCCATGAAGCCCCAACAATCCATCCTAAATCAGTCGGTGCTTTTACAAGAACAACAAGTCCAATACTATTCTTTGTTCAATCGAATTCGACTTCAAGCATTTGACTATCGCGATCAAGTCACGTGCTCGTGAGAATCTATCAACTACATCTTCAACAACAATCCCAATAGTCATTTGAAGAATTAACTTCATTTCATTCAAGAACATGTTATCAACACTCGAAATCGAAGAAATTTCTAAGGAGATCGAATCAGAGGGATTTTATTCATTCATAAAGAATATAAAAACTCAGAGATTGTACCACATTCACTTTTACAAATTAATACGAATTTTATTTTGTACTTGTTTCTTGTCATTTATTTTACAAACTCTAGGTCTGTGCTTACAAATTTGACATGCTCAATGGGGACAACTTTGCCTCTCATCTCTTTCTCCTTCCAAGAAAATCTCTACATCAACATCACATGTTCTTGTCGTAGCCACCATGAAAGATCATGCCGACAACAACATTGGTGATACTACCAAAATTTTCATTTCCTTTGCCATTGATGTTAATTCCACCAACAAGATGTAATACAATAGACTGATCATACAAAAACGGTCCAAGTCCATCAATCAACAACTTCTTCAATCTATAAATCAAGTTAGGGCTTGATCTTTCATCATCTCTGATATCCTTGCCATTGGAAAAGCAAACCCCACTGTCAACAATGGAGATTCATCTTTCTTAGAGAATTTCAAATTATCCAGGGCCAACACTCCATGCTCTAAGGCAGATTCTCATATTTCTACTATCTTTGAAGTGTTGCATACAAGTTTGAATATCTTGTTCATGTCTTCCACAATAGATATGATCTCATGTATTGATGTCATGTCAATCATGGTGATTGAAACTTTCATTGTAAAAGATAAAGCATTTGAATTGGAAAAGATGATCTTTCTCCTCACCAAAACTCTTGAAGACAAAGATTTGGAGATTTCTAATCTCATGAACAAGTTGGAGATGCAAAATAGTGTTGAGCTAACTCAACAACCAACTTTCATTCCTGGTTCAACTTCAAATATCATCGTCATGGACAAAGGATAAAAGAAAAAAGAACTTGACTTTTCTTAACAAATTTCTACTTCCATTGTGATGCTCTTGATACAACAATTGAAAGACATGAGCATTAACACTAATTGAGCACAATACAGAGGATGTTCACAATATTTGCTTTTGTATTCAAAGTTATACACGAAACAAATTAATAACATGAAAATACCTCTTAGGTAACAACCTCCAAAGTTTAACTAGTTTGATGGAAATGGATGCCCTAAAAAACACGTTGCACATTTTGTTAAGACTTATGAAAATGATAGGGACTTGAGAGATCTTCTTGTCAAGCAATTTGTTCGGTCCCTGAGAGAAACGACATTCTATTGGTACACTAAGTTAGAGCATGAATCAAATAACAAGTAGGAGTAACTTGGAAAGGATTTTCTCAACCGGTTCTATAGTATTAGACGTATGGTCACCTTGATAAAGCTCACCAACACAAGACAACGGAGAGATGAGTCTGTAATTGACTACATCAACCGATGGATAGCACTAAGCTTAGATTGCAAAGAGCGAGTATCAGATATCTCTCCAATTGAAATGTGCACTCAAGGCATGCATGGGAGCTTTTATACATTCTTAAAGGAATTAAGACTTCAATATTTTAAGAGCTTGCAACCCAAGCACATGACATGGAGCTAAGCATAGCGAGCCATGGAAATTACAAACCTTTCGTGCTCGATCAATGAAAAAAGTGAAAAATTATAGAGAGTACAAAAGTAAATGAAGGGGCAACGAAACAAGTTTGTTTGTTTCCCATAATTTGAAAAATCATTGACTCAAATATGACCAACACTCCTAGATATGAGTCTAAACTGTCAATAGTTTTCAAAATGGAACACCTAAATAAAACTTCATCTGCACAAGTTTAAACTGCCTCAAAAAAAAAAATTCATCATCGAGAGATTAAACTATCTCCAAAGCTTCAAAATTCCTTGGCATGAAATGAATCTACTTCAAAACATGAAGATTCCTCAGCATGAAATGAAACTACTCCAAAACTTCATATTCCTTAACACGAACTAAAACTGCTTCAAAACTTCAAAATTACTCAGCAAGAAATAAAACTGCTCCAAAAGTTCAAGATTCCTCAACATGAACTGCAATTGTTCCAAAACTTCAAGTTTCCTCAACACAAAATAAAACTACACCACAACTTTAAAATTCTTCAGCAGAAACTGAAATTGCTTCAAAACTTCAAGTTTCCTCAGCATGAATAGAAACTTCTCCAAAACTTCAATAAGATTCCTTAACACGAACTGAAACTACTCCAAAACTTTAAGTTTCCTCAGCATAAAATAAAATAGCTTCAAAACTTCAAAATTCCTCAGCATGAACTGAAACCACTCCAAAACTTCAAGTTTCCACAGCACGAACTGAAACTGCTCTAAATCTTCAAACTTCCTTAGCATGAAATGAAACCGCACCAAATATTCAAACAGCCTTATCACCAACTGAACTTACTCCAAATCTTCAAAGTTCCTTAGTAAGAAGTGAAACCAATCCAAATCTTCAAAGTTCATATGCAAGAAACGAAACTGCTTCCAAAGCTTCAAAGTTTATTATTAAGAAATGAAACTATTTCAAAACTTCAAGAGTTTTTAGTACAAAGTAAAACTGCCTCCAAGGCTTCAAAATTCCTTAGCATGAAGTAAAACTACATCAAAATTTCAAGGTTCCTTGGCACGACATCAAACTACCTCAAATTCTCAAACATTTTTTGGCATGAACTAAAACTGCTTTGAAAAAAAAAATAAAAATTTCTACTCTTTGTCAACATGAATATAAACCATGTAAGGCTTGAGATAAATATGTGTCATGAACTACATTTAGAGTTGTTCCCTTTTGGGTACATAAGCAACTTAGTTGTTTACTAAATTCAGTCACATAAAGAAAAAACAAGAGACAAGATAGAGTAAACATATATATATATATATATCATTCTATTATATTTATATTGAAAAAAGGATGTAGTTAGTAAACAAGTTAGTGTTATTTTTGTTATGCATAATGCTTTCTTGAAGTTAGTTGCCTTCAAAATCGTATTTAAATATAGTGACGGTGAATCCAAGGACAAGGATAGAAGTTCATATCCCGAACTAACCAAGAGCATGCCACAAATAGTAAGCTTAACTCCATGGATAGAGATGCAAATCGTAGACCAGCCAAGGACGCATCTATTGTTTCTTCAATTGCAGAGTAGATCGGAAATATAATAATGATGAGTATAAGGCGAAGGACAGAAGTGTATATTACGAATTGACTAAGAGTGTGCCGTAGACAGTGAGCTCAAGGGGATGGACATGTATGCAAATCTTAAACTAGCCAAGGATGCGTTTATGTTTTCTTTAATTAGCAGAGCAGATCACAAAGATAATGATAATTATTCCAAGGCCAGGGACTAAAGTGCATATGCCGAACTAACCAAGAGCATACCATAGATAGTAAGCTCAAGGTCATGGACGAAAATACAAATCTAGAACCAACCAAGGACGCGTCTATATTCTGTTTCGTTATCAGAACAGATTATAAAGATAGCGATGGCGAGTCAAAGCCAAGAATGACAAAGAGCATGCCATAGACAGTGAGCTCAAGGTCGTGGCTGAAAATACAAAATTGGAACTTGCCAAGGATGGCTCTATGATATCTTCAGTAGATGAAAAATCTACGGCTCTAAGGGCATAATTGGTTGTTCAATATGTAATATGCATAATTGGCTTTTCAAGATGTAATATGCTTTGAAGCTATAAAAAAGATAATAATAATAAATAAATAAATAAAAATAAAATAAAAAAGATCATTCTCCGTATGTGTACAATAATCCTAGTGGTATGGTGCAAAGAATTACCTATTGCCTCGTGATTTAAGATCTTGAAAAAAAAAAAAAAAAATACTTACTTCATTTCTTGTACGTACATGTCACAGCCTTCACCTCAATCTTGTAGTTGTATTGAAGCAGTGAATATAAAATGGAACCAAGGTTTTGTGAGCATTAATTAAAATGATGAAATAAAACCTAAAATGTTATTGAATGTTGGTATGGTTAGCCTCTTTCTCATCTTGGATGTGCCACAAAAGAAAAAAGGACAAGAGAGCTCCACTAGCCAAAAGCATACATATAGAGGGTTGAAAGAAAACTTAAAAATACTTACCAAAAGAAAAAGGAAAACCTAAAACAAAGTAAACTTGTGCCCCAGAATGAATAGTTTATTAGCAAACCCATGATTTATGCAATTCTTAGGTTTATTTATTTTTTCTATTAAGTCTGATTTTGCGGGCTCAATGGATGACAAGTCTAAGCCTATTTATGCTCATTTAAACCACTTCAAATGTTGAAGAAACATATGATTACATGTATGGGTGAAGACTTGTGATAAATGCATGCAAGGCAAAATTGAAGCAAGATAATGCCAGGCTTGGATCATAAAAATAAATGACGTGAAAGAAAAAAAAAAGTTGAGACTCATCCATTTACTACACCACTAAATCATGTACGTAAACAATTCTCAAGGGGACATTTGTAGAATAAATAATTTTGTGCTTATAATAAATTTCTACGTGACACCTACAAGGCATCAAAACTATAAATTACAAAGTGTCATGCATCACACCGAAATTCTCATGTGCAATAATGATGACTAATGAAAAACATAACATGTGGATTTAAATGAACAAATAACAAGATACCACATGTGTTAAAATAAGTTACATGTCAATTATGTTGAACACAATTCGTGGCCAACAAAATCTCACCACTTCTTAATTATGACATTCTCAAATAAAGGCATGACCGTTTCATCCAATAAGATTTTTCCATGTGACATTTAACTTTTCTCAAAACTTTATAAATAGAAGGCTTACTCACCATTTGGAAAAAGGGAACAAGAGGAAAAAAGAGAAGCATCAAAGCTCTAAGTCCCAGGACCATGCTAAAAGTTTTTCCCCTGTCTAGAGATTTAAATCCAATTCATGATCAAAATCAACTTGTTCGAGATCAAGCCAAATTAGCTGGTGATTTCATAAGAGCAACAAGTCAAAGACTGTTCTTTGTACAATCGAATCTGGCATCAATCATTTGATTCTCACGATCTAGCCACATGCCTTTGAGAATTCATCAACTACATTCTTAACGATAATCTAAATTGTTGTTTTGAAGAATTAACATAATTTCATTCGAGATCAAGCTATCAAGTACTCCCAAAAAAATTTCTAAGGAGATAGAATCAGAGGAATTTTATTCTTTCATAAAGAATATAAAAATTCAGTGATAGTACTACATCTACTTTTACAAATTAATACAAATTTTATTTTGTACACGTTTCATATCATTTATTTTACAGGCTCGAAATCCGTGTTTACAGTAACCTTTGTTTTATTTCCTTATTTTAAAAGTTATCAAAGCTACCCCTCATTCCTCTAATAGTCATTTCATAAACAAACTTTGTTGGAGACTCTCGAGCAATGACTGCTTCTTTACCTTTGATGCTTATGACCTTACCAAATATGAAAATGTTAATCTTTCACCTGATTAGAACTGGTTATAAAAGTCTAAATATCATCCTAGCGAAAAATTATTTACTTGGCTATACATTCTTAATTATATCCCCAGTAGGAAAGCTTTCTCTCAAAGAAAAATCTATAATGATTCTTTTTGTCCTTCTCTGTCTTCTGAAGAGGAAACAATGCTACATATTTTAAAGGACTTCACTGTCACTAACTGTATTTGGAATTTTTTTTTCTCTAGTTTAAACCCAAACTTCTGTAATAGTTCTAACATGTGTTTGACTTGAATGAATTTGAAATGCAAAATTAATGTTTCTTACCCATGCTTCTTTCCCTTCTACCCAAAACATCTCTTGGTGCTATGTCTTTACTTATATTTGTTACTAAATTTGGTTATGTATGAGCAATTTCATCTTTGAAAAAAAGCCTTTCATTCCCCATTTGATATCATTCCATCAACGAAGCTACTGAATATTTTTACATTATTGCTGATATAGCACCTAAACAGAATCATGTCATGTCAAAAATTTCTTAGAAAACTCCTAAAAGAAGGTAGTGCAAGCTTAACATATATGGCTATTCTTTTAGGAATCTTAGCCAAATTGAAGTTGTGGAGTTATTAGAGATGAACATGGAAATTGGATTGTTAATTTCTCCAAAAAGTTATGTTTTAGATCTGTCACTCTTGCTAAAATTTGAGTTCTAAAGTAAGGGCTTCTTATTGCTCTGGAAAAAGAAATTCTCTTTCTACAACAAACTACATTACTGTCAACAGCAAAAACTCTGTCAGCAATATGCTAACGGCAATAATTGTTACTATGACAATAGATATAGTATTATTGACAGCTAAAAATCGATATTGAATAAAGGAAAAAAATATTAACTATTAGCAATAATACTTTACCTGTTAATAGTAATCCTTTGAATTGGTGCTATTTGACGTGAAAAATGCAACGGACAGGGATATCTTTTTTTGCTGACAGTAGTTCTCTGTCAGCAAAAGAAGTAATTTTTTTATGTTTTTGCTGGCAGTGGACTAATCAAACTCGACAGGACTTGTTGTTGGCAGCAATGTACCTTAAAATCATATTACAAGAGATTCCACTCCCCCTTGTCTTCTCAGAAAATTCCCAATTCGAAAAATTCCCAAACTTCCCCATTTCGAAAAAAGTTGAAAATTCCCTCCTTGCGAACCTAATTCTAGTGACCTACATTACGATGAACCCAATTTCATTCTTCGTTGTATTCATCTCCTTTCCCAAGTCTTAACTTGACCTCTCTCTGTTAGACCTAGTTGCTGTCATCTAGTTTCCTTCATTACTACCTCCAAGTTTGAGAGATCAATCACCAACTAAAACTAGGCAATCACAGTTGTTGTAGAACACCCATCATTCGCTAATCTCAAAGTAAACCATAGCTTAAAAGCTCAATCTTTAATTTATGGTTACTCTCTATTAATAGGCTCTATCATCTATGTTTTTATTTTTTATGCCTTTGAGTTTATGGCTGAGAAGAAAGAATTGATTGGGTATAGGTTTGGGATTAATGATATTTGTTGGTTCTTGAATGCCAGTCTATTTTGAAGAAATTTCTTTGCTCGGGTTTAAAATGTTTTCATGTTTTCCCAAACTAATGTTTAGATTTTTGTATCATTTGTGGAAGCTTGTGTTGTAGTAATGATAAATGGGAAAAGTTGGGGTTATTATTGTGCCAGATATTTGAATAAATAAATATACCTATTATTATTCTCACTTTTCAATTTCATTTCATAAGTATGGTTAAGGATTTCAGCTACAATTCAAATTTAGCTAAGTTCCTATATTAACCTTGGAGGTTCCTACAAGTGTTGTTGCTAAGTTTTTGGAGTTTTATCACTTTCCTCCCTTTCTTCTTGTTGCTTTTTGTCCTGAGCATCCTGCAGTTAAGTATCTAAAATATGTTCCTGAATAGACACACAAGCATAATTGAGATTGCCAAACAGTATAGTAGTCTGTTTGTAGTAGACTTACAGTTGATTAGTGAAATCTTTCTTTTACATATGAGATGGATATGAATTAGTGGGAAGATCTTACATGTCGTTTTAGTTATTGTGTGTTTCATTTTGGGACAGGCAGCAATTGTTTTGTTTGTAACTAGCATCACTGTAATTAGAAATTCATCTATTCTTTTTGGGATTTTGGCCTGCACATTTTATTTGGACAATTCACTGTGTAGCAAGGTTGTCTAATTTTCTAAATTTGCTTGGAGTATCTTCTTGCAAATACTTTTTTGCCTATGCATTGTTCTTTGTTTCTCTTTTTTGTTACACTTTATTGAATATTTGGCCTATAATTTCAAAACCAAGAAGCTCGGGTTGGTTCTGAAGATTATGGTCTAGATATCATTATCAGTGCCTTTGCTTTTTTAACTGTTATTGGTGTCAAGACTCTTGGCTTGGCATAAGAAATTACAGGACCGTTAGAATTTGTATTAAAATCATTGACTTGTAATATCTATAAATATAAAAACTCACAAGATCATAAATCAATGTGAGAATTACAAAATTCATCTTATTGTTATTTTCTTTATATTTTTCAAAGAACATTCATCTTGCAGGAAATGTTAAATATAATTTATTATGATTGATAGAAATTAGTTGATTATGCTAATCAGATCATCAATCATCTGTAGTTCAGATAATCGTGCATGTTGATTATTATAATTGAAACCGGTGATTGTCTTGTAAGCATATAAATTGAATGCTCTACTATTGTAAAACATGTGAGTAGTAAGCATCATAAATAAACAATGCATAATATACTGCTCTTGTTATGATATTTCAATAATTATTATAATTAATGATGGAGTTTATGAGGCATATTTTTTAAATTATAATTTTGAGAGTTACAAAATTCAAAAAAGTTTTGAATGATAAAGTTACAAGAAAAAATTCAGTTGATTTGAATTTGTAACCACAACTCTTAATTGAGTTTTTAAAATTCAGCATTTTATTACAATTGAATTGTTACAATTTAATATTTGATTTTGTAACTTATACCACTTAATTCTCTATTCATTTTAATTTTAAAATTGAAATTTGTTTCAATTATTATATTGATATAAGAGTTATAAATCCTACAACTATATGTACCCTACATTCCCATTTTCAATTGCATACATATATACAACACTATATACATACAATTGTTATAATTCCATCTTTATATTTTATTATACATTGGGCAAGGAAAGGTGTGGGTAGGGAGAACTCGTCTCCTTTCTTGTACAGAGAATTGAGAGACATACTCTGTGCAGTAGTTGAGCTGTTATATCCTAGGGGCAACGTGTCAAGAAACCTCTGCATTGGTTAAGTAATCACCATGGTGGCACGAATTGTCTTAAAGAAAACAACATATTTGTGCCTTATCTCAGCCTCTACATATTTCTTGACTAAGTTTGAATTTAATTATTTATTTACAATAGTTTATTTATTTTTTATTGTAATTTTTGTTATTGATTATTGTAATACTCACCAATAATTTTAAGACAAATTCAATTTAAAAATAAAATAAAATGGAACCTGCTGTTGGAGTCATGAATGAGGGAGTTGTTGGTGACTAAAAACAAACCATTCTGCTTCAATGAAGTTCATTTCAATAGGTGGAAAGGAAATGTGTTGTTCTATCTCAATCTACTAAAGGTATTCTAAGTTCTAATTGAGAAGAATCCTCATAAAGTTTTAACTGATGGTATGTCAGATGATGAAAAGAAAAAAAATAAAGAAAAAACTGAAAAATGGGAAAATGATGAAGAGGCATATGGATGACCAATCAAATGGGAAAAAACTGATGTGTTGTTATAATTCCTTGTAGAAAAAAATATGATATTGAATAGGCTGGAGCAAAAAAATATGCTGCTAGCAGATTTTTCAAATATCAAATGGTGGATGACCAATCTGTTATTGAACAAACTCAAAAATTTCAAATGGTAGCAAATGAAGTGAGATCCGAAGGCATATGGATTTATGATAATCTTCTAGTTGCTGCAATCATTGACAAACTTCCTTCTACATGGAGGGAGTTCCAAAAAGCTTTACATCACAAACAAAAGGAGACTACATTGAAAAGTTCATTACTCGCATCCGTGTTGAGGAGGAAGCTATAAGTCAAGATTTAATCATCATACATAATGGCAATGGTAATTCCAATGTCAAGGTAAATTCTCTTGGAATTAATGGTAAACTTTTCAAAGGTCAGAACATGAAAAATAATGCCCAACTGAAGCCAAAGAGTAAGCATATGAAAAAATCTTTTAAAAATCTTTACCAAAATAGAGGTAATTTTAATAATAGCATAAAAAATAAAGGACCACCTTTAACACCCTTTGATGAAGCATGCTATATATGTGGCAAGCTTGGACATACTGCTAGAGTTTGTAAATTCTGGAAACGTAGGCCAATTCCTCAAGCCAACGTTACCGAGGAGTCACTTGTGGTAATGATCACTGAAATAAATATGATTGGAGGGTCCAAAGGTTGGTGGGCATACTCATGTGCCACTAGGCATGTCTACTGTGAAAAATATCAGTTTAAAAAATATGTACCTTATGATGAGCCAAATGAAGTGATGCTTGGTGACTCCCACACTACCTCAAATTTAGGTGAAGGTAAGGTGGAAATAAATTTCACGTCTAGGTGTGTTGTTAAACTTATCAATGTTCTTTATACACCCCAGATAAGAAAAAATCTTTTGTCTTCTTTCTTCTCAAGAAAGCAGGCTTCAAGCAAACTATTGAATCTAACCAATATGTTATCACCAAAAATGAAAACTTTGTGCGTAAGGGTTATGCTTGTGATGGTATGTTTAAGACGAATATTGATATGAATAAAATGCCTTCTACTTCTATTTATATGCTTTCTTCTTTAACTTGTAACATGAACGTTTATGTCATTTGAATAGTAAATATATTCAAAGGATGAGTAACTAAGGATTGATTCCAAAATTTGATAGAAATTTTGAAATGTATGATTTTTTTTGTTTGACAAAAATTATTAAAAAAACCTCAAAAAAGTGTCAAAAGGTCTTCTGAACTTTTAGATTTGATTCATGTTAATATTTGTGAATTTGAAAGAGTTTTAACTCGTGTTGGAAATAGATATTTTATAACTTTTATAGACGATTTCTTATAATATGCTTATGTGTATTTAATGAAAAATAAAAGTGATGCTTTTGAAAAATTTAAAATTTTTCTAAATGAGGTAGAAAACAAATTTGATAGAAAAATTAAAAGTTTTTGTAATGATAGAAGAGGAGAATATGAATCAAATGAGTTTGAACTTTTGTACAATCTTTAGGAATTGTTCATGAAGTTACTCTTCCTTATTCTCTAGCTTCTAATGGGATAGCTGAAAGAAAAAAATATGACTTTAATAAATATGTGTAATGTTAGGCTTGTTCATGCTAGTGCTCCTTCTAATTTTTTGGGAGAAGTAATTTTAATAGCTTGTTACTTGTTGAATAGAGTTTCCCATAAATAATCTAATAAAACACCTTTTGAGTTTTGGAATAATCACAAACCAAACTTGAAATATTTTAAAGTTTAGGGGTGCTTAGCTTATGTGAAAATAGTGGATCCAAAAAGATCCAAAATTGGTATTCAGGCTTCTACTTGTGTTTTTCGTGGTTATATTTTGAATAGTCTTACTTGTTGATTTTTAAATCTTGATAATAATGTGATTATTGAGTCAACTAATACTATTTTTCATGAAAAAAAATTTCCTTTTAGAACTAAGAATAGTGGGGGCCAAGAAATTTTTAAAAGAAATATTTTTGAAACCTCTTCTTCTACTCCTTCATCTTATATTGAATTTGTGGAATCAAGAAGGAGTAAAAGAGTTAGAATAGAAAAAGATTTTTGCCTGACTATTTAGTTTATAATATTGAGAAAAAAATAATTACTTTTTAAGAAGCACTAGCATCATCTAACTCAATTTTTTGGAAAGAAGCTATAAACAATAAGATAGAATCACTAATCTCTAATAAAATATAGAAATTAGTAGATTTACCTCCAGGTTGTAAAATCATAGGGTGTAAATGGGTTCTTAGAAAAAAAAAATTAAAACCGGATGGTACATAGATAAGTTTAAAGCTAGGCTTGTAGCCAAAGATTTTAAACAAAAAGAAAATTTAGACTTCTGTGATACTTTTTCTCTAGTTACTAGAATAACATCTATTAGATTGTTGATTGTTATAGCTTCTATACATAATTTGTTGATACATCAAGTGTATGTTAAAACAAATTTTTTAAATGGAGATTTAGAAGAAGAAATATATATGGATCAACCCGACGAGTTTATTATGAATGGGCAAGAAAATAAAGTTTGTATGTTATCTAAATCCTTATACAGATTGAAACAAGCCCCGAAACAATAGTATGAAAAATTTGATATGTGCACGATAGAAAATGGTTTTAAATCAAATAAGTGTGATAAATGTCTATACTACAAATCTATTGGTGATTTTCATGTTATTATTACCTTGTATGTGGATAATATGTTAATTTTTGGTTCTAATTATAATGTAGTTAAAGAAACCAAAAACTTGTTTCACAAAAAATTTGATATAAAAGATCTTGGTGAAACTAATGTTATTCTTGGTAAGAAAATTACTAAAACATGATAGGATATATTTAGATCAAGCACATTATGTGAATAAAATCTTGCAAAAATACAATTACGTTGATTGCAAGACTACTCTTTTTGTATCTAATGTTCATTTAGAACTCATGTATGATGATAGATTTATTGTAAATCAAAAGGAGTATGCTAGTATAATAAGGAATTTCTGTTATTTAACTGATTATACTAGACTTGACATTACATATGTTGTAGGATTACTTGGCAGATTTACAAGTAAGCCAAATATTGAGCATTGGCATGCTATAAAACATATTATATAATATCTGAATATCACTAAAATATAAAGGGATATTTTATCAAAAATACCCAGCTGTACTTGAGGGCTATTCTAATGCTGATTGGAATACTTTGTCAGGTGATTCCATATCTACTACTGGTTATATTTCTACTTTAAATGGTGGTTTTATTTGTTGGAAATCTAAGAAACAACAAATAATTGCTATGTCAACCGTAGAAGCTGAGCTTATTGCTTTAGCTTTAGTTAGTGAAAAAGCCACCTAGTTGAGTGATTTAATACAAGAAATTTCAATTTGGAAAAAACAGTACCACCCATCTTAATTCATTGTGACAGTACTGCTACCATCGATAGAGTTAAAAATCATATTTATAATAGTAAGTCCAGATCTATAAGAAGAAAACACAGTATGATAAGATCATATTTGAGTAATAGTGCCATTCATGTGAGTTATGTGAAATCAAATAATAATCTTGCTAATCCTTTGACAAGATCTCTAGCAAGAGAAAAGATCTGGAGTATATCGAGGGGGATGAGTCTTAAGCTTAAAGAGTAGAAACTACCTATAAGGATACCCAACCTAGTGATTAGAGATCCTAAGAGATAGATTCCAAGAGAATAACGAATCATAGAGTAGTTTGGATGTGTAATGCACAACTAAATATATAAATGCATATATTTACAAAACCATCCCTATGGTATATGTGCATCTATTCTACAATGAGATGTAAGGTTGAATTATTTTAACTCTTAATGAAATCTGTAGCCCTTATAAGTAGAGTGTTACTAATTGCAAAAGCACTCATGATAGATTTCACCTATGTGAGTGTTGGAGTGGGGCTGCTCTTATGAGAACTAGGCTAAATTCTCTATAACACTCATGAAACTAAGATAAGCACAAGGCCATAAAGTGCTGGCTTATGAATTCAAAATTTGCACCTGGCTATTATGTGCAAGACATATTTCTTGAATCCTTTAAGCAGTCATAGTTCAAGGTCATACTACCACTATTAACTCTGGACCAAGTTTTGTAGAAATGCTAAGTTAAAGTTCAAACCATTGCTACTTTCATTAAGCATGGTAGGCTATTTTTGCCCAATATTGTGTAGAATATATTTTTATATTTGTTATTGAAATAAGTGGGGGATTGTTATGATATTTCAATAATTATTATAATTACATATGGAGTTTATGAGATATTTTTTAAATTATAATTTTGGGAGTTACAAAATTAAAAAAAGTTTTGAATGAAGGAGTTACAAGAAAAAATTCAATTGATTTGAATTTGTAACCACAACTATTAATTGAGTTTTTAAAATTCAGCATTTTATTACAATTGAATTGTTACAATTCAATATTTGATTTTGTAACTTATACCACTTAATTCCCTATTCATTTCAATTATTATATTGATATAAGAGTTACAAATCCTACAACTATATATACCCTACATTCTCACTTTCAATTGCATACATATATAGAACACTATATACATACAATTCTAATAATTCCATTTTTATATTCTATTATACATTGGGCAAGGAAAGGTGTGGGTAGGGAGAACTCGTCTTCTTTCCTGTGCAGAGCATTGAAAGACATACTCTGTGTAGTAGCTGAGCTATTGTATTATGGGGCAACGTGTCAAGAAACCTCTGCATCGGTTAAGTAATCACGATGGTGGCACGAAATATCTCAAAGAAAATGATATATTCGTGTCTCATCTTAGCCTCTACATATTTCTTGACTAAATTTGAATTTAATTATTTATTTACAATAGTTTATTTATTTTTTATTGTAATTTTTGTTATTGATTATTGTAATACTAACCAACAACTCTTCACCTATAGAATAGGATGAGAGTCGAATCATATATATCTTTGTGTCTCTCTAATTACTTTCATTTGTTTTGTTAACCTTAATCATTATAAAATTCTTCAAGTGTCACTAACAGGACATTGCCTTTTGGTAAATCAATAGAAAGTTGGTTAAAACACAGAGCGAGTCTTTAATGTTGAGAGTTAACTATCATTTAATGGCCTTAACTTAGAAATCATTATCGCAATAGACACTCATTTTTTTTGTATCATTTGTGGCACTGTTTTATATCATTCAAGGCAATTAACCAAAATCCGGTGATTATAGTCACCAGAAAATAGTATCTTATGATAATATTTTTGCACATTTATTTATTTTTATTCATATTATGAGATAAAATTTATGTATCTTTTGGAAAACTTAATATTTTGTTTTATATATTTATAAAATTGTATTTCACTGTGGATAACTTTAGGAAAAAAAAAAATAATGTCATTAATATTCTATAATATGTATTCTAAATATTTTGTAAAATAAAACAAATTAAGATAAAATAATAACAAAATAGAAAAAGGATGCAGATGTTTGATACTTTCATATGAATTTTAAGAATTTTGAAAAAAATATCTAAGAAAATACTGAGAAAAATAAATAAGAAATATATATAAACAAAGAGAGAAAAATATCATTTACAAAAAATTACCATGTTACAATTTATGGGTGACTATACTAATCTATTTTGGTAAAATACTTTCAGATAATATTAATATAAAAAAAAAATTAACTGTCTCAAAAGGTATAAAAAAATAAATATTTAATTTAATCGCTAAAAGAATGATAATTGACTTACAATCAGTCATTACCTATTGAGGAAACATAATTAAAAACTAGAATGAGAGACTGACTAGATCAAACCACGCCTGACTTTATAATTGACAGTTCCTGCTTGCAGTGTACTCCTACGACGATACAAATAGTGGACCTACGTGTCGTACACCTTACAATTATATTTCACATCAAGCATGGTGGTTTGTTTATTTGTAAGAGACCGTTGCTCAGTCTTGCGACTTATATATATAAAAGTATTTCATTCTTTTCCAGGTGAAGACAGAATATAATCCACATACTAGCCTACCAGGACGACTTTAAGATTGAAACTTAATCGAATCCACTAACATCTATTTACTAAGTCAAGTCAAACTCTTAATATCTAGTGTTATTGATTAGTTTTGATTTGGTATAGGACAGGGAAGAATTAAAGGACTTATCTTCTTCCCCAACAAGTTTGGTCTCAATGCTTGCATGACCAGGAAAGGAAGACAGGGGGAGTTCTTGTTTCATTTTTGGTTTACAAGAATAATTGGAAGGACAAGAGTTTAAATTTACACGTCTTAATAAAATAATTAAAGATCCTCCTCTCATTGTGAGTTTGAATTTTCTAGATAAGAAATTTATCAAATATAAGACTTAGATAATATCACTATAATTATTCACTAAAAATTAAGTTTTTATATAGATAAACTTTAATATGTCTAATAATCAAATTACAAACTTAACTTTAATATAACTACAAGAATTTTTTTAAAGGGTGTCCATAGGACACTTGTTAAAATAATAAATATAAAAATTTTGTATTATTTATTGTGTGATTAGTTTTCAGTGTTGTGTAATTAATAATTTATTATTTTAAAAATATTTTAAATTTTAAAAATTATATTTATTATACATTATCAAGTGTCATTAAAGGACTAACTATAATTACAATAAAAGTCCATAATATCTAATTAGTTCATAACTATTTTAATTCTTAAATTAATAAGAGAAACGTAACAAGAAGTTCTAATAGTAACTGATAATCTGGACTCTAAGGTGGTGGTCTGGTATTCTAGGTGGTATTCTACATTTCTTGATTTATTTTATTCGAATGTTAACAGGGAGAATGAAAAAAAAAATATTTATAAATTTTTTAATTAGGAGATAAATAATATGTTTTATTAAATAAAAAATTATAAAATTAATTGACAATTGACATGAGTGATCAGTTAATATATTTGAACAGTTCTAGTCAAAATTTCCATGCAGTCAATTAGGTTTATAAATATCCTACGTTGTATTAATTACAAGTCTAAAAGTCTAGCTTATTACAATTCAAAATGTATATAAGGTAAATATATACAATCTAAAAGTCTAGTAACTTAATTGGTGCAATTCAAACTTTTGACAAGTTCTCGTCACACCATTTAAGAGAGGGGTCCCAGCTGAAAAAATGAAGTATAAAGTGAGCATCTCATATTGTTGTTACACGCGTCCCTTTTAATAGGTAAGTCGAAGTTAATATGAACACAATAATCAAAAGTTGAAAATTACTAAATAATTTAGGATTTGGATTGCATGACTTATCATTTGTGATTTAAAAAATAGAAGAATATTATTATGAGTAACATTAAATAATGAATATAAGTATATATTTTTCCTATTCAATGATAATTTTGTCAAAATAATATTAGAGTTCAATCAAACAGAAAAATAATAATAATAATATTAAAATTTATCATATTTGATAAAATCTAATATTGCATCAAATAGTTGAGAAAAATAATTTAACCATAATCCGATCATGCACCAACACATGATATATAAGATAAGGGCTTATCTATACATGTGTATCCTAATTTTTATTAATTTTTATAAGATATGTTATCTTATCTTATCCTATCCGTACGACCAAACATAACAAATCTCTTTATATTATATTAATACTTGTAAAGAACTATATTAGCATCTTTTAGATGCCTACATCAAATCTAATAATAAATATCAATGTCTTTGTTCCCTTGCATTTCTTCTTTACTTAGATAATGTCAGTCCTTGTCTTGCTAGACTTCGATTTTTTTTTTACCAGTTCTACTAAAAATGCAATCACTAATTCTAAACCCTTTGAAAAATTTGGCCAACTTTCAAAAGTTGAATTTATTTGTGTCCGTATCATCAACTATTCCTAGTTTTTGACAAGTTCTCATCACCCCTAATTAAGAGAGAGCTCCCAGTTGAAACAACAATGCAATCACTAATTCTAAACTTTCTGAAAATGACAAAGAAAAAAATAATAAAAAAAAATTGAGTGGTACGTGATTTCTACGTAAATTATGATCACACCATTAAAAAAATAACTTCATCAACTTATAATTTTCACTACTCTATATATTTTCATAAATTCAGAAGTTAAACGTAGCATAAAAGATTTATTTGTTCAATTTGTATTGGCATGACTATAGTTCACCCTTAATAGACACAAGAAAATTCTCTACATTAAGTGTCACACCTCTTATGGAGGCATGACTGGTTGGAGAAATGGTAACCAAACCTCCGTAACCCTAACTCAAATAAGGAATGACCATGACTCTTGACTCACCAATGAATAAAACCAAGAAATTATAAAGACAAAAATTAACATTTAAAAGTTTGTTGATTACAGCATATCATACTTACTGAAAATTTCGGCAGAGGTCCCTTACAATATGGAACATGCCTTAAAATACAGTCCTGTAAATTCTTTTTATTACTCAACATAATATAAAGACCATAAGGAGCTCTGCTCCATTCACATCATCAACAAAACAAGTACTAGAATATTACATCATACCACATTTGATACCCACAGTTCTAATGTGACTGCAAACTTTCATCCTTAACTTCAAATATGAGATTCCGAGACATACCTTGTCGTCAAATCCTTAGCAAAATCTCATATTAGTGGTTAACTTCTTTTGAGGTCCTGCTACTAAAAAAAATATAACCACAGGAAAGGAGTGAGTCCTACGGACTCAGTGAGTGGAAAATCGTACCCAAAGGGTACTAGCATCACACAACACAAGCATATCACAAATATATTAACATCATATAACATGATTCACATAACATTTCACATTACACATACATATTGTAGGTTTCACAAATTCACAATTCATATGATACACAAGATCACAAACTTATCAGAACAATGATATCAAACAAAACAACCAAAGGGCCAACGAGTAACCCAGCCCCGCACAACAATATCACCCTCTACCGGGCATTTACGCGCCCGCACAACAAGTTAATCTCCATACACAATCCATCCCACCGGGGCTGAGCACTCAATTTAAAAAAAAAAAAAACATTTATCAGAATCAGAATTTCTCATGATTTTAAATCAGGGTATCCTAGGTGCACCTGGATTTTTAATTTCAGAAATGAAAATCATTTTCTAGAAAATGTTCACGAGTTGGCCCTTATCAAACACAATTAATGTCAATCACAATAACCAATATCAAGCAAATATTATTCAAGCAAATTACTGAAATACTTCACTAGCTTACTTTCCATATGTTACACATAATAATTTAGCCCCTAAAGGCAGCTATTAACCACTCACCTGTTACCCATTTCATTCGTCACTCACACTTGTGTCCATGCGTCTCATCAGGTTCACATTGGAATCCGGAACTGAAATTCATAATTTCAAATACTACTTAGTTCATAAACGTTATTGTTATACTCTTTTATTTACTAAACCTATATCTCAATTTATATAGGTTTATTTATGAAAGTTCTCCTTTAAACTATTACATGTCAATTAATATGAATTAGACTTTAGGTGATAAGGTTATCAATGAAGAGGACTTTTAAATATATTGACAAAGCATATAATAGGAGAAACCATTAGAAAAGAATAGTTAACATTTAGTGTGTTAAAAATAAGAAAGCTGTCCAAACTTAAGGTTTGGACCAGTGTCCACTTTAACGGTCATATTTTTCTCCATGAAACTCCGAATTCAGTTTCGTAAAATTTATAAAATACTAGACACATGTAGCTTTATAATGGTATATCATTTGTAATTTTTGGATTTGTATATCAATACAGTTTATTGTTTGAAGTTGCATCAAATTCTGTAACACGCAGGATTTTTGATAGCTTTGACCTGACCGTAGTTAATTGAACATAACTTTCCCTAGGAAAAACGAAATCCGATTCCATTTGTTGGGTTTATTAATAGACAAGTATGTATATCTTTATTATTTAGAAACTTTTCCTAAAATCTGTCATTAACCCACTCAATTTCTTACATGAACCAAAAATAGAGTATTACGAATTCTGCCTGACCTAGCTGGAGTCTAACAGCTATAACTCAGAACATATTTGGAACCAAGCTACAAATTTCGTAGAAAATATCTCAAGACCTTAAGCTACATTTCATATTTTGAACTCTTAATTTAATTCTTCCCCGAAAGCATTCAAAATACCACAGTTTCTGTTGCCTACGAAATCTGCCCCTGCACCATTCACAACCACTCCACTCTCATTCCTATGTTTATATACTTATCCCAATAAACCAACATAACTTCTCAAGTTCAATCATATTCATATTCTACTTTGCATTTAACTTAAACTAATTACTTAATTTTCATCAAGTTTGACTTAAATTTTACTCAGATCAACTTATTCTCATGTTAGCTTTAAAACTAACTAGCTACTATAAGGCTTGAACCAAGATAAATCCACATTAATTTACTCTAAATTTCCATGTTTCAACACTCTTTAAGCTTTCATTCTTACACCTTTACAGATAACTACTCAAAATCTTCATCTAACTATTCCTTTAATTAACGTAATTAAACTAAGCAAGTATTTAATTCCAAACCAACTCACCTCCCACACCAAACTCTCAAGTGGCTGCCCCCATTTCACTCCAATTGCTCTGCCTATATGATGATGAAGTTGCTGCCAGCCAAGCTTCATGCCCCAACGTTGCTGCTCCACTTCATAGCAACTATGGAGTTGCTAAAGCCAAGACAAGGGCTGAATGTTGCAACGGGTAGAAGAAGAATCAAGGATGCTCTAATTTAATCAAACCCACATACCAATTAGGAGGAAATAAATGGCTGCCAAAGCTTGATTATAAACGCTGTAATTTCAGTCAAGAATGAAGGACTGTCCACGGCTAGAAAAGGCTTAGGCTGAAAGCAATGCCCAGCAAGAATAGAAAGGCAGCTAACAAGAATTGAAGGAGGCAGAAAAGAAACGCAAGACTGATTGAAATATCCAAAGATGGAGCTGCTATGAAGGGCTGGAATTGGACGCTTCCAACAAGTGCATAGCTAACTAAAACAAGCAAGAGCAAGGAAAAGGAGGAAAGTATATGTCTTGGTCAACAAAGATGGCTGTAGAAAAATCTGGAACAAGGGAAAAGGAAACAAGCAAGGTCGGTGGAGGATGAAAGCAACAAAGAGAAACAAAAGAAAAGACAAAATAAGAAAGAGAGGAAAAAAATCGGCTAAAGAGAGTAAAGCAAGAAAGACAATATAACAAAAGAGATAAAAAAATTACTTAATTTGATATCACATATTTAAATCAAGTGGTACACAATAAATTCTAGTTATATGCGTGTATATATATATATATTAATTGTATTGTTTATTTATTTGAATTATTCGTAGTAAAAATTAAATTTTGAGATATTTATAACATACCTCAATTATCTATTTGTTTAAACTTTATTTGGTCACAATTTTATTTACTTTAGGATAACGACATATACTAAGATATCAATTTATTACCTATTTAACTATATTGTTATTTAATTAATTAATTTATTTATAATGTAAATTTATATACTCTATTTAAAATTTGATTTTATTTATTTATTTATTTATATATATATATTTTTTTTCTTCAGAAGGTTATAACATTAAGCATCTCATACTGTTGTTACACGCGCCCCTTCAACAAATAAGACTGTTAATAATGATATGTTTTTGGAAATTCTAATGAGACCCTTATAAGAAATGGTTTTGATAGTCTAACCTTGGTTCACCTGAACCATGATTTGATAGTATGATATTTATTTTTCTTAATTGGAAGTGTTTATTAAAAAAGTTGTATTGATACTAGGTACCAAGAAAACAGAGTAAATAAAGTAAATATAAATGGATAAAGAAATAATGGGTTCCATCATTTCCATAAGTACTTCTTAAACGGCGAGGTCCTCTCTATACACCGGAGCCCCTTTCTTTATTTAATCAATGCTATTGTTAACTTACACAGTTCAAACAATTTGGCTCTACCCATGAATTATCTAGTAAGTGATAATATCAAATTTTCATGTCAATACAATAGTGTGGAATAAGACTCAGTTTCTTTTATATATCATTCTCTTTTTCCTCATTCACATGATTAAGGAAATATATCCATTGAACTCCCAAAAGATAACCTTAATTGCTATGTCTTGATCCGAGCGTTAATAGCATCATAGATATGACAATCAACAAAATACAATATTTTACAAACAAATTATATGTGGTATGCTTTAATTTACTCTCTACACATAATGGGAATGGGCTTACTAATTAATGATAAGATTTTATCCTTAATTTCAGTTTCTTGGTGATTAAAGCCATCTCCATGCTCATACATGCACCAGTTCTTTGTAAGTCGATGTTCATTCATCTCCATCCATGTTCTTTCAATCAAACACCTTATTTCTTCTCTGGCCAATTCTTCAGAAGCAACAGTTTCATTCGTGTAACACCTGAATGTGAAAATCATACAGAAAATGAATTAGAAGAATAACAACAACAAAAAAGAAATATATATATATCTATATATATCTATATATATATGTATGTATATCTATATATATGTATGTATATCTATATATATGTATGTATGTTTATGTGCATACCAAAGGCGTTGCAAGATCATCAGAGTGGCACATAACCGTTCGTGAGCAATGAATTATGTTAGGAGAGTAGTTTAAGAAATCCAAATCCTCCTATGTTATTGGATTTGCAAGAAAAAAGAAAGCATGGAATAGTATAATTGCTAATGAAGTGGAAATCCATGTATTGGCAAGGTGCTCTTGTAGGGTTGGTGTATATCCGTTGAATACCACTTTACCCCAACTAGGCTAGCTTTACAGTAATCTGTCCAGTGTAGTATATATATAAATAAATTTGGGTATATATGAATATGTAAGTAAACCAAAAAAATCTGAACTCAGTGAAGTTAGATAAAATTATTAAGTTAGCAATAAAATCATTCCATGCATACCACTTTCATTAGACATGGGATGATATTGACTCCTTTCTTGTGTAAAATGTCAGAAGCGATTTCGTTTTCAAAGTTGTTTAGATCAAAGAAACATATCTTCATATAGTTTGGCAGACTATCCATTACATTTCGATCCCATCTAAAATCACGAATTAAAAAGATGATTATTGAAGAGATCAAAACTTAGTCTTAAATCAGTCTCATGCATCAAACAGTTTATGAAATCAATTAAAATACTAACTAACCTTTCAATTGCATTTGTGAACAATTCTAGCTCTTCTAAGGGACTATGTGCATCGTAGATATCGTCTATTACAGTTATTACTTAAATGAGAACAGAAATCAGTCTTCTGCAGTCTCCAAGATGAGGCTCATATGTCATAACTGTTGGATTTTTGAGTAGGGGAGTGCACAACAAAACCTATATAACAAAAATTACTTACATATAAATATAGTGTGTGTGGTGAGACATTATTTGTATGATAACCGGAAAACGTATGACATAAGCCATATAGAGCTCCTAAAAGAGATGGTATTAGAAAACTCTTTACATGAAACTTAGATTCTTAATCTTTGATTACTTCCTTCTTGTCACAATTCAATGACTTAAGACTTACTTATATAGAGATGCCTAGATCTCTAGAATTCTCTTAACACTAATTATATTCATTGGACTCAATCATCCACACACATCACTAGAGACATTCACCACACATAACTAGATACATTTACCACATATAACTAGATACACTTAACTTAATAGTTCTTGCATTTTGTCTTTCCTAGGCTCCATATTCAAATCCTCAAAATTATGAATTACCACAATTTCCAACACTCCCTTAATTCATAATTTTCCTCTATAACTTTTCATTAAATTACCATTCTTGAATTTTCTCTTTGCTTGCTTCTTCTATTGTCAACTTCTTGTGATTTTTTTTCTTCATCTCCATCTTGCACTAATCATTATTTTTCACTTTTGCTGGCAGTATTTTTTCTTGATCAGTTGCTGGCTATATTTTTTCTTGATCACTTTCCGGATGATACACTCCAATTTCTTCTTCTCCTTTTTCTTCTTGGTCACTGCTTTTATATTGACCAACATTTTCTTTGTTGGCTATGGCCTTTCTTCATGGCTATTTTACCGATCATTTTGGGAAATTTCTCCCTTTCTTGCTCTAACCGTGCTTCTAGAGTAACTTTTATGATACTTTCTCAAAGGCACTATTGTCTTATCATAGTGCTTGTAGAGTCATTGTCACTCTCTCAGAGGCACTATTTTGTTGTCTTATTGATAGTGCTTGTAGAGTCATCGTTACTCTCTCAGCACTATTCTATTTGGGGCACTGCTTGCCTCCAATCTTTTCTTTGAGTTGGCCACTTCTCAAAGCAATAGATGATCATTTCCCTTGCACCCTTTTGACGCACTTCAAAACTTTTATGCCAACAAACATTCTTTCATCATGCCCAAAGCTTTCTTTAATGCCCTAATGGATCACAACTGCTTTGATACCATGTTGGAATTTTGAGTAGGGGAGTGTATAACGGAACCTATATAACAAAAACTATCTACATTAAATATAGTGTGTGTGGTGAGACATTATTTATATGGTAACAGGAGATGTATGACATTAGCCATATAGAACTCCTAAAAGAGATGGTATTAGAAGACTCTCAATATGAAACTTAGATTCTTAATCTTTGATTACTTCCTTGTTGTTACAACTCAATGACTTAAGACTCACTTATATAGAGATGCCTAGAACTCTAGAATTCTCTTAACACTAATTACAGTCATTGGACTCAATCATCCACACACATCACTAGATACATTCACCACACATAACTAGATACATTCACCACATATAACTAGATACACTTAACTAAATAGTTCATGCATTTTGTCTTTCCTAGGCCCTACATTCAAATCCTAAAAATTATGAATTACCACATTCACCACAATTTCTCTTTGCTTGCTTCTTCTGTTGTCAACTTCTTGTGATTTTTTTTCTTCATCTCCATGCTTGCACTATTCATCAGTCTCATGCATCAAACAGTTTAAGAAATCAATTAAAATACTAACTAACCTTTCAATTGCATTTGTGAACAATTCTATCTCTTCTAAGGTACCATGTGCATCGTAGATATCGTCCATTACAGTTATTATTTGAATAAGAACAGAAATCAGTCTTCTGCAGTCTCCAAGATGAGGTTCATATGTCATACCCACTGATGAAAAAAAAGTCTCCATCAACCTGTCCCTTGCAAAAGCTCAACTTTTCAAGCCCAGTAGCCCTCCACCAACTTGAGGCATGTTTTAGATCTTCTTGGTGGGTTGCTTGCACCATGTTAAAATCCTATTTGGCAAAGTCAAGCAAAATAGGATTTACATTTTTAATTCTTTCATATATATCGATAAACCACCGAGCCTCCAACCTTAGCAACCTCCAATGCATGGATAACTAACAACAACATATAATCATCCTTATCGACATTATTGACAAACTCTTTAAGATATTTTCTGGAGAAATCTTTTGCTTCATCTAAGATTGTTTCGCCTTCTATTGAAATATACAAGGCTTCTTACAACGACAAAATTGCCTTAATTTTGTCAGTAGTTTCTATTTTGAACTTACACATCTCATCCTGGAAACTTCTGAAGACCTCTGTCATTAAGAACAAATACATATTAAATATAAAAGTTCCTAGTGTTTACCTAAACTACAATCAATTAATGTAACTTTTAACAATTTATTCTAAAAATATAGCTAGGTACACAAGTACATACCTGATGATATTTTGTATCCATGTTGTCTTGAAAGTCTAAATTCAAGGGCAGTATCATATAAACTATGCTTCTTTCCCAATGTATCTTTGCCAGCAGAATACTTGTCGTACATATCATCCAATATTTTCTTTGTTTCATCCTTATAGTGATAATATAATCCAACCCTTTGCAATATAGCAATTAACTCAAGTTGATCTAGTGTATTTACCACATTGTCAAGTATCTTTCTCACTTCTCTTTTCACTTTTCAGCTTATCTCGTTGTTTGACATGTGACTCTTCCTACATTAACAAT
This sequence comes from Quillaja saponaria, assembly GCA_029379385.1. NCBI lineage: Eukaryota > Viridiplantae > Streptophyta > Magnoliopsida > Fabales > Quillajaceae > Quillaja > Quillaja saponaria. Next base: position 5,088,910 of record CM055615.1, on the reverse strand, counting down.
ATTTAACGTGATGTACCTTGAAAATACAAATAAAATCTGTGTAATTTTAACAACAATCTTAAACATTGATATTACATCAAAATATCAAAATCACATACCTACCTGATATTCACTACTCAAGGATTGAATGTAATCATACATCCAAATATTTGATGGTTTTTCTTCTGATCGACGAATGGTTGCGTGGTCAGAAATATTGGTGGTTGCCAGGCATTGGAGCTGACAACGGAGTGGAACATGTATATGGCAACTTCTTCTGTGGGATTTTACAGGAGAGTAGTTTCTAATTTCAAATGGGAACGACTTGTTGGGGATGCAAATATTTGGAGGAAGAGGAAGCTGGTGGACAGCCATTTTTGTCAAAGGGAAAAAGAAAAGCTTCTGCATACGTTGGTTTTGAACTTGGCTGTTTTGTTTTATGTTTTTGATGATTTATTTTGATGAATGAGTTTGCTTAAAAAAATAAAGACTTAATTACAGTCTTAGATTTTTTTAAAGATTTTTTCAATGTTCTCCAAATCATATTGAAATATTGTTACTATTTTTAAGTAGAATTATTTCTTTTGTACATAAACGTGAATATAAAAATAAAATTTGATTGAAAATTTTTGAATTATAGAGACTTAGAACAAAAAAGTGAAAAAACTTTATGTAGAACTAAATGAAAAATTTAGACTATTTATGAGTGATCAAAACTCAAGAGAGAAAACAAAATAATTCAAAAACATAAATATATGTAATATTTTCTTTTATTTGAGTATTATTCGAGATAATTTATATGCAATTAATTTTAAAATTTCTTTTATTGCAAACTGAATATGGAAGATAAGCTAATCACTAGAGATACCCAAGAGAGAGGTCACCGTTGAAGTATCGTGTGGACAAATAAGGAAAGAGGGATAATAGAATAACCAGTTGACTAGATAGTAGTGAATTTTCTTCCATTGAATCTTGGCCATATATTAATTTCAAATTCTAAGACTTTTAAGCCGCATGTTCACATCAATGATTCCTGACCATATATAATTTCAAATTGTCAAAGAAAGAGACAAAAAAAAAAAAAAAAAAAAAATTAAAAATTTAAGATTTTAATGAGTTGATAATTTGTCTAATTATTTCTATTGAAATTAACTCTGCTTTTATCAAGTGCACTATCCATTAAAATAATAAATTCACTTACATGAACCCATCAAGACTGCCTTTACAATTTATCTTAGAGAAATATAAACCTCCATTTCCCAATTGCTTACTCAAGTTTCAGAAAACTATGGATTTTTCCTTTTCCTTACTAACAGCAATAGCAGCTACAGTTTTAGGTTTGCTGTTGTTGTACAAGCTAAGGAAAACGAAAAGTTATAGTGACAAAGTCATTAATGGCATCTGGCCCCTGAACCTTCAGGTGGATTGCCATTGGTAGGTCATCTCCACTTATTTGTTGGTAGAAACACAATTTATCAAACACTTTCTGCTATGGCTGATAAAGTTGGTCCCATCTTCATTGTCCGGCTCGGAACGTCCCCTGCACTTGTGATTAGCAACCATGAGGCAGCAAAGGAGTGTTACACCATTAATGACAAGATCTTCGCTTCACGCCCAAAATCTAGCCGTGGAATTTACATCTGCTATGATTATTCTTCATTTGGAATGGCACCTTATGGATCACTCTGGCGCGACGTACGAAAGATAGTTATGCATAAACTCCTCTCTGCTCGCCGGCTCGACACATTAAACCATGTCTATGTGTCGGAGACTGAGAGTTTTGTCAAAGTTTTGTACTTGTTTTCTAACAACAACGGGTAAGCCCCGGTTGTAACACCTAATGCTCTGATATCATAATTATAACACCATACTTTTCTAATCTATTATTTAAATTAATTAATATCTTAATACTTAAATTAATTAATAATTACTCTTTAATTATACAAGAGACAAAAACTTTCCTTTATACACCTTAAATTCTTAAACTGTCTTAGACCATTTTTTCACCTAAATTTTTCTTTTTTCTTTTTATTCTCTTACGGCCGAATTCATTAAATTATCTACCAAGTTCATTCCATCTTCTTCCTTGGCCGAATCCAATTATTCTTGATCAAGTGATATTTTATTCCTCATTGTTACAAAAAGACATATTACATAAGCTTTCTTTTAATTAGTCTCCTTAATATTACTTATTATAAGAAATACTTTAATTAATTTCCTTTATGAATATGACACCTTCAAGACTTAGCTCCTTCAATTAGATTACCAATTAAATTACCATTTATTCTTCTAACTTAATTTAATTCTTGACTCGTCAACTTAACTAAAATCAGTTGGACACTTAGTGGACCAAATCACTTACTCATTATGAATTCATATCTAACTACTTATTAAGTCTACTAATGATCTTTCTTTATCCAATTCTAGATTTTTATGGCCAATTAGAATTATACCATTTAGCCAATTCTTTCTATCTTATATTCGATAATTGACTATTTCTTTCTCTTAAGAAATTGCCTAGCTGAATTGAACACAAAGGTTACAAAGTCAATATTACACATATTTACTTATACAAGAGTCAATTTTAGTAATACTAGACTTCCTTTTAAAATTACTACCATTACTAGGCAGATATGTTAAGAACACATTACAACTTTATACAAAAGCAACCCCATACTATATAATTGCATTTCAACACATGTACTTTTATGTTTTTCCAAACAAGGTCCACTTGCCATCTTTTCCCATTACATAGACCATGTCTTTCTCTAAGGAAAACAATGCACATCCATGGTACTAATTAATCTGCACATCAAGATGAAGGAAAGTGAGTCGAACCTCAACAAGCATTCATACATGACAATGAATGATTCTTGATGGCAGTTTTAAAAATATAGGAATATACAATGCAAGTTAGCCTTTTTCCTCATTTCCTTTAAGTTTCCTAAAAGAGATTCAATTTCCTCATTTTTCATTGTAGACCTTTCTCGCCAATATGCAAACCGAGGCATCTTCTCTAGAATTACGGCACATTATTGTACCATCTCATAAGGCATCGCCTTACAAGACTTACAGCACATCTCAGTGCCATCTCCTAAGATATCGCCCTGCGAGACTTTCGGCACATCATTGTACCATCTATTCTAGATATGAATCCATCCAAGAGACATCGTCTCTAGACTTACGACACCTTATAGTACTATCTCATGAGATATCACCCTTCAAGACTTACAGCACATCTCAGTGCCATCTCATGAGACATCGTCCTACAAGACTTTTGACACTTTATTGTACCATCTCTAGATATCCATTCTATAGTTTATTCAACATAATATCAAGATAAACTGCAAGTGTTAAACCATGCAAATTCCACACTTTTCATTTTCTTTGGTTACACAACTCATTTTCTCATAAAACATGCCATTTCGTATGAAGGATGTACGAGTAGCTTGAAGAATATAAGAGTAACGAGGAAGTAACTTTCAAAGCAAAGATAAAATAAAGGAATGCATGAATACTTGCCTAATACCCTTTGCCTTATTTTCTTTCTTTCTTTCTTTCTTTTTCTCCTATGCCTCCTTCTTCCTATTTCCTCTTGGTTTTCTCCTTCTCCTTCCTAGCTCACGGTTTGCCTTTTTCTTTTATTTCTTACTATTTCTCTCACTTTTTTTGTTTTCTTACTTTTTCTCTCACTTTCTATACTTTCTCTCACTTTTCTCTACCTTTTCCTATGCCTTTTTCGGTCACTACCTCCCCCCTCCTATTTATAGTGCATGGCTAAGGTTTAGGATTTAGGAGAAAGTTTTGTTTCCTATTTTACCCTTTTAGTTCTCTAAAATTACAATCTCCTACTTGTCATTTTCTAAATTGACATGTGCATTTTCTTCTTAACACTTGTCTTCCTCTTATTCCCTAGTTTAGATTCTTTAATTATTAGTAAGCCACCTAGTTACTTTAAATCTCTACACATGTCTTGTTAATCATTCCAAGTACAACTTGCTTCCTTAAATCTCTACACATATTCACCATAATCATTTCATGGACACCTTGTCACCTTAATTCCCTACACATGTCCTACTTAATCATTTCATGGACACCTTGTTTCCTTAATTCTCTACACATGTCCTACTTAATTATTTAATGGACACCTAGTGTTTTCCTTGCCTTCCACTTGTCTAGCCACCTTTCTATGTAAATTATTACTTGCCACCATATGTCCTAACTTTCTTCCACATGCCCACTTAATTATTACAACTTTTCCTCCATTTTTCTCCTTCTTACAACTAAGCCCCTTCATTAATTGCAAGTTGTCACACTTATTCTACTCTTACACCTAAGTCCCTTCATTAATTGCAAGTTACTACACTTATTTTCCTCCTTACATATAGAACCCTTCATTAATTACAAATTGCCACACTTAATCTCCTTCTTACACCTAATTCATCACATTTCCTTTTCTAGCAAGTAACCTATATTTTATCATTTTATCTTCTTCTTCCAACATGGTTCTTACACCTAATTCATCACATTTCCTTTTCTAGCAAGAAACCTACATTTTATTATTTTCTCTTCTTCTTTCAACATGGTTCTTACACCTAATCCATCACATTTCCTTTTCTAGCAAGAAACCTATATTTTATTATTTTCTCTTCTTCTTTCAGTACCACCATGTAGCATTTTTCCATCTTCGTTCTAATGCCTACAAGTATCCATATTTTTATATACGTATATACATGTCTGTATATGTATATAAGTTCATGTATTTATATGTATACATTACACTTATACTAATACATATCCTATAGATATTTTTTTACATATTTTTATACGTATTTTATACATATTTTATACGTACATGTACTATTCCTATACATGAAATAATATGTAATTAAATTTTAATCCTATTTAACTCATAAGATAATTACTTATCCTACAATTAATTTAGGTATTAATTTTGGGGGTGTTACAACAGTAGTGTTTGACGAATGGTTTGAACAATTTACTTTAAATATAACCACAAAGATAATTGCGAGGAAGAGATATTTTGATAGTTTCCATGATGAAATTGTTGGAGAAACAGAACATCTTCGAAAACTTATAAAAGAAGTTATGTATTTAATGGGAAGGTTAGATGTCTCTGATTTGATTCCATTTCTTGGGAGGTTTAATGTAGAAACTCAAGTGTTGAAATCCATGAAAGTGTTTCAAAGGACTTTGACATCCTTGCTGGAAGTTGGCTTAATGAACATATCAACAAGAGGAAAAAGGATGAGACAAGAGAACTAGAGGATTTCATTAATGTCTTGCTATCTATGCTCGATGAAGATTGTATAGACACCTATGGTCATACACGTGACACTATCATCAAGGCAACAATTATGGTATGTAAGATATTAAAATTCATTCTTCGTGTCTCACCTAACAGTTTAAGCTTTGTTGATGAAGTATTTCTTTACATTTGTATGAGAGCACCTGTGTGCAATATTATCGTTATTGACGAGTCCAATGTGCTTTCCTGCAACAGAGAGAGTTCTGAATGAAAAGGTTATTTAACATGATATAATTATTTTTTATGAATTTTGTTTCTCTAGAGTCTTATAGTAGCAGGTGCTAACACGACTTATGTCCACTTGACATGGCTCATAACCTTGGTATTGAACAACATAGATGTCTTGAAGCGTGCCCAAGAGAAGCTTGTTCTCCATGTTGGCAAGGATAGATGGGTGGAACTCTCAGATATAAAAATATGTCTTAATTCCATGTTATGTGTATTTTGGAGGTGTTGGAAGTCATGGTTGTGATTTTCAGGTCCTGACTGTACCTGTTTTAGAAAAAATTGATGTTACGGGGTCTTAACGGATGAATTAAGAGTAGATTGTTGAAGATGAAATGTTCCTAAAATCTTTATAAAGAAGACTAAAAAGTTATATAATTTAATTTCTAAGTATGAGAATTCTATAAGCATTAGAATCCGGTTATGACAACCAGAAATTATAAGAATGCCTTGTTTATGTTCATGTGAGGAATTGAGGGAGTTCATGGCTGATTTTAGGAGAATTTTTTAAATAAGAAAGATAGCTAACTTCCTAAAGATAATGTTTGAACTTAGTTTTGTTGAAATTGGTTAAGTTGATTGCAGCTTTGAAAAATGTTGTTGAACTAATGGCTCGTGAACGAACAAGATCGGTAAACGGTGAGTGGATTACGTGCTCTTTGTTTGCTAGATTATTATTTTTTTTTTTAATAAATGTGTTATATGTAAAATAATAATGTATAGTGTTTCATTGAGTTATTTGAATTATGTTTGATATTTGAAATTGTTTATGGTTAATAAAAGCTAACGAAGTGAAATTTTCTTTGAGATGATTTTTACTTGTGAAATTGAAATCCAAGTGCACTCAGGATATTTTGATTCTGATAAGTGTTTTAAAATATTTGAGTGCTCAGCTCAAGTGGGATGGATTATGTACAGGGAATATATTTGGTGTGCGGGCAAAAAAATGCCCGGTGGGAGGATATCTATTGTGCAGGGCTGAGTTTCTTAGTTGGTCCTTTGTGTGCTTTGATTACTTTGATTGTTTTTATTGGATTGTACAGAGAACTACTTGAACTGCACTTGTTAAGTTTTATGTTTTCTGTAATTGTATATATGTAACCTTAGTGGTTTTAAAATTTATGATATGTTAATATTAATTGACTATATATGTGTGTCAAGTGATGCTAGTTTTTCCAGTCATTGAGTTTGTAGGACTTACCTCTTTTCTGTTGTTATGTTTTTAGTAACAAGATTTCAGTATATTTCATCGTTGAGCTCATAACTTGCCAATAGCGTATGACAAGGTAATTCTTCGGAATCTCATACTTAAAGCCAAAGGATGTAAGTTTGCAGTCACCTTAGGGTTTTGAATGTCATGTTTGATTTTGTGTAATAGTTTAATGGTTATTGTTTATTATATTGCTGGAGCGGAGCTCTCTTGTGTATACTTTAATCATTATGGTCTAGTTGTTTGTAAACAAGATTATGTGTTTGTGCTTTTGTGCATGTTCCACATTGCGAGAAACCTCATTTGAAATTTCAGTAAACGTCATATGTTCAATAATAAGTCCATGTATTTAATTTAATTTAATAAAGTTTTGTCTTGGTTTTAAATATAATTGTTCGGAAGTTATATGTGTTCAGTTGTGGTAAAGTTAGGGTTACGGAGGTTTGATTATCCAATTTTCTAGCCAATCATGCCTCTGTGAGGGGTGTAACACTCGACTTCTGGGTAGATCTCTGCCTCCTCATTCGATGCTTGCATCTTCAACACTTTTGTCACTTTTGATGGAAATTTGGCTCTGAAAAGCTTGCTCGTTTGAATTTTCTAAGGACTTTTCATTCAGTCCCTGCACATGAGCTTCTAAGAAGACTTGTAACTCATTAATTGTCATCTCTTCTAACATTTTGGACTCTTTAATAGCCACGACAATGTGCTCAAATTTCATTGTCAATGTTCGTAGGATTTTCTCAATAATGGTTAGGTTTTCAACTTTACCTCCATTTGTTCTCAATTTATTTAAAAAAACAAGAACTCGTGAAATATAAACAGAAATATTTTCATTATTTTTCACTTGTAAGAGTTTAAACTAACACTTTAAAGTTTGAAATCTTATCTTTTTCACCTTCTCAACTCTTTTGTAGGATCAATCTAACATGTCCCACACTTCTTTTGTAGTGGTCGCTCCAACAATCTTCTCGAAAATCATATTACCCATGCTTTGGTGGATAAAAAATAATGCCTTTCGATCTTTCTTCTTGTTGTCAAGATTGGTTTGTCTCTGAGTTTCAATTGAATTCTCTACAAGATCTGAAACTTTATTCTCTACAACGTCTGGAATTTCTTGATAGCCAAATAGTACTTTCATTTGTGTACTCCATCTATCAAAGTTACTCCCATGTAACACAAGAAAGTTAGGATGAAAACCACCATTAGTATTTGCCATTACTTGGCTCTGACACTAGTGTTAACTTGAACCACCATATTTATATTATTTAGGAGAATTGAAAACAAAAGAATTTAGTTTTCATAAAATGGCACACTTTAGAAATGAATGAGAACTCCTATTTATATGATTAAAATAACTATAAGAAATAAAGTTAAAGTCCTTAAAAGATAAAACTTAAATCAATGCAACATCAATTGAAATAAAACTCTTAGATATAATCCCAATTATAATCTTAAAGATAATTCTAACAATAACAAGATAAAATTTAAGAGATAATTCTAAACAATAATTTTGAATTTATATTCGCCATCCTTATTTTTTTCTCATTTTTTTTTCTTAATTTGAGCTTGTTTACACACAAAAGCATTCTGCCATGCAATTGAGTTGAAGTGCTTTATTGCTTTGTTTATATAAATCTTCAATTTTTGTTTTTGGTTAAGGAATAACTTGACTTTGCATATTTTTTTTTTTTCTAGTTTAATTTGTATGTTCACCATATTTAAGTGCATTTAGCAAGAAATAGTAATGGTAAATTTTGTTTGCTGCGATTTATGAAGTCTCCCTGTTTAATGAAAAGGTTATGTATGTTTGTGTGCATGCTCTATTTCAGGTTACATGTCATGTAAGTGATTATGTAAGATGCTCTTAGCTTGTGTGATTCAATCTTTGCGCTTAAAAATCAAGTTATGCTTAGCATGGTACATATTTGGTTGAAAATATTTGTCTGATATGCCATTTCTTGAATTGAACTAAGTTTAATTCCTACTGACATGAGATGTATTAAGCACGAGAACGCACAAATTCTGACTAGTCTATGTTTACAATGGTCCAATGTTTACATCTCCTTTCATTAGTTAAATTTGCATCTCCCTTTATATTACATCTTCAAAACAATGCCTTTTTTTTATTTTCATTATGATGTTAATATGAGTTGTTATGCAACCAAAAAGGAGCATAGGATTTTCAATTCTCTTCTAGTTAATGGATTAAGGAGACAATCAATAAGCTTGTTAACAATGTAACTTTTTCTTTTTTAAAAAAAATAAATTGTTTCTTATTCTTCCTTAAATTTTTTTCCCCGTATTATCTATTTTAATTATTCTTTCTAGTTGGTTAATTAGATTCTAAGAACAAAGAAAACCAAATAATGGAAATCAAAGACTCGTAGTTGATATTGATGCCCTACATATTTTCTTAGTTTAGGCTTTTTCTTTTAACTCTACAAATTGTTTTGTTTTAGCAGTATGAATGAGTTATGGTGATTTGAGTTTCAAATGGTGAAGGCCTCTAAATTTCAATTATAATTATGAAACATGGAGTTCATGTCAATTTTTTTAATTCATAAATCATTTGCATGCTAGTTGTTTGATTTTGGTTATATTTAGTTATAACTTTTATAGTTAGATAATAAACTAGCTTTGGATTTTAGTTAGCTAGTTTGGAAGCGAGTTTGTTTAATCCTTGTATGAGTTTTAGATTTATTTCTTTACACATACTTACTATTACCTTGCCTTCTACTTTTTGGTGTGAGGCATTTAAATATCTTTTGTGTTAGCTTTAAATCATTTTAACATGCCACAATTGTGTAATTTAAGAGTTCTATTAACTTGTCTAGTAACTTTTGTTTCTCTATTTATGTGTTAAGGCTATCTTATGTCATGGTATTCTAATTTTAGAGTTAAGAAATTTATGCTCAAGCTTCTGTGCTTGGAGCTTTGAATTATACGTGTTGTCTATACTTAGTTGGTTTTCTTGTTTTTTCTCGTTTCAGTTTGATCGATGAATTTGATATCCAAATTTGATAGTTGAAATCACGATTCAATTTAATATAGTGTATGCGTTACATTGTCATCTAATGTAATATTAGGTGTTATTATGTATGAAGTTGTTTTGATTTAGTACCATTAATTTAAATATTTCATTTTAATCTAGATTTATCTAGTATACGTGAATGTTGTGTTGGATAGATATTTGATTGACTTGCTTTTAATTAGTAGGCCCAACTTTGATGTTAAAGCATGATTCAATTCAATGTAGTGTATACCAACTTTTATGTGATTAGTTGTTTATTATCATTTTTTATATTTTTTGGCTTTAGATATACCATATGCGCATTCAATTAAAGAAAACCATTAGATTCCTGTATAAGGATACTTAGACATTATCTATGTCATGTACTTTAAAGACCATAAGAAAATGCGGCCAGTTTTTCACCAAGTTGTGACAAATGGATTAGACTACTCACTGGAATGAGTATGTTGTTTTTTGAATGGGATTATAGGATCTTACCCTTAGGATGGAGTTGACAGAGTTAGATAGTATTTATATGATATTCACAATAATGGAAGTCAAATGGTTTTGCCTTTAATGCAGAATTAAACAATGTTGATTGATCAGAGTTGGATGGACAAATGGGTGTGAACAATGCTTTTACATTTGAATTCATGGATGGTATTGAAGTATTCCTTGATTTTTTTGTCCTTACAAGGTTTGTGATAACAATAAATTTCTAAATAGAGACATAGTCACTATACATTTTTATAAGAAGGGTTTTTCAAAGCATACAAAAGATAAACTTATCATGAAGAGGCTTATACTGAAGTTGATTTTTAAGGTTCAAGTGTTGTTAGGGAATATAGTTAAGAGATACTAATAGGATGACATACATAATAATGGATGTGAACGCTCTTGATTTCAATTGGGAGCCTAAAGATTCAAATCCTAAATGTGCAAAATTCTTTAAAATGTTGGCATCTGCTGATAAGCCGGTCTGGGAAGGGTGAAAGGACAATATGATTTTATCGGCTATGACACAACTCTTGAATTGTAAATCATAGAATAATATAATTAAGTATTATTTTAATAAGTTGATGTCAATAATCAAGAGTTCATTGCCCGATACCAAGAAGTTACCATCTAGTTTTTACTTATCAAAAAAGATGGTGAAGGAGTTAGGACTCAGATATGACAAAATTGATGTTTTCCAAATTAATGTCAACTGTATTACAAAGAAATGAAGGTCAAGACAGAGTGTGAACATTGTGGTTTTTCTCATTTCAAACCCTGTAATAACATGCAACAAAAGATCTTGTGTCATCTTTCAATCACTAATAGGCTTGAGAGACTTTATGTGTCTGACGCCATTACACCTCCCCTGAGATGGTACAAGGAGGGTAAATGTAAAAGCCAGACATAATGATACACCACTTTGAAGGTGAGGCACGAAAACACTTTGATACTTACCCTAAAAGGAAAAATGAAGCTTGAAATGCCAGACTTAGTCTATCAACAGATGGGTCCAATTCTTTTGGTAATTTTGGATCCCAATATTCTTGTTTGCTAGTGATTGTCACTCCTTATAATCTACTACCGGGCATGTGCATCAGATAACATTGCTTATTCCTGGTCTGCAACACCCACGAAAGAATTTGGATGTGTATATGGCCGTTAATAGATGAGTTGAAGAAGTTATGGAATAGCAATGAGGTAACTAATGACAAAACACTGAAATCAAACTTTACCATGAGAGTTGTCGTAATGTGGACAATTTGCGATCCTACCATATTTCATGGTTTTTCGCTGGAGTACTTGTAGTAGAATGGAATGCCCTATTTGTATGGGAAAACACAACTTTTATACTACATAATGGAGGAAAAAAATAACTAGCTTAATTGTTATGAACAATTCTTGTCCAAGAACCATCTTTTTCGAAGACAACATAACATTTTTAAAGAATCACTATTGAAAGAGATCCACATCCACCTAAGTTATCCGGTGAAGAAGTTTTGAGCCGAGTTATGACGTCTTATAAAAAATAATAGGTACTAATCATAATAGTAAAATAGATATTCGTTTGACGAACGTGGAGTACATACACATAGTTGTGACAAATAAGATTTGTAAGAAAAAATGGCACCTTATTTGGATCAACATGGTGCATTTATGCATGCTTAGATGTTTAGTCAAGTAAACTTTAAAAATCAAGGCACAAGAGAGGGCTAAAAATAGTAATATAGACATCTGTTTGACAAGACGGGAATACAGGCACTTCCTTAGGGGAGAATAATACTTGTAAGAACACATTGTTTGTCATTTGGGTAAAAGGGTGCATTTTATGCTTCATTATGTGTTTAGAGTGGTAAACTTTGAAAAATCGGGGTTCGGGAGGTAAAACAATAAACTAGATATCCTTTTGATGAGCTGAGTGTACCAGCACATTTGTCGAGGTGGATAAGACATATAGGAACAAGCCTTTTATCGTTAGGGTCAACAGGGTGCAATTTATGCTTAAATATGTGTTTAGAGCGGTAAATTTTGAAAAACAGGGATTTAGGTCGGGCAAAGAAGTATAATAAACATTTGTTTCATGAGGCTAGAGTATCGGTACATCTGTGCTTATGAATAAGACTTATAGGAATAAATTGTTTATTGTTTGGGTCAATAAGGTGCATATTATGATTAAATATGTGTTTAAAGTTGTAAAATATGAAATATGAGGTTTAAGGAGGAGGCAAAGTAGTAAAATAAACATTTGTTTGATAAGCTGGGTGTATTGGCAGTCCACAGTGACGAATAAGACTTGTAAGAATAAATGGTTCCTCGTTTGGACCAATAGGGTGCATTTTCAAGTGTTTAGTCATGTATATTTTAAAAATTGAGTCTTGAGAGGCAAAAATGTCAAATCGACTTTCATTTATTGAGTCGGATTATCTAAATGTCCTCAATAACAAATAAGACATGTAGGAACAACTAGTTTTTCATATAAACTAAAGGGGTGAATTTTTTGCATGTTTATGTGTTTAGTCAAGTAAACTTTGAAAAACAAGATTGGGGATAGGGGCAAAAATATGAAATAGACTTTTATTTGGCGAGCCAAAAGAACAGACATGTCCATGATGACAAATAAGACTTGTGGGAACAAACAGTTCCTCATTTGGACTAGCAAAGTGAATTTTATGCTTGTTTTTATGTTTAGTCATGTAAACTTTAAAAAACAAGGCTCGAAAGGCAAAAATGTCAAATAGAATTTTGTTTAGTGAGCTGGGAGTATCAGCATGTCCACTGTGATAAATAAGACTTCTAGGAATAAACTATTTCTCTTTTGGAACAATGGGGGTAAATTTTATGCATGTTTATGAATTCTTAGCTTAGTAAACTCTCAAAGTAAATTAATGATAATGAATTATTATCAAGGCTTATAGGGCAATGATTAATCATTGGCTGCTTCATGTACTTAAATTTGACCCTATAAAAAGACCACTAGTAAATTAGGACTTTCTAATGAGCTCATACTGTATTATTTGATAGATATATTAGATTGTGTTAATATTGTGAGTAAAATAATATCATTTATGTAGTATTAATATTTATTTAGTTGTTATAAAAATAATAATAATTACATAATTATAGTTATTTATTAGATTAAACCAAGGGAGGGCATTTTTGTTGTTACCCTCCCTTATCCCATCCTCCCCTTGTATACCTTATATAACCGTGAAACCACACAAAGTCAAAATCCGTAACTTCTCTTTCTTTTATCCATTATGCCACGCAATTGCCTTAAATCCTTTCTCTTCCTCCTAATGCTCATAATTATTTCTCTTCCTCCTTTGGCTGGCCACAATAATAATCTTCTCCTTTTGTAGCCCAACTTATATTTGTGAAGTTTTTCATGTGCCAAGGACTCATATGAAACATTCCCTTTTCGTTACCCAAGCAACAGAAGCAAGGTAGTAGATCAGTGCAATAATTTCTTCATACTTTTCCTATTATTGTTTCTAGCTTTGCTCCATTTCTTCTTATTCTTTCTTTTTCTTTTTTTTTTTTTTGCTTCACTCCTTAACTCTATTTTATTTTTTATATTCTTTTCTATTTAACCCATTATTAGTTCATTGGAAAGTCTACCTAGGCTTGCTTATCAAATTGAGTTGGATAAGTTTAACTTTTAGTCTAAAGCTTAATTGTTTACTATTTATTAGTCCATCATACTTTGTTGAACTTTGTGTATACTAAAATTTTAGGCCTAGCACAAGTGAAATAACTATTCACTATTGAGGTCACTAGAGTAATGCTAGAGATCTCAAATTTTATTAGAATGAAATATTGGTTGGTTAATTAGTTGGTACTCACTTATGGTAGGAATTATAAAGCTAAGCCTTGATTAGAAATATCTTTATTTACAGTATTGTTAACTTTATTTTGAATCTTTAACATTATTTGAATATTATGGCGATGTTATCATTTTAGCTTCTTCGGAGACTCCTCTTAGAATTGTGTGATCGTTGGATTGGAATCACTTGGGTTAGCGTGATTTGTGAGTAAATAATGCTCACTATGACACTTTTAATTTTACTAATATCCCCCATGCACACTTATATTCCATAGAAAAATTATACGTTTCTTTTTTAATTCTTATCAAATCTTGGTTAATTAAGTACTGATATTTTATCTTTAGCTACGAATACACACACACACACACATATATATATGTATATATATGTTATATATGTATACTAACTTATTTTATCTTTTGTAGTGTAGAGCTTAGGAATTCGTGGGACAAGCCTTTCAATTTACTTAGTTTTTGTTTAAGGAATGTTTGAAAATATGAGTTGGTATGGTGATTTATCTTGAGATGTTAGTTGATATTTATGATATTTGGATTTATTTGGTTATAAGACCAACTTGTGAATTGGAGTTGCATAGTAAATGATGAAAATTTGTTTTGTTAATTATATATGAATATGGCGAAACTTTTTATTGGATATGTTATATTTATTATGGAGGAAACCTTGCTAGAATATTGTAGCTAACAGTGGTGATATTAGCATTGGTGCACCTTGGTTCGACCTTAGCTAGCAGGGGTGTTGCTAGCTGTGTGTTAGGCTAGACAAGTGGATTAGATGTTTGGGCCATATAGAATGGCATGGATTTGGACACTTAGTGAGCAGGGCTGACGCTGACCTTTGGGTTTAGACCCATTGATTTATTATAACATTCTATCTTGGAATCCACCGTTTTTCTCTATGCTATAATTTTCTCTCTAAATTGGAAGATGACTCTTCATTTCAAATTATTATGTTATTTATATACTCTTATGGCTAGACTTTTGATGAAACAAAACTAATTTATTTTATCTTAAAACATTTTATGGATATTTTCTTCAAAATTATATTAGCTTCATGTTAGTATGTTACATTCATTTCTTTAAATTGTTTTACCCTTCATAAAGTTCTTGATTTACGCTTGTCTTACTTCTGTTGTGGTGTGTGTTGTCTGATCACTGGGTCTATGACTCATTATTGTGGTCAATTATTTCCTTCAGATTGTTGATTGGCTTAAGACCAATTCCTATAGCTTGGAGAAAGCTACAATCTTTTGGAGTTAGTAGGCACGACTTGATCTAACCATGTCCACATTACTTTGTATTTGAAATCTTTGTCACTTGTATAAAAAACCAATTAGTTCACAGTGCATTTGGACTTGTTGTAATATGAATTGAATTGAAAGTTGTATTTCATTTGTCTTTGAATGTATTTTGTTTAGAGGCTAGTTGAGATTCATATAGGCCTTAGTGCTTGTCAGGTTTCCCTTCGCGGGTCATAACCTTGGTTGGGTTGTCACAGCCCCTCTAAATCTCCTAATAAAAAAAAAAAATTTCAAATTCAAGAAAATGAGTACCCAAAGGTTCATTGCCCATGCGGTTATGATGGAAGTGTTATAAGGGAAATCAAAAGCCAAGGGAACTATTCTAGGAATGGTATTATATATAGTTACCCCCATTGACAGAGTAATTTTTCAATTTCTTTTCTTCTATTTAATTTTCATAACTTTGTATACTAATAAATGTTTTTGTTCATTAATATCTCAATTCATAATGCATCTATCTATGTTAAATATGCATTGCATATCATATTGTTATAACTCGATATTTTAGTGTTGTATTTTAGAACATTTACATGTAACTTGTGGTTATAAGGGAAATAAAAGCAAAGTAAATTAAAATGCATAAATATTTAACATATATATATATACTTGTATCAAGGATTAATTTGCAACACAACTTTATATTTATTGACTTTTACTCATTTTTGTATTTTTTTTTCCCTTTTTTTTTCACTTTTTCTTTTTCTTTATTTTCCCTCCCACCGCCTCTATTTTTCTTTTATTTCTCTAACTCTCAAGTGTTCATTTCATGCCCTACTTCTATCCTTATTGTTCTGCCTATGAAAGTCTCCTTGTAGCCATGTGAAACTTTCCTCTTTCCAACCAATCCTTCCTTCTTTCTCTTTGCTTTCACTTTGCTTTGGCTGGTCCATGATTTCAGCTAGCAGAGGATTGCTAGCTGCCTAGAAAACGTGAAGCAGTAGCCCTGTTTTAGGCGTTGCAACAACCAAGAGAGTCTTGTAATCCATCCTTGGTTGAAGATTGGTCCTTCCTTGTGTTGCCATGCTGGTGTGAGAGCAAAAAGCAAGCTATAAGTAGTAGTAGCAGGGGGCTTGACTAGATGCTGAAATACCTCTTGTTATGCCTTGTTTTTTGCCTTTTGTGGCTGAATGGTTAAAGGAAGTTCCAACACCCTCTTTGTCCATCTGTAAGGAGAGATTAGAACGGTAGTCAATGGCAACAGCAAGCTGCCTAGTGAGTCGTGGGGTTTGGCAGTCTAAACTACCTCCAAAATACAAGTATTATCGTATTTTCTTAAGGTTTAACCTTGATCCTCCCTTGTTTGTTGAAAATTAAATGTAGGATTTAGTTTAGTTGTGAATAGAAGTTTAGGAACAAGGAACATATATGATAGTTATATGATTATTGGAAAAAGAAGTATTGGAATTCAAATATGTTGATGTTGGAATTGTATACTTCAAGCTTTTGATGAATTTTAAATAATTAGTCCAACTTGAATTCAATGTTGGAATATGAATAAGATATGAATTGATGGATTTATGTTGATTTTCTTGGGTGAATTTTTATTTTTAATTACTGGTTGGATTGGGTGACTGGGTTGAGATTTTTTGAACCCCGAGTGCACATGACATTATGTTTTAATGTTTATTAAATTAATTTTTATATATAAATACTAAGTCTAAATATAAAATATTACTATGTAAATATTAGATTTTATATTATTGTTCAATATACATCATTGTTTCCTCTTTTAATTTTATTTTGTAATGATAGACATTTTAATTTATGTTGATTTAGTTAAAAAACCTATAACTTGATATTGTTTCTATTACTTTGAATTTTAATTTTCCACCCACTCGACCTACCTAACCTACCCGACTTTTCAAAGTTTGGTGAAATTTTTAGTCACCCTAATTAGTCGAGTTTGGTGACATTTTACCTTCACTCGAACCAACCCGTTCAGTTGCACACCCCTAATATGTAAAGTGAAACTAAGAAACTTTGTTAATTTACCAATGACTGAAGATAACATTGAAAATGTGGTGCCGATGCATTCAAACTTTTTCCCAAGATCAAGAAACCCAATTTCTAGCTTTGGTTACTCTTGGAGATTATGACAATCTCCCTGAATGACTTCATGATAGAAATATGATGGAAGAAATTAATCAAAATAAGCTTCTTCAATCAAAGTGTAAAAAACATGCCAGGGTAATTGTTAATGATGATTTTATTAATGAAGATAAAATCATCTCAATTAAAGAAGAAGACGATGATAAAGAGGAAGAGTGGATAGAGGAAAATGATGATAATCAGTTATATACTTGTAAATATGCAAGTATATTCATGGATAGTTCTTATCTTAAGATAATGTTATTTTCTAGCTAGTTTTTTTTTTTTAATACATTTTATAAAAAACTAACATAATCATATAACCTATTGTTTCCTGTACATATATATATATTACACAGTTATTCCTTGAGGTGTGGATTGTTTTAATTTCATTTTCTTTATGGATTCTAAAATAGTATATTATACTCAAATTATACTTTAAATACAAAATCGTTAGGTGCACTGGCATAACTATGGGGATGAATAAGACTTGTAGGAAGAAACAAAAAACCATTTAGATCAACATTTATGATATTTGGTCCAACTTTGAGTTTCAAAGTAAAAACTTACCAAGTTTGGGTTCGGCTGGCAAAATGATCAAATGCAAGTTCGTTCTAGATTCTGAGTGTACCGACACAATCATAAGGACAAATAGGAAGAAACAATTTGGATGGATGGTTAGAATAGTATGCCAAACTTAGTTTCAAGGCAAAAACTTAAAAAAGTTGGGTTTTTGGACAAAATGATCAAATAAAAGTTAGTTTCAAATTTTGGGAGTATCAACACAACCATGGGGACGAATAAGACTTATAGGAAAAAACAAAATTTCATTTGGATTAATGATTAGGATATTAGGTCAATGTTACAATTTCAAGGCAAAAGCTTTGTCACTCTAGGCTCAGGGGCCAAAATGGTCAAATACAAATCCGTTTTGGATTCCCGGAGTACTGACACAACCTTGGAAATGAATAAGATCTGTAAAAAGAAACAGAATGTCATTTGGATTAGCAGTTAGGATATTAGGCCAATGTTACAGTTTCAAGGCAAAAGCTTAGTAACTCTAGGTTCGGTTAGGCAAAACTGTCAAATACAAGTCCGTTTTGGATTCCGAGAGTACTAGCATAACTATAGAGACAAATAAGACATGTAGGAAGAAACATAATGCATTTTGGATCAATAATTTGAACATTATAACAATGTTACAATTTCAAGGCAAAACCTTTGAAAAATTTACTTAATTTTTCTAAGTCACAATTTTAACTTCTATTAAGTTAGGTTAAGTGTTATAACCCTCATAACCCGATATCGTAAAATCGAGCTTTAAGATACAATGTGTAAATTTACATTATAAAATAAACAAATTAAATAAATAACAATGTAACCATGTAAATTCAAATTAGGGAATAATTAATGTATAGATATATATATATTTGATCTCCTTGACAAGTAAACTAAACAAGTAAACAATATAATTAGATATATGCCTATATATATATAAACAAAGCAAGAAAAAATGTGCACCACATATTTAAAAAGCTTATGTTGACCTTGACTTGCCTTTTCTTTTCTTATTTTTTTTTTCCCTTTCCTCCTTCTTTGGCTAACATTCTTTTCTTCAAATTTCTTAATTGTTATGGCTTGTCTTCGCTACTTTGTTCCTTCTTGCCTGGCCGTGAGAGCTTCCCGGGAGCATCCATGTCCTTGTCCTCGTTTGCAACAAATTCCATCTTCTTTTTCCTTGTTTCCATTGCAACTTGTTAGCTATATAGGAGTTGCTGATTGAGAACACCAAATAGTCTTAGCAATCGTGAATTGAGCTCTCTGTTTTAGTGTTTTGGCCACTTGTATTTGAGGAGCTCCTTCATGTTCTTCCCTTTTAAGCTTCGAAGGTTTTAATTGGAAGTTTTTCAAGCTGTCATCATGTTCAGCTCTTTGGCAACAACGTTTTCTTGGTGGCTGCCCTATTCTTGGTTGTGGACTCCGTGTTTGGTGCTAATTGTGAACTTTAAAGTACTAGATGGTGGATAGGCTGCAGGGGAAAGAATCTTGTAGTTACGACGTGCAGCTTTCCTTCAATACCAAGTTGGCGTGACAATTTGTATGGAGGGTGGTAGTAATTTGGTTACTCGGTAAGAAGGGTGAGCTGCCTTCACTTGTTGAATTCTTTGAGTTGAAGTAAGTTGTGTTTTTTTGATAAATTAAGGGTATGAAATTAGTGAGCTTGGAATGATAAGGATTATTGGGTTAAGGGTGATTACAAGCATGGTAATCATGTTAATGGTGGAGTTGGTATTAATTGTTGTCAAACTTCTATAATCCAAGTTGTTGGTGACTGCTAAATAATGAATCTAACTTTAAAATTAATGCTAGGAATGTAAATAAAATAAGAATTAATATGAACTGTATAGATTTTGTGGAGTATGTATATGTGTGTATACATACACATGAATGAAACTAGGTCATGTCTTTAAGATGTTTGATAAAATGCCTACAAGAAAACTAGTTATAATTTTTTTAGTAAAACTTGGTAGATTTAAGTCTTGATGGCTAGTTGTTGTTGGAATTTGAATAAAAGCTCATGAACAAGAACAAAGAATAGTTGGTTAATGTTGTGATTGAGAGGTTATATGAAATGGAGTAGTGAGTAGGAGCAAAGGAGGGTTAGTTGTGGGTAAAGTGTTGAAAAATGAAAGTTCGAAGGTTTTTGAAAGGATGCAGGGTCAAATTTTGTGGGTTAAAGAAATCTTGTGTTTCAGGTGCTTTCAAGACTGAATAAATTAAGAGTTCTAAAGAGAAAATGTAGCTTAGGGTCGTGAGATGATTTTTGCAAAATTTCGTAACTTGGTTCCAAGTATATTTGTTGGTGAGTTGTTGGACTGTAGTTAGGTCCATCTAAGATTTTTAGTGAGTTTCAGTCAATTCAGGAGATTTCGTTGGGGGTTATGGTTGGAATTAGCTTGGGACCTCTAAAATAAATTTGTTTCTAACATATCAAAGGATAAATCTAGAGTTGTATAGGTCTCAATTCCTTGTTATATGTCATTTGGAGGTGCTAGAAGTCATGGTTATGATTTTCGGGTCCTTATTGAGCCTGTTTTGAAGTAATTGAGATTAGGGGGTCTTAAGGATGAATTAGGAGTAGAGTTATGAAGATGAAATGTTCCTAACATCTTGAAAAACTATACTGGAAAGTGTTGTAATTTAATTCCCAAGGATGAGAATTTTATAAGCATCGAGTGAGTTCAAGGCTGATTTTAAGAAATGTTTCTAAGTAAGAAAGATAGCTAACTTCCTAAAGTTAATTTTTCAAACTTGGTTTTATTAAATTTGGTTAAGTATATAATTTAAAAGCAAGCGTATCTCCAAGGTAGTTGTGAAATGCCTAAAAAAGAGAACTTAGTAAAATGAGATCTTGAATGTTAAGTAGTATGTGAACTTAAATAAATAATCTAAAAGCAAGAATAAAGAAAATATGGTTCAGTGGTTAGGAAAGATAAATTTTAGAATGTAATGGTATTAATATTGAAATGACATGATTCAAGCTCTCAGGATAAATTTAAAAAGAGTAACTCACTTTGGATTCAATGCTAGAAAATGAAAATGTTGAAAGTATAAGTTAGTATTAATTTCTTGGTAGGAAAATAAAATATACATACAAGGTGTGGAATCAAATGTCCTACAAGGAGTTGATTAAACTACCTAAATGGACTTAGTTTCAAGAAACTCATATAAATTGATATATAAGTTTAGAAATTAAAAGATTATAATTATAACGTTTATGAACTAAGTATTAAGTGGATATATGAATTTTAGTTCTAGACTCTAATGTGAGGTTAATGACACACATGAGCACAAGAAGAAGTGACAAACAAGAATTGTAAACCTATGAGTGGTTAACTGTTACTCTTTGGTAGCTAGATTATTATGTACGTTTGTATGTGTATTTGAATATATGTGCTATATGGAAAAATAAGCATGTGCAATGTTTTAGTGAGATATTTGAATTATGTTGATGATTGAAATTATTTGTGGTTAATAAGGGCCAACAAATTAAATTTTTATCTGAAATAATTTTTATTTACAAAATTGAAATCCAGGTGCACCCAAGATATTTTGATTTGATATTAAGATATGAGATATTCTGATTTTGACAATTGTTTTAAAAGAATTGAGTGCTCAGCCCCGGTGGAATGGATTGTATACAGAGGAGAATTAACCTGTTTTATAGGCGTGTAAATGCCCAGTGGGAGAGATGCTGTTATGTAGAGCTGAGTTACTTGTTGTCCGTTTGCTTGCTCTGATTGCTCTGATTCACACGATTACAAATGCATACGTGTATTTTGAATTAAAACATGAACATTGTTACATGATATCAATTGATTATAAATGTTATATACTTGTGTTGAGTGATGCTAGTACCCTTTGGATATGTTTCTCACTCACAAAGTCCGTAGGACTCACCCCTCCCCCTCCCCTTTGTGGATTTTTTTTTAGTAACAGGAGTTCAGTATATGGCATTGCCAAGTTCGTGATCTACCGATAGAGTACAGTAAAGTATTTTCTAGGATCTCAGACATGAGGATATGGATAAAAGTTTGCAGTCACACTAGAATTGTAGGGTGTCTGATTTTGTATAATATAATAGTCTAGTTATTTATCTTGTTTATGATGTAGACAGATCGAAACTCCTTGTTGTTTTTGTGTTGTTATTATGTAAAAAAAACAAGAATAAATGTGTTTGCATTTTAAGGCATTTTCCATATTGTAGGGAACCTCTGTCGAAATTTTTAATAAATTGTCATCTGTTTCAGTAAACAAACTCTTACAGTTAACTTTTGTTTTATCAATTTTTACTTTTAATCTTTGGTTTAGTCAAGCATCTTATGTGTTTCTTTGTCTAAAGTCAGGGTTACAGAGATTTGGTTATCCATTTCACAGGCCATCATGCCTCCGTGACATTAAGTATAATTATTTATAGCTTATTTATTTTGATTATTTCATGTTGCACCTCCTACATCCACGCCTTTGCATCTCAGTTAGGATAACGAGCAAGCTCAAGACAAAAAAGATTTATCAGGATTATGAGATGGTTTTTTCTATAATATTTGTAAATAATTTTAATTTTACGATAAAATTTGTATAATAATTTTTATTTAAATCAAATTTAGAATTTAAATATAAATTTACTTTTACACAAATATTTACAGATACTAAATTATTAAAAAAAATTAAAAAATAATAAAAAGAAAAATTTTCATATGCATTCGCATTTAGGATATCTGCGTCTGCCACATACAGGCACATAAAAAATTAAAAAACTAAAAGCAATAGTGTTCTGTTTGTTGCAAATGGAGTTACGCAGTTATATTTGCATATGCGTTGCAACATTTGTATTACAGACGCGAATATGGGGAAAGCCATTATAAGCATCCAAAGAATGCAATTAAGTATCTGTGTTTGCGTAGATGCAGAAAATAATGTCCAAGTCTAGAATTACTACGTCTGGATGCATATGCAAATTGGTTATTGCGTTTGCAACTTACAAACACAAATAATGCCATTTCTTGTAGTGATTCTTATCCCATCAATAAAAGTTGGGTAAGTCATTAAAAATTTCACATGATAAACTAATGGTGTTAACTTCAATTTTAAAAATTTCACTTATCATTAGATAGAGAATAGTTAAAATTAACATTGTTACTTTATCATCTGAAATTTTTAATGACATTGCCCATTTTTATTGGTGGAACAAGAATTAAGACACCAAAATGAGCCAGTAGATCCCTATCCACAAATAGGGGCCGGCTCCAATATTAATTATAAACTTTGAGTTGAGCTGAGTGTTTGTACTCTATGAAATAATATTCTTATATGGTCTCTTCTTGCATGAATTATATCTATAGATGAATCATGTATATAGCTGTGTTAATTAATTCTCTTTATCTATTTTTTGAAATTAATAAACAAGAAAGGAAATGGTAAAATAATTAAATGGTTGTAATGGTAGGTTTTGATGCAAACGGTCAAATGTAATGACATTAGATGGGGAAGTATGTTAGCTATGCTAATATAGAAGTAGAAGAATTCTTTTCTTGCAAGTTTTTTCTTTAGCCAAAGATGATATGTAGGTTATGTTATGATCTTTTTCCGATGAGCATATTGTTTCATTATAAAAAGTAAAGATAATATCAATTGAAATTAATTAAGGCTATACGTAAACAAACTTCAATGCATATCACACCAAATTACTTTTGAAAGTTTTTAATAGAGATAATATTTACATCAATAAATTGCATATACAACAGAGTCTCCCAATTCAACAATTGAGTATTATAATTTCAAATATGCACATATAAAGTGGGACAAACAACTCACAAATAATGAAAAAAATTCCACTCACTTGTTAATGACCAAGAGGTTCCAACACCTCCATTTTAGTAATGTTAGGTTTGAAGGTTTGTAAGTGTATGTAATTGTTAATTTTAGGAGAAAGAGTTTGGGTATATACCCAATAAGTAGTTAGAATTTGAAGTTAGTAAATTACAAGGTATTTTTGACAGTCATCTAAAGAGTAGTTGGCATAAATATATACATGTAGAAGGTGCTAGTTCATTCAACTGGCTAAGTCTCTTGGAGTCATACTAAGGATCTTGGATCAAATCCAACATTCACTTGGGATGGGGAGTTTATGAGAATGAAAAGAGTTACCTTCCGCTATGCATCTTATAAGCCCAATAAGTCTCTTTCCAACTACAAACATAAAATCTATGCATGTAATAAGCTAGAGTCAAATTAATGTATGATTTTATAGACTATGTTAGTCAACATTTATTCAACAAATATCAAGAAGTGAAACCCTAATGTTGAATATCTTTAGCTAATGATGTTAATTAAGATTGAGGTGTGTGGAACTATATGGTCTCAGATCTTAGATATTTTCTTTTAAATTTGTTTGTGGATTGCAAAATTGGTATATACCTACTATATATGTGATTGATGAAAATATTTTAACTGAAAAAAAAAAAAAAAAAAAAAAGGAATAACTTCTTATTAGGCCGTTTTTTGAAGTATAGGGTTCGTGGTTTGCAATAGGTTTGAAGTATTAGGGTTAGTTTAGTACGCAAGAATAATTTTTATAAAATTGGAATGAGAAAGGGAATGAGATGAAATGTTTATAGAATGTATTGATCATTCAATTCTATTATTTGGTAGAGTCAATGAGAAGTAGACATTTCATTTCAATTACTTATTTATTATGCACTTTTCAAACATGAAATGATATAAAAATTATACTAAAATGACAAAAATATTCCTATAAATGTCAAGTAAAAAAATATAACATAATTTATATGAAATTTATATATCTCTTACTTTAAAATTTTATATTTTGATTATTTATTATTACTTATATTTATTTTATTATTTTATTGTTATTTTAATTTTTATTATTTAATCATATTAATATTTTAGTTTAAATTTATTTAACTAATATATTTATTTTACATTAATTATTTATTTATAATTATATTATATACTCTGATATAAAGGTATTTTTGTTATTTGACTAAAATGAATTTAATTATTATTATTTATATATTTTATCCGATTTTATATTATTTAATGTGATATGCAGGGTATTTTTGTAATTTGACTAAACTAAATATATTTATTATTTACCTTATTTATTTATTTTTAATATTAATTATTTATTTTAAGTGATAAAAGGGTTTCTATGTAATTTAACTGAACTAACCAATTCTATAGAAATAGGAATGAGGAATCTTACCCTGCAGGTGGATTTGAGGATTCCTACTTCTATGGAATAAAATGGCCGGAATGGAATTAACATTATAAGACTAATTACGTACTAAATGAAAAAAATGTTCATTTCATAGAATTATGCATGTAATGAAATGACAATTATTCCGTACCAAACTATTCCTTAAAGTAAACATAGATTTGAGCTAACAAGAGAATGAAATATCAACAATATCATTAGAGTTGTCATGTATTAAAAAGCTTAACTTGGAAAGAAGAGAATAAGATTGTAGCGAACCAGTGTAATTTGTATTATTCGTCAAAATGGTATTTGATTATTTAAAAAATAATAATAATTCAACATACTATTATTAAATAGAAGTTTTGGTGACCTTTGATACGCGAAATGCCATGTGGTGGTGTTTTAGCAAATCATATATAAAAGTGATTGAAATGAAATTCAAAAGACTACTTTGCTACTAAAAAAGGTTGAATACAGTGGTAAACGAGCTATACTTCTAAGATAATAACACAAGTTTGAATTTTGGAGCAGACAATTGTTAGGAGGATTTCTTAATCTTGACAGAGATTGAGGTATTAGTTTCACAATAATGTCTATTGAAAAACCCAGAAAACCAAAAAAAGATTACTTTGCTGGAATGGTAGCAATTAAGAAGAAAGAGAACCAAACACTTAACACTTTGCTATGAGCGTATTTTTTTCATTATAAAAAGTAAAGATAATATCAATTGAAATTACCTAAAGCTATAAAGTAAACAAACTTCAATGCTTATCGTACTAGCAAACCACATTTGGACATTTATTAGAATTACTAACATTAGGTTTGAAGGGTTGTAAAATGTATGTATGTTGGTTCAACTATATTCTCTAGGCATCGTACTAAGAATCAGTGATCGAATCCAGCCTTAGACATAGGATGAATAGTTTATGAGAAGTGAATGAGCCTATCTCCCATTATGCCGAATAGACCACGTTCGGAAAAATAAAATAAAAAATCTATGCATTTAATAAGTGGGTGTCAAATTAATGTAGGACTATAAAATCTATATGTATGTTTTGGTAACAATTTCAACATAGACAATAGCGATTCAAGCAAAATCATGAAGTGCAACTATATGATGTCAAATAACTAATGATATAAGATTGAGATATTGGGACCATATCGTTTTAGGTTTGAATTTCATTAGTCATAGATGCACAAATATATTTTTTTTATATATAAATTTATAAGTTGTTTGTCTCACCTTATATAGATTGTAGATTATTGAATTTGGATGTATATTCACGGTAAATGTGACGATGTAAATGTCCTAACTAACTATGTAAAAAACAATAAAAAAAATTATGGGACAGTTTTGAAGTATAGGCATATTTGCAATAGGTTTCAAGACTTAATAAGAAAAATGACGTCAATAGATTCTTGTATGTAAATAGATGCATGCCTGATATCAATAATATAATTTGGCTCTATTTAGGAGTTAGAATGTCATGACCCAAAACTCATATCATGACGGTGCAAGAGCCAAGAAAAGTCGAGTCTAACCTTGGGTTAAGAAAAATTCAAATGAATATCAAAGTACAAGAAATGGACAATTCAATAGTTGATTTACAAAAATAGATAACAAATTTTTTTTATTTCTTATATTTAGAATCTAGTGTAACTGTAGAGCATTACATCAAAAGAATTTACAAAGTACCAAGTTCCATCAAACCAAATTATCTATTTTCAAGCATCTTTGTGAGAGTGAAAAGGTCTTGAATGTACTTTGATTGAGAAAGATGGACTTCACCTGAAAAAGGTCTAATTTCAACTCTAAGAAAATATCAAAGTGAGCCAAGATCCTTAATTTGCAATTCTTTCCCAAGCCAAGTAATTAAATCTGAAATAAATAAGTCATTATTACAGGCAACAAGAATATCATCAACATAAATAAGAAGGATTATAATAATTGTGTTGGTGCAGTAGCTGAAGAGTAAAGAGTCCGTCTTACTATGATAAAACCCAAGATGAAGAAGAAATGTGAAAGACGATCAATCCAAGCATGAGATGCTTGTTTGAGACCATATAAGGAGCATTTGAGTAAACATACTTGATCAGGAAATGTAGGATCAATAAAACCTGGTGGTTGCTCCATATAAACCTTTTCTTTAAGGTGGCCATATAGGAAGGCATTTTCGACATCTAATTGGCATATATTCTACTAGAGAGAAGTGGAGAGAGCTATGACAAGTTGAATGGTGGTGGGCTTGATCATGGGGCTAAAAGTTTCATCATAGTCAATGCCCGAAACTTAAGTAAAACCTCTTGCAAATAAATGAACCTTAAAGAGATCAATAGAGCCATCCTCTTTGTACTTAAATCGATATACCCACTTTGAACTAACTATGTTTTTGTTTGGAGGATGAGGAACAAGTGTCCATGTTTCATTTTCATAAAGAGCTTGAAGTTTATCTTTCGTGGTAGTCACGCATTGAGAATTCTTCAAAGCCACTTTGAGAGTCTTGGGGTTGATTTGAGAAGCTATTGTGGTAAATGCATAATCAGTCAAATATGTAGATGGCCTTCGAATTCTTGAAGGACGATCTATGTTGTTAATGGGAGGCACAAAATCATCTATTCTTTCATCCAAATTTGGTGGTATATTATTGGCATTAATGGGAGGCACAAAATCAGCAACTCTTTCATCCAAATTTGGTGATATATGATCAACAGTAGAATCCAAGTCCATGGCCCTTTCATTACTAATGGTAGGAGAAAAATCAATAACTCTTTCATCTAGATTTTGTGGAATGTCTTCACCAATAGAATCTGTGACTTGATCATTAAGAAAGGATCCCGCAATACAATTGTGATCACAAAAATTAAGTGAGTTAACAATTGTAGAATTTTCCTTATTTGACTTGGTCAACGTTTCCACATTACAGTAACTTCCTTTTTGGAGGTCACTTGATTAATCAAAATGAGGAAATTCAAAGAAACTTAATTTTAAATTTTCTACACCATCTTGTGTAGAAGTATTAGAATCCCTGTAAGGAAAAAATTCTTCATCAAAAACAACATGTCTAGAAATATATACTTTTCTTGATTTAGGCTCTAAGCAACGATAACCCTTATGTATAGGTCTATACCCAATGAAAACACATGGATATGTCTTTTTGGTGAATTTATTTCTGCCATGATATTTCAACAAAGGAAAACACTAACATCCAAGAATCTGCAAGCCTTGGTAATCAGAATGTCTTTTGTGAAGTTTGTGATATAGAATATCATTGTGTAAGACTGAGGATGGCAAACGATTGATAAGAGACACTGCAACAAGAAATACATCAACCCATAGACTTAAAGGTAAATTAGCATGAAATAACATGGTTAAGCCAGTTACAACAATACGTCGATGCTTTCGTTCTGCAACTCCATTTTGTTTGGGGGTTCCTGGGCAAAACATGTGCATTTTGATTCCACTATTTTTAATATAAATGAGAAAATCATGGAAACTAAATCCACCACAACCATCACACTAAAAAAATCTTAATTTGACGATCAAATTTATTTTCCACCAATCTTGGGAAGTTTTTTAAAATGTCAAAGAATTCAGATTTTCTTCATAATGGGTATAACAATGAGAATCTTGAATAATCATCAACAAATATTGCATAAAACCGAAATCTTTGATTTGAAGCTAAAGGGGCAGGTCCCATTAAATCACAATGAAGTTTCTCAAGAGGATTGTCTAAAATATTATTTGAAGAATGAAAAGGAAATTTACAACTTTTACCTATTTGACAACTAACACATTTAGAAGGTTTAGAAATCCAATGGGAAACATCAATAACATCCTTTCCTTTAACAAAGATAAAATCGTTGAGTGCAGGTGTCTAAGTTGTTGATACTATAGGGTTGTAGATGATCCGCCTTTCCTTAATATGCTAAGAGCCTCTTGATAAATTTCATCTAAAGCATATTGTTGTCCTTTTTTATGCCCCCTTGCTATCATCTTTTGGTTTCAATCCTTAACAACAAAATCAGAAGCAATGAATTCAAAGGTATACAAATTATTTGTGGTAAGCTTCCCAACTGATAAAAGATTCTTTTTCAAATCATGTACTACAAGCACATCTTTTAAACTCAATGTCCATCTTGTGTATTAATATTAACTTCACCAGTATAAGATAAAGGTAAACCATTTCCATCTCCCACATAAATCATATCACCACCATTATACGACTTTATATAAGAAAGTTTACCTGCATCATTTATCATATGTGAGTTGGCTCCAAAATCCACATAAAATGATGAATCATTTGAATCATTGATAGTAAGAAATTCTAAAGCTTGATTTAACTTCTCGGATTGATAAGAATAGTCAAACCTATACCAACAATCAAAAGCAACATGATTTGCTCGACCACAAATTTGATAAGAAACTTAACCATTATATTCTGAGGTAATGGAAGCTGAACATGACTTTTGTCCTAAAGAAGTTGTGTCCTTTTGCAAGTGGTTGTTGTTGTTATTGGTTTGGTTTGAATTTTGATTGATGCTTGGATAGTGTGAAAAATTGTTGTTTGAGTTATACATTCCAACAAGAGTAAAACTTCTACCTCGTGAGGTGAAATTTCCACGACCTCCTTGATTATTTCTTTCGCGGCCTCGTTGTCCAAAGAATGCTTGTGCATACTCCAACATCATCTTTTCCTCTTCTTTTCTTGCAACTTAAGATTGCTCAAAACTTTGAAGAGCAAACACAAATTGAGAAAATAATGGATAAGGTGGATTTGTGAGCATGGCAAGTAGAAAGTTCTCATTATTCGGACCCAAGCCACAACCGAATTGGAAACCTTTGTCAAGATCTGAAACAGGTTGCTTTATTGTAACGAGATTGTCACATATGAATTTGAAATCTTTTAGATATTCTTCTAAAGATCGTGATCCCATCTGAATGGTTATTAACATGTTTTTCTAATGATCTTCCTTCTCAATTGTAATGGGAAGGAGTTGTTATTCCAATGAAGTCCACACCAGATATGTTGTTTCTGCACCAAAGATAGTGTCACACCTTTATACAAAGGTATGACTGTCCGGAGAAATAGATAACTAAACCTCTGTAACCCTGACTTTATACCAACTAATTACAAATGGCTCTTGAAGACTTATATATAAAACAAAACTTTGATGTATTAGATTAAAAATATAGAAGTGCATAACAACATGTAACGTTTTTAGCAGAAAATTTTGGCAGAGATTCTCTATAAAGTGGAACATGCCTATAGTACACACATACACAAGCTAATTATAATAACCAGTGTACCACAGTGCCAATGTACACAGTCACAATTAACATAATTAAAATACTAGATGTGGCAAGACACAAGAGCCTAATGTGACTGCAAATGTCGTCCTTCGACTTCAAGTTTGTAATTTCGGAATATACCTCGTCGCAAAATGAAAGGCAAGTCACAAGTCCTTAGGCGACGTTCGCCGATCTCCTGATACTAAAAATATATATGTATATATATATAGCAACAACAAAAGAATAAGTCACAAGGACTCAGTGAATGAACCTTAAGGGTACTAGCATCACCTATATCATAAATAACACAAATTCATCAAATAAATTCATATAACAACACTTATAATACCATTTCATATATCACGCACGAATATCTCAATAACTAAAAACTAACTCAAATCATTTATACAAGCATAAGATAGCTAATCAATCAATTTATTTCAATTATATAATTCACACAATTCAACCAAAAAGGGCCAAGTAGAGTAACCTAGTCCCACACACCATATATCCTCCCATCGGGAATATTTTTTGGCCCGCACACCAAATATATTCTCTATACACAATTCATCCTACCGAGGCTGAGTACTCAATTTTAAAACACTTATCAAAATAAAAATATTTGAGAATCTCTTAGGTGCATCTAGATTCTATTTCGGTAGTAAAATTGTTTCGGAGAAAAAAATTCACTTTATTAGTCCTTATCAACCACAAACAATTTTCACATACCAATTATAATTCAAATACCTCAAATTAAACATTACATATACTTACTTTTCCATATAATGCATCCATTCAAAAACACATGCAGTTACATGTAATAATCTAGCAACCAGAAAGAACATAATCCACTCACTAAGTTTAAAGGTGTGATTCGTCGTCACGTCGAGACTATGAAGGTGTTGATAATTCCCCGACACGATCCGGAACTGAAAAATCATAAAGTGATATATTATTTACTATAATTATTTTATAATCAATTCTACAATTTCTCAATACTATATATATACATATTTAACATATTACTTGAGGTTTAATTTCTTTTGTTTTACATTTTAACAACTATCTCAAAGATATATATATATTTAATTTCCTTAAATACATTTATATGTATATTTATACGTTCATCAAGAAATTTCATACAACTTCGTAATTCAACATTACTTATATTCTACTTAATATGTTTTAGACTAACATAGTCAATTTACATGTCTTCTAATTGACTATTTAACTGATGAAACTTAATAAATTATATACATATATCAACCTCTAATTTTCCCAAGAAATTTTATGGAATGCCCTATAGGCATGTTTTTCTTTAATTCATGTATAGATATACTTCCCTAACCCTAACCCTAGCCCTAATCCTAAACTTAACTACTCAGCTTAGCTTAGCTTAGCTTAGCTTCATACTTGAATTACATAACTCTTAACTAACTTATTGGTCATCTAAAATCCATGTGTATATATATATAACAAATTAATTAATACAATTCCTAAATATAATTGATTAGTCTAACTAAATTATTTTACATTTCTAATTAAACATAAAGAACTTATCTAGCTAGAATTTAATAACACTTAAGCTACACTAATTTAACCAAATCAATTTCTAAGGCCATAAAATTTTTTGTATATACCTTTTGTTTCCTTAATACCATAAAACTCAAGTAACACTCCACGAAAACAAGTTTAAAATCTTAAACTTAGAGGAAATTTAAACTTTCTCATGACTTATGGTATATACGGCAACACACTTACTACCTTAGTTAATTCTATCATGAAATAAAAGGAAGACTTTGCCAAGAAAATGATTGGCAAACCAAGACAAAAAAAAGGGGTTGCTGTGCCACATTCCTCACGGCTGAATTTGACTGAAACAGGGCATGGCAACTTCCCTTACCATAGTTGCTGCCATGCTCATCCAAGGCTCACACAAACATACACACATGGTCACACACCCAACCAGAAATTTTGACGCTCACGGCAGCAAATTGTCCAACCGTTAACTGAAATTCCTGACTCAAAACAGAGCACCTACATCCTAATAGATGCTACCCCCACGAGGCTGTAAGGAAAGGAGTCAACTGGGACACGAAGGAAGAATAGGAGGAAGAGTTTTTACCTTGACGTGGCCACCACCACAATTTCCATCACACTTCAATTACCATCTACAACACAAATGGCGAGAAGAAAGAAAACGGGAGAGTTTATCAAGTCAGTACGCGGCAAGGCAGCACTTGAAAGTGACAAAGTTAAGTCGGTGGCCAAAAAGGAAAAGAAAGAAAAGACAATGCCATTAAAATAATATATGTTTGTGGTCTACTTTGCTCTCCAATGAGTGGTATCAATTAAGTCTAACAATATATAAATATATACATATTATAATAATTTTGTAATATAATTTCTTTTTAACCTTATATCTCAATAAAGTTTATACCAACAAATTTCTAGTTTTTTTATTTTAGTGAACCAATAATGTAATAAAAATTAATTCCTAGTCACATGTGTATATATATTTTATATATATAAATATTTATTTATTTTCCTAATTACAACAAATTACACATGAACAATTCTAAATATACGTTTAACTATTGTGTTATAAATAGAACTCATAATATCCTCTTTCATGATTCAAGTAACCAGGAAATGGGAAGACCATCGTTAGTTGTCCATGGCTTGAGACTTTTTTTGTGGGTTTAGCATCCATTGTAAAGTGATGATAAAGACCTAAACTTCAGACTAGAGGCATGATCTGGGAAGGCCATAACAGAAAATTGGTTGAGTTGAGCTTGATAGAGATCAAGCTAGAACATTGATGAAAAGCTTGAATTGTAAGTTAAGGTTCTTGGGTTAAAGAAGAGTTTGACATTGCTAAGAGGCTTGCAAGTGAATGCTTTGATACCATGAGAATCTTGAATAAACAAATGAGAGAAGCGGTGATTTGTCTATTGGTATCTCAATGATTATATACAACAATTGTCAACTAATTATACAAAAAGTTAAAATTGAAATTACATGAAAATAGGAGCAAAACCAGCAACTCTTAATGACACGTAATCATAAAATTGACCCTTGATTCTTGTTTTCAATATGATCACAATTTGATGGATTTATTTCTTCAACATTTGCATAAAATGTGGCATAATTGTTTCTCCTAACATGGAGGTCCCTGCAATAGTGATTTTATCTCCAATGATATCCGGCGCTAGTACTATTTGTCCCTGTCAATCCAAACAATGGTAGCTATTGTCGTCCTTGACTATGGTAGTTGTTGTCTTTGAAGTGCTCAAACCTATTAAAAGAATTTATTTTTTTCTTTACAGACTTCCGCTTACATTAATGAAAGGAACCTAATCAATCAAAGATGTGACAAGGCATAAAATATTAAGAAGGAAAACTCATGATATATTCTTGTACCAAAAAAAAAATATGATTTATTGAAGATAATCATAACCAAGCTAGAAAATAATCAAGCTTTATAATTTTGTTAGGTTTAAAATTTGGAGGAAAAAAAAAAAAAAAAAGAATAAGAAAGGTTTATGGCCTTGAGATAGTTGCTAGTTAACCTTATTTAAGTAACTATGTTCTCCAAGTATAGATTTTAGGTTCAACATCGGCTCATCCGTTCTCGTAAACATTGCATTTGTCACTCAATTATTAAAAACCTCCCCAATAGCCAACACCTTGAAGATATTTAGAAATAAACGAGGCAAAATGACAAGATAAAT
Organism: Quillaja saponaria; assembly: GCA_029379385.1. NCBI lineage: Eukaryota > Viridiplantae > Streptophyta > Magnoliopsida > Fabales > Quillajaceae > Quillaja > Quillaja saponaria. The sequence continues at coordinate 5,054,625 of CM055615.1, read as the reverse complement.
AAAGAGACACAAAGATGTAAGTGGTTTAGTCATCTGTCTACTCCACAGAGGAGAATCCATGTATTTGTATAAAGCTCACTCACTCACTCATTTACAATGGTAGAGCTTTTAATTTATAGGCACTACAAATATAATTATATTTGACTAACGATATAATTAAAGTATGAATTTTCCTATAATTTTGTCAGATCATTGATGCAATGAAAGAGAGGGAACCTGAAATGGAAAGGGTAAATGGGATCTGGGATCTAGGATCTGGGAATTTTATCTAAATTTTACACGAAGGGCAATATCTTTCACTTTGTCAAACTTGAATTAAATGGAAAGCGTGCTAAAATTAGTCAGTAATTAGTAAGAAAATATCATTGCTCTAACTTTTTAATTAATTTATTTAGTGTACACGCCGTACAAATTTGTTTAACTAAACAACTCTTTCAAACAGAACTTTGCCGATATGGAAGTTGATAGTCTCAGGAAGGCAGTAAGCTGCATAGTAAAAAGTCTTTGCTACGACAAGGAATGTATTCTTACTATTGGAATTATGAATGCCATCCGAAGGAGATTGAAGCACCAATTGTAGCAGTGCTTGCATATCTGATTCTATTTCAGGGATGGTGTTGCTGTTTCCACTGCCATCATACATCTTCTACATTTTAGAAAATAACCCTTCATTAGAAAATAAATTTTAACAAAAGAAAATAGGAGTTCTGCTAATTACGAGATCCCAACTAAAACACACTACTAATATATATACATATATTTTAGTCTTAAAAAGTAATTTTATCCAAAAGTGTAAATTGTTGGTTGAAAAGATGCACTAACCTTGTCTTTTTTATAACAGCATAACTGAGTGCAAACCCTGTCAGTGAGCTCAAGGAGTCTCTTGTATTGTTGATTAAATAATAACTCCTCTGAGAATAAATTTCCAGCACTAAAATTAATTGTTTGCACCAACAGCTCTGCTTCTCCTTCGTATCCACTTCCTTCACTTGGGAACCTTGACAACCACCTTTGCCACTATAATGGGAGGAAAGAAAATCATCAAGACAACTAGACAAACAGTTTACATGTTTGAAAACTTAGATAACTAAAATTTAATTTGTAACACTCACGGCTTGATATAAATCATGTATAACTTTATGTCCATGACCGGCTCGTGTATTCGATGATATGTCAACTATTGTTTCAACCAGAGTCACCACCAGTCTTTGCTCCTTCTTGTTCGAATTCAGCCTCCTGAAACACAAACAATAAGCTCGTAACGAAGTATATTATATTCTTTCGATTTTCAGCCATACACTTGGATAGCGTAACGGTGAGGAAAGATATTACATTCTTGTAAATTACCTTTGAAGTAAATTTGCTGGTGTAGTAATGCTGTTATTGAATTCTTGCTCAAAGGCTCTCCTTGATTCCTCAGTATCCAAATTGTATCTTATTGCTTCAATTAAAACTCTGGTTTTGGTCCATGCAAACCGTTCTGGGGACCTATTAGACTCAAATATGCTGGCTGCTGCCAAAAAATAAGCCAACAGAAGATTTTCTTTGCTCAGTCCAAATTCTGCCAGATTAAGCTCTTGGTACCACCTATAATTAAGCAATGTACAATTGCATTAAGAGACAAGCTAGTAATTAAAAAAGAAATTGAACTTTTTATAATTCTTTGGTTACTCTTACGTTTGAAGATTGTCCCACTCTTCAAGATGCAATGCTTGGCAATTGTTGTAGTCTAATTTTGCAAGCTCAAGATAAAGGTCATTGTTTATGTAGGGCATTCTATGGGAAGAATAAATAAAAATTTCAATTATTACTCATTCAAAATTAAATCATAATGTTAGATAAATTAAAAATTGAGAGTCAAACAAAATAGAACCTGTAAAGAGTCTTAGCAATCCAAACAACATCTGCACCACCATATTGTTCGATATAAAATCTAGCCTCTAATCGAGGTAAGCTCCCGTACCATGGAATGTCGAGTGCATAGCATACCTCTCCAGGTAAGTCCTTAGTCATAACCCATTTATCTAAAAGTCTATTAGCAGCACGCTGGTTTCTTAGATAATTTCCTGAGAATTGATTCGCTTCCTCCAATATTTTCTCTCCATGGTACATCACTTGAGAAGCCCTATAAGTGTTTAACATTACTGTTACTCCTTCTGATGACTGTCCAGGATAACAAAAGAACTTACCATTTTTCTCAAAATGTTGAATAGCACCTGTCACATATATATAAATATTAAAACTAAAACGAATATTGTTTTCTATAACTTTTAATACTCTTTTGGTCTATAATGACGTCATGTATATAATTTTATTTCATATAAAATTAAAAATTATTAGAAAAAATAAAATAAAATAAAATAAAGCTTACTGGCTGAAACGTCGTAGCCATGCAATCTTAGTAGTCTAAACGCCATTGCTGTATCATCAAGATCAGGAACATCTGAATCTCTTGTTGAGCCAATACCTTTTTCAGTCCAATATCTGCAATTTATAGATTGATACCCGTTGCTTAGAAAATAATTTTTATAATAAACTTTTATATATATCTCAAAAATAAATAGAATCAAATTTATACCTGTAACAATAATTTAGACGTTCATTGATCTCTTGATGAAAATATCTCGAAATTCCAAGGCGTTCCAAACGATCAACAACCCAAAGGTGTTCAAACGTATCCAATGGGTACACAAAAGGGACTACATAAAATAATTTACAAATGTAAACTCATTAAAATCTACATATATTTTTCAATGAAGGCACTGAAGACTTGTTCAGTTTGCAATGTTTTGGGACAAAGTGTATTTAATTTTACCTCCTCCCTTGTACTTCTTCACGACTCCGTTTAAGTAGCTGAGGACCTTTTCATCTTTGGTTTGCATGAATGCAAAGGCAGAGGAGGCTAGAGCAAAATAGAATGATCCATTAAAGGACTGCAGTTTTAGAAGCTTTTCCCAATCCAAATCTGGAATCCCTTCTAAGCTAAGAAGCAGTGTTGTGGGGACTTGATGCAGTAACTCCCTTGGTATTCTATCCAACACCCACATAGTCACATACACATGTAATTAATTAATAAATTCTTAGACAATATTATAGACCAAACTTGAGCATAGGATTATGTAACTACCTCTTGAGCTTTATATCTCTCTGTGCATATATGTCATCCAGGACAGAAGAATGTTGGTCTTGTATTTCAATGTTTAAACTCCGTGCCTTTTCCAAAAGTGCAGGGAAAGAAACTTCGAAACCTGCAAGCATGTTTTCCGGATTCTCGGTCTTAAGCTTGCTAATGTTTTGATTGAAAAAGGCCATTCCTTTCTCACACTTGTCAGGATGAACATTCCATCTGGTTAATGCAATAACACAAGCCAATGTGTTAAGTATTCGATCATAAGATAAGAATACTTGTCTATCACCCCATGAACCATCAGGATTCTGATTGTTGGCAATCCATTCAAGACAAGATGGGAATTGAGGTGAATCACTTCCATTAACATCTTCTACAAGAGCAACCCATGCTGTGTCATAAGCCGACTCCTTTACTCCTCCATCTCCCACGGATTCCAGCATAGATTTAATGGCTTCCACATACTTTTTAATCTCATTCCATACATAAATATGCTATAACAATTAGAGAAGTTAGTAATGAGGACAACATTTAAAAAGTCTATATTATGATAAAAGATTGGAGATCACCTTATAATGAGCTTCCTCGTGAATTCTTTCATCCTCCAAACCAGTCTGGTGCCACTTTAATACAGGAAGATCAATCTGATAGTCATCTGCGTATTATACAAAATAAGATAAATAATTATAAAAATAAAGAACGATATATTTACTTTTTTAGAAATGTATTGTTATGTATACGAAGTATTTCTCGGTGCACAACATTAAAGTCACATGAAATTTAAATCAAATGCGACTCAGATTTTATTAGTGTTATTTAAGTGCATGGAACACTTAGACTTTTCTTTTAAAAAAATAAATAAATAATTTTCAATGTGATTCAAATTTAAATATTTCAGTACCTTGATTCCGTGACTTGCTTCTCCGGCGATGATCATGTCTCACTTGTTTAATTCCCTTAACTGTACAGGTCCCAACACCTATAGAAAAATCATGTTCACAACTTCAACACTTTTTTTTTAAAGATTATGTGCTTTAAATTGTGCAAAGGGAAGCTATTATGCCAATAGCCTCTTGAGCCATGACAGCTGTCTTTTGTTGCTACTCAGAAAATTCAAGAGTTGATTCTCTTTAAATCCTACATGTGGTTATTCTCCCTTCTCCCTTCTCGAAAAAAGAGAAAAAAGAAAAAACAAGTAAGCTATTAAATTATAAGTTAAGACACTTAAAAGGTCTTGGGTTCGAGTTGCAGTGGTATTTTTTTTTGGTGCTAATCTTTAACACTCTAGTTTCATTGTGAGTAAAACACGTGATGTCCTTACTAAAGAGATACAGCACCCTAACTACTTCTAGATTTATTGTATCAAAATAATATTAATAATAATAAATAAGTGGACGTTAGTTGGGGACATATGGTTATTTTATGTTTTTTTGCATAAGCTTTTCTTATATATCAATTCCAATATTCTAAGAAAAATAGGTTTATATATCAAAGTCAATATTTATAAAGAACAAAGCTAACAAATATGGTTATAAACATACAGAAACGGATTGGCATAAACATAGAAGGAAAGTATTACCAGCAAACATGTTAGAGCAGAAATGGATGGATAAGGATAAATTTGAAGAATAGTGGCGAGGATGATCAATAGAAGAAGAGAGAGATAGGAGGAGTTGGTGGGTGGAGAACTGAGAAGCCATGATCTGCTTCTTTCTTCAGCTTAGTGACGGAATTGAAGCTGCTAGTATATTTATATTAGAAGCATGCATTATATAGGGAAGGAGAGGAAAGCAAGTTAATTGGTGATAAATAGTTTAAAAGATTATAAACTTATCAATAGTTTAACTATTTTAGCATTGACTAAGTGTTTTATAAATAGTTTCATACTTGTCAACATATGTTAGCTATATTGTTTGACCAAAATATAAGAAAATTATCTAAATAAAAAATTAATATTTATTACACTGCCAATAAGTAAGAGGGTGACATATGTACTTAACATCATTATTTTTTTATTTTAGTGAAGTGATAAGGTAATGTTTTATAATTTTGTCTGCTAACAATATATTGTAAAAAAATCAAATAATAATTCATATGGTATTTACGTTGATCTAATAATATAAAATGTCCAATTTTACAACAAAGCCCGAAAGGACAAACTCACACGTAACAAGTAAAAGAAGTAATAAACCCAAAGTCCCAAAGAAACCATAAGTTGACTAAAAAGTTAAACAAATGGTTGAGAGTTATAAAGGAGTTTCTATCTCCAATTTGTATATACTAACACACGTTTCTTTCTCTTGACTTTTCTTACTATATATCGTAATTCGTAAGTTGATAGTGATTATTTTCGGAATGTATTAAAATAATGATGCATGCAAAAATTTTCCACTTAGTTCTTGCCGTTAAGGCCTACACAAAATTCGGATTACAGTATCACCAATTTCACATGGATGTGAGTCTTAAGTTGGCTTTATATCATTTGTAACACCCTAAGTAATCCAACTTGTGTAAATAATTTGAATAACAGATCAAAACTACATGATTAGCTCCAATAGATCAAATCAAACCAATCTGATATGGTTGATTCAAATTTATTGTTGCTTGAATTGGATTGGTTGGAAGGCCTCTATTATTTTATTAGATTGGATTTAGATCAAAATTTCTATGGTGAATGACCCAACCTAATCTAATCCAATTGAAATATATTTGTTTTTTTTAAAAACTGCACTACTTCCGACAGTAACTTGTTGTCGACAATGAACAGTTTGCTGTCCACCTTGATCACTGCCGAGAGTACCCTGTCGGTAAAAGAGGGAAAACTGTTTAGATTTCTCTCTCTTTCTTTCTTACATTGATTATTTTCTAACATTTAATTTGGAGGAGTTGAGCTTCAGAGTACACCCCAACTACGAACGTTGAATTTGCTTTATTTATATAAGGTTAATCCCTTCTTCTAGTGTCCACATGCATTTCATTCAGCAGCTTGAGAGTATAAGAGGGTAGAATTGTTGATTCAAGGGCTGAGTGGAATTGCTAAACAGTAATTAAGAGGGAAAGAAATCAATCTACAATCTTCAATTATTTGAACAATTTGCTGTTTTTCCGATAATGTGGATTCTAAGCAACTAATATCCTTATTGTACTTATATGAATGCAATTCACAAGGCATTGACGTTCACAACTGAAAAGATGAAATTCTTCTTTTTTTTTTTTTTTTTTTTTTTTTTTCAAGGCATGCCCATTGCAATTAGAAGTAAAGGGGCCTCTATAATGTCAGGTGTTCTAGTCCGTAGGAAAACACTTATGGGGATGGATAGCAACAAAGCCCGAACGAGATTAGGCTCACACCCAAAAGGTGTGAGGGTACTTGTGAGAAATCAGAAAAGAAATAAAGGGTGGATAAAAAACTAGCAGCAGAGACTCCATTGTTATAGATCAAGATTAGGGAAACACATTGAAATAGCAAATATGGTTACTCAAAATAACCAATTTTTCGTATAGATAACTGGAATCGTTGCTTAGAACTATTACAGTACAACATTTAACAGAATAGTGGTTAAGTAACACAAGAATTCATAATTTCAAGACAATCATATTTTTCAACCAAGAACCCTAACTTTCGTGTAAGAAGTAACTAGAACCCTAACTCATGAACACCTAGAAATTGAAGAGGGAAAGCCTAACACTCAAGCACAACGAAATGCCTAAATCCACAACTCAGAAATTTGAAAAATTTGCACAAAAGAGGGAAACCTAACCTTGATTATTTCATGGTTGGATTGCTTCGTGCTCAAATTGAGAAGAAAGGAGGATGCTTTCACTAGAGGTGTGAATCAATTTGGGACTCATTACTTGCTACAACAGAATGTGGATTCTAAGCGACTAATCTCCTTATTGTACTTATATGAATGCAAATTGCGAGGCATTGACGTTCACAATTGGAAAGATGGAAAGATGGAATTCTTCTTTTTTTCAAGGCGTGCCCATTGCAATTAGAAGTAAAGGGGCTTTTGCAATGTCAAGGGTTTAAGTCTGCAGGAAAACAACTATGGGGATGGACAGTGATGAACCCCAAACGAGATTAGGCTCACACTCAAATGGTGTGAGGATACTTGTAAGAAATCAAAAAAGAAATAAAGGTTGCATAAAAAACTAGGATCAGAGACTCCATTGTTATAGATCAAGATTGGGGAAACACATTGAAATAGCAAATATGGTTACTCAAAATAATCAATTTTTCGTGTAGATAACTGGAATACTTGCTTAGAACTATTACAGTGCAACATTTAACAGAACAATGGTGAAGAAACACACGAATTCATAATTTTAAGACTATCATAATTAATTTTCAATCAAGAACCCTAACTTTTGTGTAAGAAGCAACTAGAACCCAAACTCACGAACACCCAAAAGTTGAAGAGGGAAACCCTAACACTCAAGCAAACCGAAATGCCTAAATCCACAACATAGAAATTTGAAAAATTTGCTCAAAAGAGGGAAACCTAACCTTGATTGTTTTGTGACTGGATTGCTTCATACTTAAATGGACTAGTAAGGAGGATGCTTTTGCTGGAGGTGTGATTGAATTTGGGGCTCGTTACTGTTGACAATAGAATACTATCTATAGTATAAGAACGCTGTAGGAAGAAACCACAAATTTTTTGATATATTACCGACTACAAATATTGTCGGCAAAAATATAAATGTTGTTGGTACTAATTTTGCACTAAATAACGCCAATTTATTGGATTACTGACAAGGTAATTTTTATTTTAGAGAGGAATTTTTTTATTTTGCTTAGTACCGAGAGTGTGTTTGCTGTCGGTAATACTTTATTTGTTGTTGGCAATAACTGTTAATGCTGATAGTGTATTATCGACAGCAAGTCGCTGTTAGCAATACGCTATTGGCTTTAAGGCAATTTTTTGGTTGTGATATCTCTCAAAATAAACTTCTCTTTACCTATCACTCATAATAAAATATTCATATTGTCCCAACTAATAACTAGTCATTAATTAGCTTTCAATATTAAATAGTAATAGGGCCTAGAATAAGTGAAATCTAATTTGTTATAGTTTGTAAAGTTGAAATTATTTGAATTAGGTTGTCACAGGTTACTTATAATTTTTAAACAATTGAGTTTGCAAATTATTAGGCATAAGTAAAGACCTAACCTGATCAACCAAATCCAATCCAATCCAATCCAAGATTCATAGATGGGATAGGATTGATCATTCCAAGCTGGATTAGTATGAATCGGTTTGGATTAACAAAACCAGTTCAAACTGATTAGATTTGATTTTTTTTTTTTTAATAAGTAATTCAATTGATTAGATTTGATTGATTAAAGAATAATCTTTAAACAAATCCACCTGGGACCATAAACACTCCTAGTCACTAGAACTATATGTTTACACTCTCTATTCTTCAAACCAATCCACCTTAGACCATAAACACTTCTAGTCACTAGAACTATATGTTTACACTCTCTAGTCCTTTTAGTGTCTCTTAACAGGACATTGCCTTTCAGTGCATTAATGGGTAAGAATAGTTTTAAAGGTGATTTTTAGAAAACTTATTAAGATGAGATAAATTTAATTATTAGAACTTAAAAGTTATAGAAATAAACTTAAATTTCATGCTAAGCTAGCTAAGCAACCGAGAGCTGAATTGAGCGACCTTTGAGTTTGTTAAAATTCTCACAGAAATTAAATAATTCTAAAATTAATTTCGAGAAACTAAGGGAAAAAATGTGAATAAATAATTTTGGGAAAACTTTTAAAATTAAAAATTTTCCTACTCACACTCTCACTTGATTTTTTGGCTAATTGACAAAACAAAGCTTTGTTTTGGATGTTTTCTTCGCCACCATGGTCCATGCAAAAGAATCAAACCACGCACGACATTGTTGAAAGCTCCTGCTTGGTAGTGTACTGCTATAAATACAAAAATAGTGGGCCTACGTGTCGTACAACTTAAGACTAGTATGTTATATGTCAAGCCACGTTGTTTGTTTTGTTATAAGAAACTCATTAGATTTATTAATTATATAATAAAAAAAATAATATAATTTTTTTGTTTTTAGTTTCGCAAAGGGGATCCCTATATACAATTGTACTGTAAAAATAATTTTTTAGTCTAAAGTGTAACATAGTTATTGACAATTTTTAAAGAGACGGCTTCAGGATTTCAACATCTTTGCATCTTATATAATTTAGATAGAAGACCAGGTCAGAGTGGAAGGCTTTTCTTTTGGTTTAATAAGAAAGTTCATAGTATAAGTTGGTTGAAACATCGAAGAAACAAGAGTCCTTAATGGACTGACTTATAATCGGTCATATTGAGTGAACGTGGCATCTTCGGCACCATGCACAGAATCAAACCACGCAGGACATTTATTGAGAGATCCTGCTTGACTAGTGTACTGCTACGACTACAAAAATAGTGGGCCTACTTGTCATGCACTTCAAAATTCAGTACATGTTGTTTTGTCCAAACTCGTTATATTTATCAATTCTATAATTAAAAGTCCATTTTGTATCCTTATTTGTAGTCAAACTAAAAATTTTCCCAGTTGAATTAATTATTATTTTTAACTAATGTTTGTGACCGAGTTGGGAGAGTCGTCCCCATCTATAAAGTTTGCTCTCATTTCTAAGCTTGCTTAGAGGTTTCTTAAAAAATCTGACTCCTTTTGGGTCAATTGCGGTGCTGCAAAAATGGCAAAGGCCTAACATACCTAATTTCGATTAATTTTATTATCAAAAAAGGCATTAAAGTTGATGAAACAATTATTAGTAAGGACAAAATATGGATTATAGGTAAAGGTCATTGTGTTTCTCTTTGGTTTGATTGTTGGCTATCTTCTGGGAACCTTATTAGGGTTATTCATGGACCTCTACATTTTGGTAAGAATTGTTTTCTTGTCAAACAGATAATCAGAAACCCTAAGGGTTGGAACCTAGATGGGATATCTGTAGAATAATTAATTGTGCTTATATAAATTGTCACGTGGCACCTACAAGGCTTCAAAACTATAAATTATAAAGTGTCATGCATCACACCATAATACTCGTGTACAATACTGATGACCAATAAAAACATAACATGTGCCATTAAATGAACAAATCACAAGATGTCATATGTTTAAAATAATTTACATGTCAATTACATGTAGATAATTAGTGGCTGACAAAATCTCACCATGTGTCAATTATGACAAAGATAAAATAAATATTCTTAAATAAAGGCATGAAACATTTTATCCAATAAGACTTTGCCATATGGCCTTGAGCTTTCCTCAAAACTCTATAAATAAAGGGCTTACACATCATTTGGAAGAGGGGGAAAAAGAGGAAGAAACAAAAGCATCAGAGCTCTGTAGAACTCAAGTCCTAGTACCTTACTAAGAGTTTTTCCCTAGCCATTAAAGATCCGAACATTCAACCGTTCATCAAGGGATCATCTCTAAACAAGCAAAAAGCCTAGACATTTAAATCGAGTTCATGATCAAAATCAACTTGTTTGAGATCAAGCTCCTCAAGCCCTAGTCTAAAAAATCAACTTTGTGATCAAGCTTAAAGCCCATGAAGCCCCAACAATCCATCCTAAATCAGTTGGTGATTTCACAAGAACAACAAGTCCAAGACCGTTCTTTGTACAATCGAATTCGACTTCAAGCATTTGACTATCGCGATAAAGTCGCATGCCTGTGAGAATCTGTCAACTACATCTTCAATGACAATCCCAACAGTCATTTGAAGAATTAACTTCATTTCATTTAGGAACAAGCTATCAAGCACTCGAATCAAAGAAATTTCTAAGAAGATTGAATCAGAGGGATTTTATTATTTCATAAAGAATATAAAAACTCAAAGATTGTACCATATTCACTTTTTCAAATTAATACGAATTTTATTTTGTACACGTTTCTTACCATTTATTTTACAAACTCTAGACCCGTGCTTACAAATTTGACACGGCTAATGGGGACAACTTTGCCTCTCATCTCTTTCTCCTTCCAAGAAAATCTCTACATCAACATCACATGTTCTCGTAGCCACCATGAAAGATCATGCCGACAACAACATTGGTGTCACTGCCAAATTTGTCATATCCTTTGCCGTTGATGTTAATTCCACCAACAAGATGTCATACAATGGACTGATCATACAAAAGCGGTCCAAGTCCATCAATTAAAAACTTCTTCAATCTATAAATCAAGTTAGGGCTTGATCTATCATCATCTCTGATATCTTTGCCATTGGAAAAGCAAACCCCTACTGTCAATAATGGAGATTTATATTTCTCAGAGAATTTCAAATTATCCTGGGGCAACACTCCATGCTCTAAGGCGGATTCTCATATTTCTACTATCTCTGAAGTGTTGCATACAAGTTTGAATATCTTGTTCATGTCTTCCACGATAGATATGATCTCATATATTAATGTCATGTCAGTCATGGTGATTGAAACTTTCATTGTAAAAGATAAAGCATTTGAATTGGAGATGATGATCTTGCTCGTCACCAAAACTGTTGAAGACAAAGATTTGGAGATTTCTAATCTCATGAACAAGTTGGAGATGCAAAATAGTGTTGAGCCAACTCAACAACCAACTTTCATTCCTGGTTCAACTTCAAATATTGTTGTCATGGACAAAGGATAAAAGAAAAAAGAACTTGACATTTCTTAACAACTTTCTACTTCCATTGCAATGCTCTTAATACAACAATTGCAATACATGAGCATTAACACCAATTGAGCACAATACAGAGGATGTTCACAAAATTCGCTTTTCTATTCAAAGTTATACATGAAACAAATTAACAACATGAAAATACCTCTTAGTATCAACCTCCAAAGTTTAACCAGTTTAATGGAAATGGAAGCCCTAAAAAACACTTTGCACATTTTGTTAAGACTTATGAAAATGATAGGACTTGGGAGATCTTCTTGTCAAGCAATTTGTTCTGTCCCTTAGAGAAATGACATTCTATTGGTACACTGAGTTAGAGCATGAGTCAAATAATAGTTAGGAGTAACTGGAAAAGGATTTTCTCAACCGGTTCTATAGTATTAGACTTATGGTCACCTTAATAGAGCTCACCAACACTAGACAATTGAGAGATGAGTCTGTAATTGACTACATCAACCGATGGATAGCACTGAGCTTAGATTGCAAATAGTGAGTATCAGATATCTCTGCAATTGAAATGTGCACTCAAGGCATGCATGGAAGCTTCTATACATTCTTAAAGGAGACACTCTTGGATATGAGTCTAAATTGTCAATAGTTTTCAAAACGGAACACCTAAATAAAATTTCCTCGGCACGAGTTTAAACTGCCACAAAAAAAAAAAAAAAAAAATTCATCTTCAAAAGATTAAACTATCACCAAAGCTTCAAAATTTCTCGGCACGAAATGAAACTACTTCAAAACATGAAGATTCCTCAGCACGAAATGAAACTACTCTAAAACTTTAGATTCCTTAGCATGAACTAAAACTGCTTCTAAACTTCAAAATTACTTAGCAAGAAATAAAACTGCTCCAAAACTTCAAGATTCCTTAACACAAACTAAAATTGCTCCAAAACTTCAAGTTTCCTCAACACAAAATAAAACTACTCTAAAACTTTAAAATTCTTCAGCACAAACTGAAATTGCTTCAAACTTCAAGTTTCCTAAGCATGAATAGAAACTTCTCCAAAACTTCAATAAGATTCCTCAACACGAACTGAAACTACTCCAAAACTTTAAGTTTCCTCAGCACAAAATAAATTTTCTTCAAAACTTCAAAATTCCCCAGCATGAACTGAAACTGCTCTAAATCTTCAAACCACCTTAGCACGAAATGAAACCGCACCAAATATTCAAACTTCCTCATCACAAACTGAACCTACTCCAAATCTTCAAAGTTCCTTGGTAAGAAATGAAACCGATCCAAATCTTCAAAGTTCATAGGCAAGAAACGAAACTGCTTCCAAAGCTTCAAAGTTCGTCAGTAAGAAATGAAACTATTTCTAAACTTCAAGAGTTTTTAGTACAAAGTAAAATTGCCTCCAATGCTTCAAAATTCCTCAACACGAAGTAAAACTACATCAAAACTTCAAGGTTCCTTGGCATGACATCAAACTACCTCAAATTCTCAAACATTTTCTGGCATGAACTAAAACTGCTTTAAAAAAATAATAATTTGTTTTTATACTCCTTGTCAACATGAGTATAAACTATGTACGACTTGAGATAAATATGTGTCATGAACTACGTTTAGAGTTGTTCCCTTTTGGGTACGTAAGCAACTTAGCTGTTTACTAAATTCAGTCACATGAAGAAAAAATAAGAGACGAGATAAAGTATATATATATATATCATTCTATTATATTTATATATAAAAAAAAGATGTAGTTGGTAAACAAGTTAGTGTTGTTTTTGTTATGCGCAATGCTTTCTTGAAGTCCGTTGCCTTCAAAATCTTATTTAAATATAGTGACGGTGAATCCAAGGATGCCACAGATAGTAAGCTTAACGCCATGGATAGAGATGCAAATCTGAGACTAGCCAAGGATGTATCTATTTTTTCTTCACTTAGCAGAGTAGATTGTAAATATAATGATGATGTGTATAAAGCCAGAGACAGAAGTGCATATTACGAACTGACCAAGAGCATGCCGTAGACAGTGAGCTCAAGGGGATGGACATAGATGCAAATCTTAAAGCAGCCAAGGATACATTTATGTTTTCTTTAATTGGAAGAGTAGATCATAAAGATAGTGATAGTGAATCCAAAGCCAGGGACAGAAATGCATATACCAAACTAACCAAGAGGGTACCATAGATAGTAAGCTCAAGGTCAAGGACAAAAATACAAATCTAGAACCAGCCAAGGACGCATCTATATTCTATTTAGTTGTCAGAGCAGATTATAAAGATAGCGATGGTGAGTCAAGACCAAGGATGACCAAGAGCATGCCATAGACAGTGAGCTCAAGGTTGTGGATGAAAATACAAAATTGGAACTAGCCAAGGATGGATCTATGATATCTTCAGTAGATGAAAAATCTGCGGTTCTAGGGGCATAATTGATTGTTCAAGATTTAATATGCATAATTGGCTTTTCAAGATGTAATATGCTTTGAAGCTATAAAAAAGATAATAATAATAAATAAATAAATAAAAAGAAAATAAAAAAGATGATTCTCCATCTGTGTGTAATAATCCTAATGGTGTAGTGTAAAGAATTACCTCTTGCCTCGTGATTTAAGATCTTGAAAAAGAAAAACGTTACTTCACTTTTTGTACATACATGCCACAGCCTTCACCTCAATCTTGTAGTTGTATTGAAGCAGCGAATATAAAACGGAACCAAGGTTTTGTGAGCACTAGTTAAAATGATGAAATAAAGCCTAAAATGTTATTGAATGTTGGTATGGTTAGCTTCTTTCTCATCTTGGATTTGCCACAAAAGAAAAAAGGACAAGAGAGCTCCACTAGCCAAAAGCATACATATAGATGGTTGAAAGAAAACTTAAAAATACTTACCAAAAGAAAAAGGAAAAGCTAAAACAAAGTGAACTTGTGCCCCAAAAGGAACCCAGTTTATTAGCAGACCTATGATTTATGCAATTCTTAGGTTTATTTATTTTTTCTTTTAAGTCTGATTTTGCGAGCTCAATGAATGATAAGTCTAAGCCTATTATTCTCATTCAAACCACTTCAAATGTTGAAGAAACATATGATTACATGTATGGGTGAAGACTTATGATAAATGCATGCAAGGCAAAATTGAAGCAAGATAATGCCAAGCATGGATCATAAAAATAAATGACATGAAAGAAAAAAAAAAGTTGAGACTCATCCACTTGCTACATCACCACATCGTGTATGTAAAAAATTCTTGAGGGGACATTGGTAGAATAAATAATTTTGTGCCTATAATAAATTTCCACATGGCACCTACAAGGCATCAAAACTATAAATTACAAAGTGTCATGCATCACACCGAAATTGTCATGTGTAATAATGATGACTAATGAAAACATAATATGTGGATTTAAATGAAAAAATCACATGATACCACGTGTTAAAATAATTTACATGTCAATTACATATACATAATTTGTGGCCAACAAAATCTCGCCACTTGTCAATTATGACATTCTTAAATAAAGGCGTGACTGTTTCATCCAATAAGATTTTGTCATGTGACATTGAACTTTTCTCAAGGCTTTATCAATAGAGGGCTCACTCACCATTTGGAAAAGGGGAACAAGAGGAAAAAAGAGAAGCATCAGAGCTCTATAGAATTTAAGTCCCAAGACCATGCTAAGAAGTTTTTCCCCTGTCTGGAGATTTAAATCCAATTCGTGATCAAAATCAACTTGAAAAAATCAACTTGTTCGAGATTAAGCTCCATGAGCCCTCGTCTAAAAAATCAACTTCGTGATCAAGCTCAAAGCCCACGAATCACCAACAATCCATTTGAAATTAGCTAGTGATTTCATAAAAGCAATAAGTCAAAGACTGTTCTTTGTACAATCGGATCTGGCATCAATCATTTGACTCTCGCGATCAAGACACATGCCTTTGAGAATTCGTTAACTACATTCTTAACGATAATCTAAATTGTCATTTTGAAGAATTAACATAATTTCATTTGAGATCAAACTATCAAGTACTCCCGAAAAAATTTCTAAGGAGATAGAATAAGAGGAATTTTATTCTTTCATAAATAATATAAAAATTCAAAGATTGTACTACATTTACTTTTACAAATTTTATTTTGTATACGTTTCATATCATATATTTTACAGGCTCGAAATATGTGTTTACAATATCCTTTGTTTTATCTCCTTCTTTTAAAAGTTATCAAAGCTACCCCTCATTCCTCTAACAGTCATTTAATAAACAAACTTTGTTAGAGACTCTCAAGCAATGGCTGCTTCTCTACCTTTGATGTTTATGACCTTACCAGATATGAAAATGTTAATCTTTCACCTGATTAGAACTGGTTATAGAAGTGTAAATATCATTTTAGCGTCAAATTATTTACTTGCCTATGCATTCTTAATTCTATCCCCAGTAGGAAAGCTTTCTCTTAAAGAAAAATCTACAATGATTCTTTTTGTCCCTCTCTATCTTCTGAAGAGGAAACAATGTTACATATTTTAAAGCACTACATTATCACTAACTGTATTTGGAATTTTTTTTTCTCTAGTTTAAACCCAAACTTCTATAATGTCTTTAACATGTGTTTAACTGAATGAATTTGAAATGCAAAATTAATGCTTCTTACCCATGCTTCTTTCCCTTCTACCCAAAACATCTCTTGGTGCTATGTCTTTCCTTATATTTGTAACTAAATTTGGTTATGTATGAATAATTTCATCTCTAAAAAAAGCCTTTCATTCCCCATTTGATATGATTCCATCAACGAAGCTACTTAATATTTTTACATTATTGCTGATATAGCTCCTAAACAGAATCATGTCATGCCAGAAATTTCTTGGAAAACTCCTAAAAGAAGGTAACACAAGCTTAACATATATAGCTATTCTTTTAGAAATCTTGGCCAAATTGAAGTTGTTGAGTTATTAGAGATGAACAGGGAAATTGGATTGTTGATTTCTCCACAAAGTTATATTTTGGCTCAGTCACTCTTCCAAAAATTTGAGTTCTAAAGTAAAGGCTTCTTATTGCTTTGGAAAAAGGAATTCTCTCTCTACAACAAACTACATTACTGTCAACAGCAAAAACACTGTCGGCAATATGTTGACGGCAATAATTATTGCTATCGACAATAGATATAGTATTATTGACAGCTAAAAATTGATATTGAATAAAGGAAAAAATATTAACTATTAGCAATAACACTTTACCTGTTAATAGTAATCCTTTGAATTGGTGCTATATGACGCCAAAATACAACCGATAGGGATATCTTTTTGGCTGACAGTAGTTCTCTGTTAGCAAAAGAAATAATTTTTTTATGTTTTTGCCGACAGTGGACTAATCAAACTTAACAGGACTTGCTGTTGGCAGCAATGTACCCTAAATTCATATTACAAGGGATTCCACTCCCCCTTGTCTTCTCAGAAAATTCCCAAACTTCCCCATTTCGAAAAAAGTTGAAAATTCCTTCCTTGCAAACCTAATTCCGGTGACCTACATTATGATGAACCTAATTCCGTTCTCTGTTCCATTCATCTCCTTTCCCAAGTCTTAACTTAACCTCTCTCTGTCAGACCTAGTTGCTGTCATCTAGTATCCTTCATTACTACCTCCAAGTCCAAGAGATCAATCACCGACTAAAACTAGGCAATTGCAGTTGTTGTAGAACACCCATCATTCGCTAATCTCAAAGTAAACCATAGCTTAAAAGCTCAAGCTTTAGTTTATGGTTACTTCTCTATTAATAGGCTCTATCATCTATGTTTTTATTTTTTATGCTTTTGAGTTTGTGGTTGAGATGAAAAAATTGAATGGGTATAAGTTAGGGATCAATGAAATTTGTTGGTTCTTGAATGCCAGTCTGTTTTAAAGAAATCTCTTTGCTCAGGTTTAAAATGTTTTCATGTTTTCCCAAAGTAATGTTTAGATTTTTGTATCATTTGTGGAAGTTGTGTTGCGGTAATGATGAATGGAAAAAGTTATGGTTATTATTGTGCAAGATTTTTGAATAAATAAATATACCTATTATTATTGTCACTTTTTAGTTTCATTTCATAAGTATGGTTAAGGATTTCAGCTACAATTCAAATTTAGCTAAGATTCCTATATTGAGCTTGGAGGTTCCTATAGGTGTTGTTGCTAAGCTATGGAGCTTTATCACTTTCCTCCCTTTCTTCTTGTTGCTTTTTGTCCTTACTATCCTGTGGTTAAGTATCTGAAATATGTTCCTGAATAGACACACAAGCATAATTGAGATTGCCAAACAGTATAGTAGTCTGTTTGTAGTAGACTTATAATTAATTAGTGAAATCTTTCTTTTACATATGAGATGGATATGAATTAGTGGGAAGATCTTACATGTAGTTTCAGTTACTGTGTGATTCATTTTGGCACGGGCAGCAATTGTTCCATTTGCAACTAGCATCACTGTAATTGGAAATTCATCTATCCTTATTGGATTTTGGCCTGCACATTTTATCTGGAAAATTCACTATGTGACAAGGTTGTCTAATTTTCTAAATTTGTTTGGAGTATCTTCTTGTAGATACTTTTTTGCCTATGCATTGTTCTTTGCCTATAATTTCAGAACCAAGAAATTTGGGTTGGTTTTGAAGATTATAGTCTAGATATCATTATTTGTGCCTTTGCTTCTTTAACTGTTATTGGTGTTAAGACTCTTGGCTTGGCATAAGAAATTATAGTACTGTTAGAATTTGTATTAAAATCATTGACTTGTAATATCTATAAATATAAAAACTCACAAGATCATCAATCAATGTGAGAATCACAAAATTCATCTTATTGTTATTTTCTTTATATTCTTCAAAGAACATTCATCTTGTGGGGAATGTTAAATATAATTTATTATGATTGATAGAAATTAGTTGATTATCCCAATCATATCATCTATCATCTGCAGTTCAGATAATCATGTATGTTGATTATTGTAATTGAAACTGGTGATTGTCTTGTAGGCCTATAAATTGAATGCTCTACTATTGTAAAACATGTGAGTAGTAAGCATCATAAATAAACAATGCATAATATATTACTCTTGTTATGATATTTCAATAATTATTATAACTAAGGATGAAGTTTATGAGGCATAGTTTTTAAATTATAATTTTGAGAGTTAAAAAATTCAAAAAAGTTTTGAATGATGAAGTTACAAGAAAAAATTCAATTGATTTGAATTTGTAACCACAACTCTTAATTGAGTTTTTAAAATTCAGTATTTTATTACAATTTAATATTTGATTTTGTTACTTATACTACTTAATTCTCTATTCATTTTAATTTTAAAATTGAAATTTATGTCAATTATTATATTGATATAAGAGTTACAAATCCTACAACTATATATACCCTACATTCCCATTTTCAATTGCATACATATATACAACACTATATACATACAATTCTTATAATTTCATCTATATATTCTATTATACATTGGGCAAGGAAAGGTGTGGGCAGGGAGAACTCATCTCCTTTCTTGTGCAGATAATTGAGACATACTCTGTGTAGTAGCTGAGCTGTTATATCCTAGGGGCAACGTGTCAAGAAACATTTGCATTGGTTAAGTAATCACCATGGTGGCATGAATTGTCTTAAAGAAAACAACATATTCGTGCCTCATCTCAGCCTCTACATATTTCTTAACTAAATTTGAATTTAATTATTTATTTACAGCAGTTTATTTATTTTTTTATTGTAATTTTTGTTATTGGTTATTGTAATACTGACCAATAATTTTAAGACAAATTCAGTTTAAAATAAAAATAAAATGGAACCTGCTGTTGGAGTCATGAATAAGGGAGCTGTTGGTGATTTAAACAAACCATTCTGCTTCAATGGAGTTCACTTCAATAGGTGGAAAGGAAAGGTGTTGTTCTATCTCAATCTACTAAAGGTATCCTATGTTCTAATTGAGAAGAATCCTCAGACAGTTTTAACTAATAGTATGTCAGATGATGAAAAGAAAAAACTGAAAAATGGGAAAATGATGAATATAATTTTAGTTACTATCTTCTGAATTGCTTGGCTGACAAATTTTATGATTATTATGAGTGTACTTATATTACTGCACAAAAGATTTGGAAAGCCTTGTAGAAAAAATATGACACTGAAGAGGCTAGAGCAAAGAAATATGCTACTAGCAGATTTTTCAACTATCAAATAGGTGGATGACCAGTTTGTTATTGAACAAACTCAAGAATTTCAAATAGTAACACATGAAGTGAGATTTGAAGGCATCTGGATTAATGATAATCTTCTAGTTACTGCAATCATTGATAAACTTCCTTCTACATGGAAGGAGTTCCAAAAAGCTTTACGTCACAAACAAAAGGAGACAACATTGGAAAGTCTCATTACTCTCATCCATGTTGAGGAGGAAGCTAGAATTCAAGATTTAATTATCACACATAATGGAAATGGTAATTTCAATGTCAAGGTAAATGCTCTTGGAATTAGTGGTAAACTTTTCAAAGGTCAGAACATGAAAAAAATGCCCAACTGAAGCCAAAGAGTAAGCATATGAAGAAATCTTTAAAAAATCCTTACCAAAATAAAAGTAATTTTATTAATAGCATAAAAAATCAAGGACCACCTTTAAGACCCTTTGGTGAAGCATGCTATATATGGGGTAAGCTTAGACATACTGCCAGAGTTTGTAAATTCTGGAAACGTAGGCCAATTCCTCAAGCCAACGTTACCTGAGGAGCCACTTGTGGTGATGATCACTGAAATAAATATAATTGGAGGGTCCAAGGGTTGGTGGGCATACTCGGGTGCCACTAGGCATGTCTGCTATGAAAAAGATTAGTTTAAAAAATATGTACCTTATGATTAGCTAAATGAAGTGATGCTTGGTGACTCATACAATACCTCAATTTTGGGTGAAGGTAAGGTGAAAATAAATTTCACGTCTAGGCGTGTTGTTAAACTTACCAATGTTCTTTATACATCCCAGATAAGAAAAACTCTTTTGTCTTCTTTTCTTGTCTTCTTTCTTCTCAAGAAAGCAGGCTTCAAGCAAACTATTGAATCTGACCAATATGTTGTCACTAAAAGTGAAAACTTTGTGGGTAAGGGTTATGCTTACGA
Organism: Quillaja saponaria; assembly: GCA_029379385.1. Lineage (NCBI taxonomy): Eukaryota > Viridiplantae > Streptophyta > Magnoliopsida > Fabales > Quillajaceae > Quillaja > Quillaja saponaria. Next base: position 5,033,716 of record CM055615.1, on the reverse strand, counting down.
TGGTATGTTTAAGATGAATAATGATATGAATAAAATGCCTTCTACTACTGGTTATATGCTTTCTTCTACTAACTTATGGCATGAACGTTTATGTCATTTGAATAGTGAATATGTTCAAAGGATGAGTAACTTAGAATTGATTCCTAAATTAGATAGAAATTTTGAAAAGTATGATTTTTGTAGTTTGACAAAAATTACTAAAAAAAGCCTCACAAAAGTGTCAAAAGGTCTTCTGAACTTTTAGATTTGATTCATACTGATATTTGTAAATTTGAAGGAGTTTTAACTCGTGGTGAAAATGGTTATTTTATTACTTTTATAGATGATTTCTTAAAATATGCTTATGTGTATTTGAAGAAAAATAAAAGTGATGCTTTTGAAAAATTTAAATTTTTCTAAAGGAGGTAGAAAATAAATTTGAAAGAAAAATTAAAATTTTTTGTAGTGATAAAGGAGGAGAATATGAATCAAATGAGTTTGGAACTTTTGTACAATCTTTAGGAATTGTTCATGAAGTTACTCTTCCTTACTTTCCAGTTTCTAATGGGATAGCTGAAAGAAAAAAAATATGACTTTAATAAATTTGTGTAATGTTATGCTTGTTCATGCTAGTGTTCTTTCTAATTTTTGGGGAGAAGCAATTTTAACAACTTGTTACTTGTTGAATAGAGTTTTCTACAAAGAATCTAATAAAACACATTTAAGTTTTGGAATAATCACAAACCAAACTTTAATTATTTTAAAGTTTAGGGATGCTTAGCTTATGTGAAAATAGTGGATCCAAAAGATCCAAAATTGGTGTTCAAGCTTCTACTTGTGTTTTTCTTGGTTATACTTTGAATAGTCTTACTTGTCGATTTTTAAATCTTGATAATAATGTGATTATTGAGTCAGCTAATACTATTTTTCATGAAAACAAATTTTTTTTTAGAACTAAGAATAGTGGGGGCCAAGAAATTTTTAAAATAAATATTTTTGAAACCTCTTCTTCTACTCCTTCATCTTATATTGAATTTGTGGAATCAAGAATGAGTAAAAGAGTTAGAATAGAAAAATATTTTGGTCCTAATTATTTAGTTTATAATATTGAGAAAAAAATAATTACTTTTTAAAAAGCACTAGCATCATCTAACTCAATTTTTTGGAAAGAAGCTATAAACAATGAGATAGAACCACTAATATCTAATAAAACATATAAATTAGTATATTTACCTCTAGGTTGTAAAATCATAGGGTGTAAATGGGTTCTTAGAAAAAAAAAATTAAAACCGGATGGTACCATAGATAAGTTTAAAGCTAGGCTTGTAGCCAAAGGTTTTAAACAAAAAGAAGATTTAGACTTCTTTGATAGTTTTTCTCTAGTTACTAGAATAACATCTATTAGATTGTTGATTATTATAACTTCTATACATAATTTGTTGATACATCAAGTATATGTTATAACCACTTTTTAAAATGGAGATTTAGAAGAAATATATATGGATCAACCTGACAGGTTCATTGTGAATACGCAAGAAAATAAAGTTTGTATGTTATCTAAATCCTTATATGGATTGAAACAAGCCCCGAAACAATGGCATGAAAAATTTGATATGTGCATGATAGAAAATGGTTTTAAATCAAATAAGTGCAATAAATGTCTATACTACAAATCTATTGGTGATTTTCATGTTATTATTACCTTGTATATGGATAATATGTTAATTTTTGGTTCTAATTATAATGTAGTTAAAGAAACCAAAAACTTGCTTCACAAAAAAATTGAAATGAAAGATCTTGGTGAAGCTAATGTTATTCTTGGCAAGAAAATTACTAGAAAACAGGATGGGATATATTTAGATCAAGCATATTATGTGAATAAAATCTTGCAAAAATACAATTATGTTGATTGCAAGCATGTGACTACTCCTTTTGCATCTAATGTTCATTTAGAACTCACGTATGATGATAGATTTATTGTAAATCAAAAGGAGTATGCTAGTATAATAGGGAATTTATGTTATTTAACTGATTGTACTAGACCTGACATTACATATGTTGTAGGATTACTTGGCAGATTTACAAGTAAGCCAAATATTGAGCATTGGCATGCTATAGAACGTATTATGAAATATCTGAATATCATTAAAAATAATGGGATATTTTATCAAAAATACCCAGCTGTACTTGAGGGCTATTCTGGTGCTGATTAGAATACTTTGTCAGGTGATTCCTTATCTACTACTGGTTATATTTCTACTTTGGATGGTGGTTCTATTTGTTGGAAATCTAAGAAGCAACAAATAATTGCTATGTCAACCATAGAAGCTGAGCTTATTGCTTTAGCTTCAGCTAGTGAAGAAGCCACCTAGTTGAGAGATTTAATACAAGAAATTCCAATTTAGAAAAAGTTAGTACCACCCACCCATCTTAATTCATTGTGACAGTGCTGCTACCATCGATAGAGTAAAAATAATTTTTATAATAGTAAGTCCAGATCTATAAGAAGAAAACACAGTATGATAAAATCATATTTGAGTAATAGTACCATTCATGTGAGTTATGTGAAATCAAATAATAATCTTGCTGATCCTTTGACAAAATCTCTAGCTAGAGAAAAAATCTGGAGTACATCGAGGAGGATGGGTCTTAAGCCTAAAGAGTAGGAAACAACCTATAAGGATACCCAACCTAGTGATTAGAGATCCTAAGAGATAGGTTCCAAGGGAATAACAAATCATAGAGTAGTTTGGAGGTGTGATGCACAACTAAATATATAAGTGCATATATTTACAAGACCATCCTTATGGTGTATGTGCATCTATTCTACAATGAGATGTAAGGTTGAATTATTTTAACTCTTAATGAAATTTGTAGCTCATATGAGTGGAGTGTCACGAATTGCAAAAGCACTCATGATGGATTTCACCTATGTGAGTATTGGAGTGGGGCTGCTCTTTTGAGAACTAGGCTAAATTCTCTATAACACTCATGAAACTAGGATAAGCACAAGGCCATAACGTGCTGGCTTATGAGTTCAAAATTTGCACCTGGACTACTATGTGCAATACATATTTCTTGAATCCTTTAAGTAGTCATAGTTCAAGGTCATACTACCAGTATTGACTCTCGACCAAGTTTTGTAGAAATGCTAAGTTAAAGTTCAAAGCATTGCTACTTTCATTAAGCATGGTAGGCTATTTTTGTCCAATATTGTGTAGAATATATTTTTATAATTATTATTGAAATAAGTGGGGGATTATTATGATATTTCAATAATTATTATAATTAAAGATGGAGTTTATGAGACATATTTTTTAAATTATAATTTTGGGAGTTACAAAATTCAAAAAAGTTTTGAATGAAGGAGTTACAAGAAAAAATTCAATTGATTTGAATTTGTAACCACAACTGTTAATTGAGTTTTTAAAATTCAGCATTTTATTACAATTGAATTGTTACAATTCAATATTTGATTTTGTAACTTATACCACTTAATTCCCTATTCATTTCAATTTTAAAATTGAAATTTATTTCAATTATTATATTGATATAAGAGTTACAAATCCTACAACTATATATACCCTACATTCTCACTTTCAATTGCATACATATATACAACACTATATACATACAATTCTAATAATTCCATTTTTATATTCTATTATACATTGGGCGAGGAAAGGTGTGGGCAGGGAGAACTCGTCTCCTTTCTTGTGTAGAGAATTGAGAGACATACTATGTGTAGTAGTTGAGTTGTTGTATCCTGGAGGCAACTTGTGAAGAAACCTTTGCATCGGTTAAGTAATCACCATGGTGGCATGAAATATCTTAAAGAAAAGGACATATCTGTGTCTTATCTCAGCCTATACATATTTCTTGACTAAATTTGAATTTAATTATTTATTTACAGTAGTTTATTTATTTTTGATTGTAATTTTTGTTATTGATTATTGTAATACTAACCAACAACTCTTCACCTATAGAATAGGATGAGAGTCGAATCATGTATATCTCTGTGTCTCTGTAATTACTTTCATTTGCTTTGTTAACCCTAATCATTATAAAATTCTTTAAGTGTAACTAACAGGACAGGACATTGCCTTTTGGTAAATCAATGGCAAGTTGGTTAAAACACAAAGCGAGTCCTTAAACTTGAGAGTTAACTATCATTTAAGAGCCTTAACTTAGAAATCATTATCGAAATAGGCACTCATTTTTTTTGTATCATTTGTGGCACTGTTTTATAGCATTCAAGGCAATTAACCAAAAACTGGTGAGTATAGTCATCAGAAAATGGTGTGTTTTGATAATATTTTTGCATATTTTTTTTTATTCATATTATGAGATAAAATTTATGAATCTTCTAGAAAACTTAATATTTTTTTTATATATTTATTAAATTTTATTTCACTGTGGATAATTTCAGAAAAAAAAAATTAGGAAAAAAAAAAAACAATCATATCATTAATATTTTGTAATATGAATTCTAAATATTTTGTAAAATAAAAAAAAAATTAAGATAAAATAATAATAATAAAATAGAAAAAGGATGCAGACGTTTAATACTTTGATATGAATTCTAAGAATTTTGAGAAAAATATCTAAGAAAATATTGAGAAATATATTTAAAAAGAGAGAAAAATATACAATTTACAAAAATTATCATGTTATAATTTATCGGTGACTATGCTAATCGATTTTTAGTAAAATACTTTCAAGTAATATTAATATAGAAAAGGAAAATAACTGTCTCAAATAGTAAATATATATATATATATATATATATTTATATATATATATTTATATATAATTTAATCACTCTAAGAATGATGAATTGTCTTACAATCTGACGTACAATCAGTCATTACCTATTGTGGGGACATATGTTGAAACTAGAATGAGAGACTGACTGGATCAAACCACGCCTTACTTTATAATTTCAGTTCCAGCTTGGCAGTGTACTCCTACGACAATAAAAATACTGGACCTACGTGTCGTACACCTTACAATTATGTTTCAAATCAAGCATAGTGGTTTGCTTATTTGTAAGAGACCATTACTCAATCTTACGACTTATATATATAAAAGTATTTCATTCTTTTCCAGGTGAAGACAGAATATAATCCACGTACTAGCCTGCTAGGACGACTTTTAGATAGAAACTTAATCAATCGAATCCACTAACATCTATTTACTAAGTCAACTAAAACTCTTAATATCTAGTGTTATTGATTAGTTTTGTTTTGATATAGGACAGGGAAGAATTAAAGGACTTATCTTCTTCCCCAACAAGTTTGGTCTCAATGCTTGCATGACCAAGAAAGGAAGACAGGGTGAGTATTTTCTTGGTTTATTTTTGGTTCACAAGAATAATTGGAAGGACAAGAGTTTAAATTTACTCGTCTTAATAAACTAATTAAAGATCCTCCTCTCATTACGAGTTTGAGTTTTCTAGATAAGAAATTTATCAAGTATAACACTTAGATAATATCACTATAATTATTCACTAAATATTAAGTTTTTATATAGACAAACTTTAATATGTCTAATAATCAAATTACAAACTTAACTTTAATATAGCTACAGGATTTTTTTTAAGGGGTGTCCTTAGAGCATTTGCTAAAATGATAAATATAAAAATTTCGTATCATATATTGTAGTAATTGGTTATAATTCATTATTGTGTAATTAATAATTTACTACTTTTAAATTATTTTTAAAATATTATAAATTTTAAAAATTATATTTATTACACATTATCAAATATCATTAAGGACTAACTATAATTACAATAAAAGTCCATAATATCTAATTAGTTCATAACTATTTTGATTCTTAAATTAATAGTAAACTGATAATCTCGACTCTAAGGTGGTGGTCTAGTACTCTAGGTGGTATACTACATTTCTTGATTTATTTTATTCGAATGTTAACAGAGAGAATAAAAATAATATTTATAAATTTTTTAATTATGATATAATTAATATGTTTTATTAAGTAAAAAAATATAAAATTAATTGACATGCGGCATTAGTGATCAGTTAATATATTTGTGCAGCTCTAGTCAAAATTTCCATGCAGTCAATTAGGTTTATAAATATCCTACGTTGTATTAATTACAAGTCTAAAAGTCTAGCTTATTACAATTCAAAATCTAAATAATGTAAATATATACAATCAAAAAGTCTAGTAACGTAATTAGTGCAATTCAAACTTTTGACAAGTTCTCGTCACACCATTTAAGAGAGGGGTCCCAGCTGAAAAACTGAAGTATAAAGTGAGCATCTCATATTATTGTTACACGCGTCCCTTTCAATATGTAAGTCAAAGTAAATAATCAAAAGTTGAAGATTACTACATAATTTAGGATTTGGATTGCTTGACTTTTCATTTGTGATTTTAAAAACATATAAGAATATTATTATGAGTGACATTAAATAATAATAATGAGTTATATAATTTTTCTGTTCAGTGATAATTTGTTAAAATAATAATAGAGTTCAATCAAAAATAATAATAATATTAGAGTTTGTCATATTCAATATAATCTAATATTACATCAAATAATTAAAAAAGATAATTCAATCATAATTCGATCATGCACCAACACATGATATATAAGAGAGGGGTTTATCTGCCCATGTATATCCTAGTCTTTATTAATTTTTACAATATATGTTGTCTTATTTTATCATATCCGTACGAATCAAACATAACAAATCTCTTTTATGTTGTATTAATACTTGTAAAGAACTATATTAGCATTTTTTATTAGATGCCTATATCAAATCTAATAATAAATATCAATGTCTTTGTTCCCTTGCATTTCTTCCTTACTTAGATAATGTCAGTACTTGTCTTGCTAGACTTCGGAATTTTTTTGACCAGTTCTACTCAAAATGCAATCACTAATTCTAAACCCTTTGAAAAATTTGGCCAACTTTCGAAAAGTTGAATTTATTTGTGTCCGTATCATCGACTATTACTAGTTTTTGACAAGTTCTCGTCTTCCCCAGTTAAGAGGGAGCTCCCAGTTGAAACGACAATACAATCACTAATTCTAAACTTACTGAAAATGACAAAAAAAATAAAAAATTTGAGTGGTACCTGATTTCTACGTAAATTATGATCACACCATTAAATAAATGGCTTCATCAATTTATAATTTTCACTACTCTATATATTTTAATCAATTCAGAAGTTAAATGCAGCATAAAAAATTTATTTGTTCAATTTGTATTGGCATGACTATATTTCACCCTTAATAAACACAAGAAAATTCTCTAAATTAAGCATCTCATACTGTTGTTATACGCCTCCCTTCAACAAATAAGACTGTTAATAATGATATGTTTTTGGAAATTCCAATGAGACCCTTATAAGAAATGGTTTTGATAGTCTAACAATATTTATGCATATATATATATATATATATATATATATATTTTACATATTATGAGATAAAATTTATGAATCTTCTGGAAAACTTAATATTTCTTTTATATATTTATAAAATTTTATTTCATTGTGGATAACATCAGAAAAAAGAAATTAGGAAAAAAAAAAACAATCATATCATTGATATTCTATAATATGTACTCTAAATATTTTGTAAAATAAACAATTAAGGTAAAATAATAAAAAAATAAAAAAAGGATGCAGACATTTGATACTTCTATATGAATTCTAAGAACTTTGAGAAAATAACTAAGAAAATATTGAGAAAATAAAATAAAACATATATATAAAAAAAGATCGAAAATGGAATTTACAAAAAATTGTCATATTACCATGTATCGGTGACTATACTAATCAATTTTTAATAAAATATTTTTAGATAATAATTATAATATAACGGTCATAAATATTATAAAAAATAAATATTAATTTAATCATTATAAGAATGGTGAATTGACTTACAATCAGTCATTACCTATTGAGGGGACATAAGTAAAAACTAGAAAGAGAGACTGACTGGATCAAACCACGCTTGACTTTATAATTGACAGTTCCTGCTTGGCAGTGTACTCCTACGACGACAAAAATAGTGGACCTACGTGTCGTACACCTTACAATTATGTTTCTCATCAAGCATGGTGGTTTGTTATCTGTAAGAGAGCGTTACTCAGTCTTACGACTTATATATATAAAAGTATTTCATTCTTTTCCTGGTGAATGACAGAATATAATCCACATACTAGCCTACTAGGACGACTTTAAGATAGAAAGTTAGAAACTCAATCAATTGAATCCACTAACATCTATTTACTAAGTCAAGTGAAACTCTTAATATCTAGTGTTATTGATTAGTTTTGTTTTGATATAGGACAGGGAAGAATTAAAGGACTTATCTTCTTCCCCAATAAGTTTGGTCTCAATGCATGCATGACCAAGAAAGGGTGAGTATTTGTATTTTCTTGGTTTATTTTTGGTTCGCAAGAGTAATTGGAAGGACAAGAGTTTAGATTTACTCGTCTCAATAAAATAATTAAAGATCCTCCTCTCATTACTGATTTTGAGTTTTCTAGATAAGATAGCAATTTATTAAATAATACACTAGATAATATCACTATAATTATTCATTAAAAATTGAATAGAATATCATGTGATAAGTTTAGACAAACCCTAATATGTCTAATAATCAAACTACAAACTTAACTTTAATATAACTATAATGATTTTTTGAACGGGTGACTTATGACACTTGTTAAGATGATAAATATAAAAATTTATAATATTTATTGAGTAAGTTGTCATGATTTCAGTGTTGTATAATTAATAATTTACTATTTTTAGAATATTTCAAATTTAAAAATTATATTTTTTGAACATTATCAAATGTTTTCAGGAGACTAACTATAATTACAATAAAAGTCTATAATATTTAATTAGTTCATAACTATTTTAATTCTTAAATTAATAGGAGAAACGGTAACAAGAAGTTCCAATAGTAAACTGATAATCTGGACTCTAAGATGGTGGTCTGGTACTCTAAGTGGTCTACTACATTTCTTGATTTATTTTATTCGAATATTGACAGGGAGAATAAAAAAATATAGATTTATAAATTTTTTAATTATGATAAAAATAATATGTTTTATTAAGTAAAAAAACATAAAATTAATTGACATGCGACATTAGTGATCAGTTAATATATTTGACCAGTTCTAGTCAAAATTTCCATGCAGTCAATTAGGTTTATAAATATCCTACATTGTATTAATTACAAGTCTAAAAGTCTAGCTTATTACAATTCAAAATCTAAATAATGTAAATATATACAATCTAAAAGTCTAGTAACTTAATTAGTGCAATTCAAACTTTTGACAAGTTCTCGTCAGACCATTTAAGAGAGGGGTCCCAGCTAAAAAACTGAAGTATAAAGTGAGCATCTCATATTATTGTTACACGCGTCCCTTTTAATAGGTAAGTCGAAGTTAATATGAACACAATAATCAAAAGTTGAAAATTACTAAATAATGTAGGATTTGGATTGCTTGACTGATCATTTGTGATTTAAAAAAAATATAAGAATATTATTAAGAGTAACATTAAATAATAAATATGAATTATATAATTTGTGTTCATTGATAATTTTATAAAAATAATAGTAGAGTTCAATCCAAAATAATAATATTAGAGTTTATCATATTCGATATAATTTGATATTGCATCAAATAATTGAAAAAGATAATTTAATCATAATCCGATCATGCACCAACACATGATATATAAGAGAAGAGCTTATCTGCACATGTATATCCAAATCTTTATTAATATTGACAAGATATGTTAACTTATCTTATTCTACCCATGTAACCAAACATAACAAATCTCTTTATATAATATTAATATTTGTAAAGAACTATATTAGCATTTATTATTTGATGCGTATATCAAATCTAATAATACATATTAATGTCTTTGTTTGTTCCCTTGCATTTCTTCCTTACTTAGATAATGTCAGTCCTTGTCTTGCTAGACTTCGGATTTTTTTGACCAGTTCTACTCGAAATGCAGTCACTAATTCTAAACCCTTTGAAAAATTTGGCCAACTTTCGAAAGTTGAATTTATTTGTGTCCGTATCATCGACTATTCCTAGTTTTTGACAAGTTCTCGTCTTCCCCAATTAGAGAGAGCTCCCAGTTGAAACGACAATGCAATCACTAATTCTAAACTTACTGAAAATGACAAAAAAATAAATAAATAAATTTGAGTGGTACCTGATTTCTACGTAAATTATGATCACACCATTAAATAAATGGCTTCATCAATTTATAATTTTCACTACTCTATATTTTCATCAATTCAGAAGTTAAAAGTAGCATAAAAAATTTATTTGTTCAATTTATATTGGCATGAGTAAAGTTCACCCTTAATAGACACAAGAAAATTCTCTAAATTAAGCATCTCATACTGTTGTTACACGCCCCCCTTCAACAAATAAGACTGTTAATAATGATATGTTTTAGGAAATTCTAATGAGACCCTTATAAGAAATGGTTTTGATAGTCTGACCTTGGTTCACCTAAGCCATGATTTGATAGTACAATATTTATTTTTCTTAATTAAAAGTGTTTATTAAGTGATAATATCAAATTTTCATGTCAGTACAATAATGTGGAATAAGACTAAGTTTCTTTTATATATCATTCTCTTTTTCCTCATTCACATTATTAAGGAAATATATCCAATTGAACTCCCAAAAGATAACCTTAATTGTTATGTCTTGATCCGAGCGGCAATAGCATCATAGATATGACTATCAACAAAATACAATATTTCACTAACAAGTTATATGTGGTATGCTTTAATTTACTGTCTACACATAATGGGAATGGGCTTACTAATTAATGATAAGATTTTATCCTTAATTTCAGTTTCTTGGTGAGTAAAGCCATCTTCATGCTCATACATGCACCAGTTCTTTGTAAGTCGATGATCATTCATCTTCATCCATGTTCTTTCAATCAAACACCTTATTTCTTCTCTGGCCAATTCTTCAGAAGCAACAGTTTCATTTGTGTAACACCTGAATGTGAAAATCATACAGAAAATGAATTAGAAGAATAACAAACAAATATTTATATATATATATATATATGTATGTATGTTTATGTGCATACCAAAGGCGTTGCAAGGTCATCAGAGAGGCGAATAACTGTTCCCGAGCAATGAATAATGTCAGGAGAGTAGTTTAAGAAATCCAAATCCTCCTTGTTATTGGATTTGCAAGAAAAAAGAAAGCATGGAATAGTATAATTGCTAATGTAGTGGAAATTCATGTATTGGCAAGGTGCTCTTGTAGGGTTGGTGTATATCCGTTGAATACCACTTTGCCTCAACTAGGCTAGCTTTACAGTAATTTGTCCACTGTAGTATATATATATAAGTAAATTTGTGTATTCATGAATATGTAAGTAAACCAAAAAAATCTGAACTTAGTGAAGTTGGATAAAATTATTAAGTTAGCAATGAAATCATTCTATGCATACCACTTTCATTAGTCATTGGATGATATTGACTCCTTTCTTGTGTAGAATGTCAGAAGTGATTTCGTTTTCAAAGTTGTTTAGAGCAAAGAAACATATCTTCATATAGTTTGGGAGATTATCCATTGCATTTCGAACCCATCTAAAATCACGAATTAAAAAGATGATTATTGAAGAGATCAAAACTTAGTCTTAAATCAGTCTCATGCATCAAACAGTTTATGAAACCAATTTAAATACTGACTAACCTTTCAATTGCATTTGTGAACAATTCTAGTTCTTCTAAGGTACCATGTACATCGTAGATATCGTCTATTACAGTTAGTACTTGAATAAGAACAGAAATCAGTCTTCTGCAGTCTCCAAGATGAGGCTCATATGTCATACACACTGATGAAAAAAAAGTCTCCATCAACCTTTCCCTAGCAAAGCTCAACTTTTCAAGCCCAGTAGCCATCCACCAGCTTGAGGCATGTTGTAGATCTTCTTGGTGGGTTGCTTGCAATGTGAAATCCAATTTGGCAAAGTCAAGCAAAATAGGATTTGCATTTGGAAATCTTTCATATATATCGATAAACCACCGAGCCTCCAACCTTAGCAACCTCCAATGTAATGGAATTTCCAATGCATGGTTAACTAAAAACTACATATAATCATCCTTATCGACATTATTGACAACCTCTTTAAGATATTTTCTGGAGAAATCTTTTGCTTCATCTAAGATTGTTTCACCTTCTATTGAAATATATGAGGCTTCATACAACAACAAAATTACCCTAATGTTATGCCCTGATCAATGAACCTACCCTTCAAATTGTATCTGATTCAACCTGGGTATTTCAGTAGTTTCTATCTTGAACTTACCCATCTCCTCTTGGAAACTTCTGAAAACCTCTGTCATTAAGAGCAAATACATATTATATATAAAAGTTCCTAGTGTTTACCTAAACTACAATCAATTAATGTAAATTCTGACAATATATTCTAAGAATATAGCTAGGTACACAAGTATATACCTGATGATATTTTGTATCCATGTTGTCTTAAGAGTCTAAATTCAAGGGCAGTATCATATAAATTATGCTTCTTTCCAAACGTATCTTTGCCAGCAGCATTCTTGTCGTAAATATTATCCAATATTTTCTTTATTTCAACCTTATAGTAATAATATAAACCAAACCTTTGCAATATAGCAATTAACTCAAGTTGATCTAGTGGATTCACCACATTGTTAGGTATCTTTCTCAATTCTCTTTTCAGCTTATCTCGTTGTTTGAAATGCGACTCTTCCTATATTAAAAATATTTAACGTGATATACCTTGAAAATGTTGAAAACAATAAACTTTATTTTCCTATGATAAATTGTTAGTGGAAGTTAAAAAGGTGTGAGTTATTTTGATGTAATGGGTTTTAAGAGGTAGTTAATTTCTTATAATGGGTGGCTATAAATTATTGTGTGCTAGTGGAAGTTTTTTTTGTAGTTAATGTGTAATAAAATTATAGTAATGGGTTGTAGTCCTTTATGTCTAAGATAATGGGTGTTAAAGTCATATTAGTACACATTTAGTTGTGTGACTTTAGAGTTGCTATTATGAGTCTTATAAATACCTATTGTATGTTTTCAATTTGATATCAAGCAAAGTAGAAGTTGTCTTTTGAGTATTCCAATTTGTTCATCATCTTCAACTTATGTGTTGTGCTCACCACATTTCTATCAAAGTGGTATCAGAGCCTAGTTCTGTAATTTGGCGAGTTTAAGAGATGTCTACTGGATCAGGAATGTTCTCATTTCAATATCCTCTTCTTACTAAAGACAACTATGACTGAAGATGTTCGTATGAAAGCTTTGCTTGGTGGACAAGATGCATGGGAGATCGTAGAGAAAGGATATGACCAACCACAAGATGAAGCTGTTTTGTCTGCAGCTAAAAAAGATGCCTTACAAAAGGCTAAGAAAAAGGATCAACAAGCTCTCACCCACATCTATCAAAGGGTTGGATGAGTCCATGTTTGAGAAGGTGGCACTAGCAACTACTACCAAGGAAGCTTGGGAGATATTGCAAAGCTCTCTCCAAGGAGTTGAAAAAATGAAGAAGATTCAACTCTAAACATTGAGATGAGATTTTGAAGCCTTGCACATGAAGGAATCCAAGTCAATTTCGGATTATTTTTCAAGAATGCTAGCCACTGTCAACCAATTGAAAAGATATGGAGAAAAAGTAGAAGATGTTCGTGTGGTGGAGAAAATCCTTCGCTCTTTGCAACCAAAATTTGATTACATTGTTGTTGCAATTGAAGAATCGAAAGACTTGGAGACCATGTCTATTTAGCAACTCATGGGATCATTACAAGCCCATGAAGAAAGATTTAAGAAGAAGGAAGAGAAGCCGCTTAAACAAGCTCTCCAAGCCAGTTCTTCAAGAAAAGATAATGTACAAGAAAGAAACCAAAGAGGTCGTGGTCGTGGTCGTGGTCATGGTTGTGGACGAGGAAGAGGAGGAATAAGAAGAGGAAGAGGAGGATATCATTTTGAGAATAATAACGAAGGAAGAGGCCAATAATCATCAAGAGGCCATGGAAGAGGAAGAGGAAATTATGCAAGACCAAATGAGAAGAGCTATGACAAGAGTAATGTTGAATGCTATAATTGTTATAAATTTGGTCATTTTGCTTCAGAATGTCGCAATACTAATGTTGTTGAAGAGAATGCTAATCTACTTGAATACAAAGAAGAAGTGGAAGAGCCACTTTGTTACTAGCATTCAATGGAGATGAAAAGGAGGTGATCAAGACTTCATGGTACCTTGACAATGGTGCAAGCAATCATATGTGTGGGGACAAAAGTAAATTTTTGGAGATTAATGAAAAAGTGAGTGAATTTGTGACCTTTGGAGACTCTTCCAAAATTCCAATCAAAGGAAAATGTACCATTTTAATTTCTTTGAAAGATGGTGGTCATAAGCTCATTTATGATGTTTATTATGTTCCAAAATTAAAAAATAACATTTTAAGTTTTGGACAACTTTTGGAGAAGAGTTATGAAATCCATATGAAAGATAAAAACCTTTGGCTTAGAGACCAAGATGCTAATCTTATTGCTAAGGTGTCCATGACAAGAAACAGGATGCTCATTTTGAATCTCCAAAACGATGGTGCCAAATGTTTGAAGATGTGTGCAAAAGATTCAACATGGCGTTGGCATATGCGGTTGGGTCATTTGAATTTTGGAAGACTCAAGAATTTGGGAGATAAGAAAATGGTGTCTGGGTTGCCATTCATTGACCACCCAAATCAATTGTGTGAAGCATGCCTCATTGGAAAACATGCAAGGAAGAGTTTTCCTAAAGAAGCCACAAGAGCAACCGAGCCACTTCAACTTATTCATACCAATGTGTGTGGACCAATCAAGCCATGCTCATTTGGTAAAAATCATTATTTTTTGCTTTTCATTGATGATTATACTCGCAAAACATGGGTTTATTTGTTGAAGAAAAAATCAGAGGCTTTTGAGGTGTTCAAAAAGTTTAAAGCTCTTGATGAAAAAGAGAGTGGTCATGTAATCAAATCTTTAAGGTTCGATAGAGGAGGCGAATTCACTTCAAATGAATTCAATATCTTTTGTGAAACACAAGGAATTCGTCGTCCTTTAACGGTTCCTAGGACATCACAACAAAATAGTATAGTAGAAAGGAAGAATAGAACAATTCTTGATATGGCTCGATGTTTATTGAAATCTAAGAATATGCCTAAAGAATTTTGGGCTGAAGCTGTTTCCTGTGCAGTTTATTTATCCAACAGATGTCCAACCAAAGGTGTGTTGAATCAAACACCTCAAGAAGCTTGGAGTGGAAAGAAGCTAAATGTCTCTCACTTGCGAATTTTTGGAAGCATTGCCTATGCCCATGTACCAGATCAAGAGAGATATAAACTTGATGTTCGAAGTGTGAAGTGTATTTATTGGCTATGATTCAAATTCCAAAGGGTACAAACTTTATAACCCAAGGAATAGAAAAATCATAGTTAGTAGAGATGTTGAGTTCAATTAAGATGAAACATGGGATTGGGATGTTCAAGAAGAAGAAAGTTACAATTTTTTTCCTTACTTGGAAGAAGAACAAGATATAGAAGCACCATTGGAAGCCATTACTCCACCTCCATCACCAACTCCTTCATCAGAAAAAAGTTCAAGTGAAGGGTCACCAAAAACAAGAAGTCTTTTTGATCTTTATGAAAATACAGAAGTGATAGAAGATGTTAATTTAATTTGTCTTGTTGCAGATAGTGAACCATTGTTTTTTGAAGAAGCTAAAAATGACAAGAAGTGGAGACAAGCAAAGGATGAGGAGATAAAAGCTATTGAAAAAATTGATACTTGGGAGTTGAAAAATCTTCCAAAAGATCATAAAGCTATTGATGTGAAATTGGTATACAAGGCAAAGAAAAATGCAAAAGGAGAAGTTGAGAAGTACAGAGCGAGGCTATACACAAAAGCAGGGGATCGATTATGAAGAGGTATTTGCTCTTGTTGCTTGCTTAGAAACAATCCAATTGTTAATCTCCTTTGCAGCCTATAAGCATTGGAAGATTTATCAATTGGATGTAAAATCTGCTTTCCTCCCTGGTTTTCTTGAAGAAGAGGTTTATGTTGAGCAACCTGAGGGTTATGTAATTGAAGGGCAAGAAGACAAAGTTTTGAAGCTAAAAAAGGCTTTGTATGGCCTAAAACAAGCACCAAGGGCATGGAATAATCGAATTGACAAGTATTCTCAAGAAAATGGGTTTGTTAGATGTCCACATGAATATGTACTTTATGTGAAGGCACATGAAAAAGGTGATGTTTTATTTGTTTGCCTTTATGTGGATGATCTAATTTTTACAGGAAATAATCCAATCATGTTTGAAGATTTTAAGAAGGCAATGACTTATGAATTTGAGATGACTGACACGAGGCTAATGTCTTACTACTTAGGCTTTGAAGTGAAGCAAAATGATGGTGGAATTTTTATTTCACAAGAAGGCTATGCAAAAGATGTTCTTAAGAAATTTCAAATGCTTGATAGTAACTCTGTTAATACACCCATGGAATACAGAGTGAAGTTGTCGAAGCATGATGTTGGAGAGAAGGTAGATCCCACATTATTTAGAAGTCTTGTTAGAAGTTTAAGATACTTGACTTGCACAAGGCCAGAAATTCTTTATGTTGTTGGAGTAGTGAGTCGTTACATGGAATCTCCTACTTCTACTCACATGAAAACGGCTAAAAGAATTCTTCCCTACCTAAGAGGTACACTTGACTATGGCCTATTTTATTCTTCTTCACATATTATTAATCTTGTGGGATACTGTGATAGTGATTTTGCCGGAGATTTGGACGATAAAAAAAGCACCACAGGTTTTGTATTTTTCATGGGAAATAATGCAACTTCTTGGGTTTCAAAGAAGCAGCCAATTGTTACTCTTTCAACTTGTGAGGCTGAATATGTTGCTGCTACCTTTTGTACTTGTCATGCCATTTGGTTAAGAAGATTGTTGAAGGAGCTACAAGAGCCACAAAAAGAAGCAATTCAAATTTTTGTTGACAACAAGTCTGCACTAGCTTTGGCAAAGAATCCCTGTCTTCCATGATAGAAGCAAGAATATAGACACAAGGTATCATTTCATCTGTGAGTATATTGCCAAGAAAGAAGTGGAAGTCAAATTTGTGAAGTCTCTTGATCAAGTTGCAGATATTTTCACAAAACCACTTAAATTTGAAGTCTGTCAAGGATTGAGAGAATTGCTTGGAGTTAGAAAAGAAAATTAAGTTTAAGGGAAAGTGTTGAAAATAATAAACTTTATTTTTCTATGATAAATTGTTAGTGGAAGTTAAAAAGGTGTGAGTTATTTTGATGTAATGGGTTTTAAGAGGTAGTTAATTTCTTATAATGGGTGGCTATAAATTATTGTGTGCTAGTGGAAGTTTTTTTTTGTTGTTAATGTGTAATAAAATTGTAGTAATTGGTTGGAGTCCTTAATGTCTAGGATAATGGGTGTTAAAGTTATATTAGTACACATTTAGTTGTGTGACTTTAGAGTTGCTATTATGAGTCTTATAAATATCTATTGTATGTTTTCGATTTGATATCAAGCAAAGTAGAAGTTGTCTTTTGAGTATTCCAATTTGTTCAACATCTTCAACTTATGTATTGTACTTATCACATTTCTATCAGAAAATACAAATAAAATCCGTGTAATTTTAACAACAATCTTAAACATTGATATTACATCAAAATATCAAAACCACATACCTGATATTCACTACTCAAGGATTGAATGTAATCATACATCCAAATATTTGATGGTTTTTCTTCTGATCGAGGAACGGTTGCTTGGTCAGAAATATTGGTGGCTGTCATGCAATGGAGCTGACGACGGACTGGAAAATGTATATTGCAACTTCTTCTGTGGGATTTTACAGGTGAGTAGTTTCTAATTTCAACTGGGTGCGACTTGTTGAGGATGCAAATATTTGGAGGAAGAGGAAGCTGGTGGGCAGCCATTTTTGTCAAAGGGAAAAAGCAAAGCTTCTGCATACGTTGGTTCTGAACTTGGCTGTTTTGTTTTATGTGTTCGAGGATTTATTTTGATGGAGGAGTTTGCTGAAAAAAAAATAAAGACTTAATTACAGTCTTAGATTTTTTTAAAAGATTTTTTCATTGTTCTCCAAATCATATTGAACAATATTGTTACTATTTTTAAGTAGAATTATTTATTTTGTACATAACACGTGAAAATAAAAATAAATTTAATTGAAAATTTTTGAATTATAGAGACTTGAAAAAAAATTTATGTAGAACTAAATGAAAAATTTAGGCTATTTATGAGTGATCAAAACTCAAGAGAGAAAACAAAATAATTAAAAAACATAAATATATATATTTTCTTTTATTTGAATATTGTTCGAGATTGTTTAAAACTGAATATGGAAGATAAACTAATCACTAGAGATACCCAAGAGAGAAGTCAGCATTGAAGTATTGTGTGGACGAATATAGAAAGAGATAATAGAACAACTACACTTGTTGACTAGATAGTGGTGAATTTTCTTCCATTGAATCTTGGCCATATATTAATTTCAAATTTTAAGACTTTTAAGTCCCATATTCACATCAATGATTCCTGACCATATATAATTTTAAATTGTCAAAGAAAGAAACAAAAAATAAAATAAAAATAAATAATTATTAGAAATTTAAGATTTTAATGAGTTGATAATTTGTATTATAATTTCTATTGAAATTAACTCTGCTTGCCCTATCCACTAAAATTATAAAATTCACTTATATGAACCCATCAAGACTGCCTTTGCAATTTGTCTTGGAGAAATATAAACCTCCACTTCCCAATTGCTTACTCAATTAACTCTGCTTGCCCTATCCACTAAAATTATAAAATTCACTTATATGAACCCATCAAGACTGCCTTTGCAATTTGTCTAGGAGAAATATAAACCTCCACTTCCCAATTGCTTACTCAAGTTTCAGAAAACTATGGATTTTTCCTTTTCCTTTCTAACAGCAATAGCAGCTGCAGTTTTAGGTTTGCTGTTGTTGTACAAGCTAAGGAAAACGAAAAGTTATAGTGACAAACTCATTAATGGCAAGCTGGCCCCTGAACCTTCAGGTGGATTGCCATTGATAGGTCACCTCCACCTATTTGTTGGTAAAACCCTAATTTATCAAACACTTTCTGCTATGGCTGATAAAGTTGACCCCATCTTCATTGTCCGGCTCGGAACGTCCCCTGCACTTGTGATTAGCAACCATGAGGCAGCAAAGGAGTGTTTCGCCATTAATGACAAGATCTTCGCCCAAAATCTAGCCTTGGAACTTACATCTGCTATGATTATTCTTCATTTGGAATGGCACCTTATGGACCACTCTGGCGCGATGTACGAAAGATAGTTATGCATGAACTCCTCTCTGCTCGCCAGCTCGACACATTAAACCATGTCTATGTGTCGGAGACCGATAGTTTTGTCGAAGATTTGTACTTGTTTTCTAACAACAACGGGAAAGCCCCGGTAGTGTTTGACGAATGGTTCGAACGATTTACCTTAAATATAACCACAAAGATTATTGCAGGGAAGAGATATTTTGATAGTTTCCATGGTGAAATTATTGGAGAAACAGAACATCTTCGGAAACTTATAAAAGAAGTTATGTATTTAATGGGAAGGTTAGATGTCTCTGATTTGATTCCATTTCTTGGGAGGCTTAATGTAGAAAGTCAAGTGTTGAAATCCATGAAACGAGTTTCGAAGGATTTTGACATCCTTGCTGGAAGTTGGCTTGATGAACATATCAACAAGAGGCAAGAGGATGAGACAAGAGAACCAGAGGATTTCATTGATGTGTTGCTGTCTATGCTCGATGAAGATTGTATAGACACCTATGGTCATACACGTGACACTATCATCAAGACAACAATTATGGTATGTAAGATATTAAAATTTATTCTTCGTGTCTCACTTAACAGTTTAAATTTTGTTGATGAAGTATTTCTTTACATTAGTATGAGAGCACCTGTGTGCAATATTATCCTTGTTGACGAGTCCAATGTGCTTTCCTGCAACAGAGAGAGTTCTGAATGAAATGGTTATTTGACATGATATAATTATTTTTTATGAAATTTGTTTCTCCAGAGTCTTATAGTTGCAGGCGCTGACACGAATTCTGTCCACTTAACATGGCTCATAACCTTGGTATTGAAAAACAGAGACGTCTTGAAGCGTGCCCAAGAGGAGCTTGATCTCCATGTTGGCTAGGATAGATGGGTTGAACTCTCAGATATAAAAAATTTGAGTTACCTTTTCAAGCCATTATTAAGGAAACTTTGCGGTTATACATACCAGGCCCTCTATTGATTCCACATGTGGCAAGGGAAGATTGCAAAGTTGGTGGCTATCATATTGCAAAAGGAACACAACTGTTTGTCAATGCTTGGAAGTTGCAAAGAGATCCAAATATTTGGCCAGACCCTGAAAAGTTTATGCCAGAGAGGTTTCTTACGAGCCATGCTAATGTGGATGCTTCTGAAAAACATTTTGAGTTCATTCCTTTTGGATCTGGTAGACGATCTTGCCCGGGATTTATGTTTGCGACACAAGTGACTCACTTGAAGCTTGCTCGTCTACTTCAAGGATTTGTGTTTGCAACGCCATTGAATCAGCCAGTGGATTTGAGTAGTGAAGCTCTAGGTATAACCTTGAACAAAGCAACCCCATTAGAAGCTTTGGTTACTCCACGACTTTCCACACAACTCTATAGCTACTAGACAAATAATTAAGCTAATGAATGACCTTCTTAAATAAATAATGTCTCGCTTAACAGCGCGATTAATTTGCAGTTGTTGTCAATGCATGGTTAAATATATTGCTAATTCGTCGTGTTATGTCTTCCCAATATTATAAACATGTAATCTTTATTCCAGAAATATGTCTTCTACAGTTTGTACCCATTATTCTTAAGACACCAATATTAGGCGTATACATAATTTTACTCTCCAATCATAATTAAAGGGAATGGGATTACTAAATATCGATAATACTTTAAAATTAAGTCTCTTGGCTGTAACTTGAACCACCATAATTATATTAAGAACAAAGGAATTTATTCTTCACAAAATGACACAGCTTATAACTGAATGAGAACCCTATTAATAGGGCTGAAATAACAATAAAAAATAACGTTAAACTCCTTAAAAGATAAAACTTAAAACAATGCTACATCAATTGAAATAAAACTCTAAGAGATAATCTTAATGATAATCTTAGAGATCATTCTAATAATAATAAGATAAATAATAAGAGATAATTCTAAACAATAATTCTGGATTAATAATCAACATCTCTCCTTAATCCAAATTTTGTTAGAGTTTCCATTTCAATCATCTTCTTTAAATTGACAAAAGACTCCGTCTTCAAAGGCGTTGTGAGAATGTCAGCAACTTGATTTTCTAATTTGCAGTACACCAGCTTGATCACACTATTGTTAACCTGTTCTCTAAGAAAATGAAAACAGGTATCAATGTGTTTGCATGGAAATTGGATTCTTTGCTAAATCAATTGCAAAAAAACTTATCCACATAAATCTTCGTTGGCTCTGTTGTAGGAACATGAATTTGATTTAACAAATTCTTTAACCAAATTTCTTGACAATTACTTAAAGCATGTTCCACATATTCAGCTTCACACTTAGATAAAGGAACGATAGGTTACTTCTTTGAGCACCATGAATATGATGCTTTTCCATACTGGAAAACAAATGCAAATACGCTGTTTTGATCATCTTAATCACCTCCCAAATCACTATCAGAAATCCTACATTATCACAGTAGTTACCAAATGAATAAAACAAACAATGCTTGTAAGTATTTTTAATGTAAAGCAAGATTCTTTTAGCAACTTGCAAATGAGACAAACAAGGTGTTTCCATGAACATGAACTTGCTGACTAGAACAACTCTATCAGCTATGTCAGGCCTAGTGCAAGATAGATACCTTAAGCTTTTAAAAAATGTGGAATTTACAAGTGCATCTTTTCTTTCGTTTGACAACTCTATTCCAAATTCAACCAGTGTTTGTACAGGATTGCAGCCAAACATGTTAAACTTTTTTGAAGTTCATTTGCATACTTCTTCTGATAGATAAAAATCCCATTCTTGTTTTGCACAACTTCAATTCCTAAAAAATAAGACATAAGTCCTAGGTCTGTTATTTCAAATTCGTGCATCATTGTTTTTTTAAATTTTCAACCATACTTAAATTGTTTCCTATAAAGACCAAATCATTAATATAAAGAGAAATAATAAGTAGATCATTAGACTTATTAACTTTTGCTTATAAGGCATGTTCATATGAGCACTTATCAAAACCATTCTTCTAAAATGCATCAATTCTCTTGTTACATGCTCTCGGTGCTTGCTTTATTAATCCATATAGAGCTTTTTTCATCTTATACACTTCTTCACTTCCTATATTCACAAAACCCGGTTATTGCTTGACATATAATTCTTCATCAGGAGGATCATTCCAAAAAGCTGGTTTCACATTCATTTGATGAATGTTCCAACAATACTGATCAACTAGAGCAATCACCAATCTAACAATTTCAATTCCCTTAATTGGAGAAAAAACTTCTTCATAGTCAACACCAGGGCGTTGTAGATAACCTTTTGCCACCAACCATACCTTGTACCTTTCAATCTCTCCATCTGGCTTGATTTTTGTTTTAAAAACCCACTTGACATCAATAGCTTTATGTACTCAGTGAATATATGTGATTTCTCATGTGTCATTCTTCTGAATTGTATTAATCTCTTCTTTCATTACTTCCACCTATTTGTTGCTTATTGTTGTTTCTTTATATGTAATTGGATCACAATTCGCAAACATGGCAAAGTGAACTAATTCTCCATCATTATTAGCAACATCATCATTAGTTGCCTTAAAATCCCTTAACCTTGAGGATGGTTATCAGATTCAACTTGGTCTCATTGTGGTGATTGGAGTTAGAATGAGTGCCTCTTCAGCTACATGTGTTATAATATGAGTTGTTTGTGTTTCAACAGTAGGAGTTGAATTGATTTCGTCATCAAGCTCAATATGAAGAGGAGCTTGTGATGAATCTTGTTATGCTTCCATCTTCCAATCCATGCAGTTTCTGTCCTCTATCATCTAATTTCTTCTGCCTTTCCTTGGAACATGAACATATGCAATAGAGTCGAACAACTTTAGGTGTCTTACACAAGGCTTGAATCTGCTCCAAGAATCTTCAAGTATGACATATTTCACACTTATTCTTAGAGATCTTTTGAACAAGTGAATAGAGCATGAGGCAGATTTAGCCCTAAAATAATTTGGCTAAAATTACTAATTAATCAGATTCTTGGATGATCTGAACATCTTGGAGAAAAATCATCTATACCCAAGTACATCAGCTTCATCTATACCTTTGGTTTTTAGTAAACTCCTTATCATATCCATATTAGTTTGATTCTTCCTTTCAGCCACTCTGTTGTATGGTGTGTAAGGAATAATATTATCATGCTTAATTTCATTTTTTGTACAATATTCTCTAATTCTTTAGAGTTGTATTTACTCTCACTACTAGTACTTAACAATTTCAGGGACTGACCATTTTGCTTTTCCATAAGTGCTTTGTATTTTCTGAAAGTATCAAAAATTTGAGATTTTATGTTTTTGAAAAAAAAAAAAAAAAAAAATTCTAGCTGAATTCATCAATAAAAGTGACATATATTTTTTCTAATTGATAAAATATTCATCAGACCACATATATTAGAATGCACTAACTCTAATGGCTTTGTAGTAAGCCATGTACTACTTCCCATAATGGTCTCTTGTTAGGTCTAAGCATTTAAACCACCAAACCAAAACTTGACCCAAACCTGTCTAAAATGAACTAAAATTGACCTAGCTCGAATATACAAGTTTAACAGGCAATTTGCAATTTTGAGCTTAGAGTGGGTTGGTTCAGTTATTCACCTTAAAAAAAAAATTAAAAAAAATCAAACCGACTAAAATCTGTAATATAACTATTTTTTATATATGTGTTGTTGTGTTATTGATTCTGGTAGGCTGGTGTACAAAAAACATAAAAGGATGCACGACACTGAATCAAAATCCTAATACTAATTGAGAAAACCCTAAATCTAATTCATTTCACTCTTTCAAGCCCTTTCCTAGTTTTCTTTGCCTCTTTACCTACTATACTTGACTCTCAATCTAAAGCTTTCCTATTTATGATTTCCTTCCTCTTAGACCATTGTATTGCTTTCATCGTCCCTCCTCGGGAAGACTTTAAATTTTCAAAGAGTTTTGGAACCGAGATGAATTCTCCAAGGTTGAATAATTGATTTGAAGGCAAGTAAATGCTATGGGTTTCTCAACCATGAGAGATGTGACTTTATTGGCGAACTCATTGAAGAGGTGCATGTTCTCTACCTTTTTTGATCTATAGGCGAAGGAAAGTAACATTGATGTATGAGATTTTTCATATTTTCGTCTGAGTTGTATGGGTTTAGGTTTAGGAATTTCGAATTTGGTAGTTGATTTTTCTTCTAATGGATTGTATTAGGTTAGGAATTTGAAATTTTTGCAATTGCTTTTTCTGTGACAGGTTGTAATAGTTTTAGATTTAAAGGTTGATTATTATTGTTATTATTATTGTTTTTACTTTGAAAAATGCTTTCTTGGTCTCTTCTTTTTCTGAATTTGAAGAATATTTTTTAGAAGCAACAATTAACTGTTACTAACTAAATTCCGATGGTTAAAGATCTGAGAAATCGATATTCTTGGTTGTTCATTAGGTTGCAATTTTGACTTAACTGAAAAGGTTAGGTCAGTAAATCAAATGCCCACAACCGAATAGCCAACTGGTTGCTCAGCCTTATCTCATCTTTTACAATCGCACTAAAGCATACGCCTGAGATGTATGCTTGATTTCCATTTCTTAGTTGAATGAAGATTTTTCCTTTTCCCATCACTTTTACAAAGCGATCATTTATAAACTTGAAAGTGGTTCTCACAAATTGACCGATACCAGCAAATAAATCTCTTATTCCGGTCATGTGGTTGGTGCAGTCAGTATCAAGATACCTTATGTTACTCTCAAGAACTTCTATATTTGAAGCAACCATTAGGAGAACTTGAACTTCACTTTCATCTTCTTGAACAAAACGAGCTTCTTCTTTGTTCTAGTCATGTTTCTTTGACTAGCAATCATATGAGTAATGGTCATATTTTTGACATGCATAACACTAAATATTTGATTTGTCATATCTGCCTTTGGCTTGTTCTTGACTTTAGCCTCAAACTCGACCTCTTTGAAAACATTTCATATCAGAGTGATATGAATCATTCTTTTCTTTCTCACTGCCATAAGCATAGTAATTGCTTACTTCTCGTGCACCATGGTGACCTTCTAGACCTCTATCTCCTCTTTCGATGCTTGTATCTTTAGCATTTTTGTTACTTATGATGGAATTTTGGCTCTGAAAAGCTTGCTCAATTGACTATAACCAACCGAAACAGAATGTTACTGACTGAATTCTAGCTGTTGGCAATTCTAAGAAACCAAAATTCTCAGTTATTCATTCGGTTGCAATTTTGACTTAATCAATAAGGTTAGGTCAATAGATAAAATGCCCAAAACCGAGTTGACTAATTGACTAGTCTGTCCTATCTACTGTGTTGTTTGCCTAAGATACAACCCTCACACAATTTTTCAAAATGTTTTATCATAGGCAAACCCTTCTACATTTCACATCTTGCAAGCAAATTTAGACTTTTAAAATATAAATGTCCAGATCTAAAATGCCACAACCAGTTTTCATCTTTTTCAACCACATTAAGACATTGATATGCATCACCAGAAATTTTTACTTAAAACATAAGGTTCTTTGATAAGAGAGCTTTTAGAACGAATGTAACTTTGTCATCAAATATTGCAATTTGCTTATTATGCATCTGTATTTCATATCCTATTTCAAGAAGTTTTCCTAAGCGGAGAAGATTGTTTTTCATGTCAGGAACATAGCATGCATTTGAAATGTATGCATGATCTTCATTTCTTAGTTGAATGAAGAATTTTCCTTTTACCATCACTTTTACTAAGCAATCATCTGTAAACTTGAGAGTTGATCTTATAGATTGATCGATATATTAAATAAATTTCTCATTTCGGTCATGCGGTTGATGCAACGTATATCAATATATCATATGTTATTCTTAGTAACTTCTATATTTGAAGCAACCATAAGGAGAACTTAACTTTAACCTTGACCTCTCTACAAACATTTCATATTAGAGTGATTTGAATCATATTTTCTTTCTCACTGTCAAGAGCATAGTAATTGCTTACTCCTTGTCCACCATAGTGACCTCTAACTCCTTTTTTGATGCTTGCATCTTCAACACTTTTGTTACTTTTGATGGAAATTTGGTTCTAAGCTTGCTCAAGTGATTACAACCGACTGAAACCAATTGTTACAGACTGAATTCTGGCTGTTGGCAATTCTGAGAAACCAAAATTCTTCGTTGTTCATTAGGTTGCAATTTTGACTCAACCAATAAGATTAGGTCAGTAGCTAAAATGCCCACAACTGAGCTGACTGATTGACTGCTCTGCCCTATCTCCTATATTGTTTGCCTAAGATATAACCCTCACACAATTTTTCAAGATGTTCTGTCATAAGAAAACCCTTCACCATTTCAAATCTTGTAGGTGAATTCAGACATTTAAAATTTAATTGTCCAAATCTAACATGCCGCAACCAGTTTTCATTTTTTACAACCGCACTAAAGCATTGATATACATCACTTGTAAATTTAATTAAAACATACGGTTTATTGATAAGGGAGCTTTTAGAACAAGGGTACAATTGTCATCAAATATTCCAAATTGCTTGTTATACATTTGTGTCTCATATCTTTTTCCAAGAAGTTGTCCTAGGCTGAGAAGATTGTTTTTCATGCCAGGAGCATAAAACACATTTGAAATGTATGCATGATCACCATTCCTCAGTTGAATAAAGATTTTCCTTTTTCCCATCATTGGTACTAAGCATTCATCTGCAAACTTGGCATTGGATTTTACAAATTGATGGATATCAACAAATAAATATCTCATTCTGATCATATGGTTAGTGCAGCCTATTTTAAGCTACCATATGTTACTCTTAGTAACTTCTATATTTGAAGCAACCATCAGGAGAACTTGACTTTCACCTTTATCTTCTTGAACAAAACAAGCTTCTTCTCCATTCTAATCATATTGTTTTGACCAGCAATCATATAAGTAATGGTCATAGTTTTGACATGCATAGCACTGAATATTTGATTTTTCATATTTTCCTCGGCCACATCCTTGACTTTGACCTTGACCTCGACCTTGCCGCAAACTTTTCATATCAAAGTGATACAACTCATTCTTTTCTTTCTCATAGTCACGAGCATAGTAAATGCTTACTCCTCATCCACCATTGTGACCTCTTCGATGTTATTATCTGACATCGTGAGATTGAATTTTAAATATAATGTGTGAATTTTTGTTAGACAATAATAAATATGTAAACAAATTAAGTAAATAACAATATAAATAAACATGTTGTAATTCGATATTTTAGTGTATGTTTTAATATTTATGTACAACCTATGTTGTGAATCAAGTAAATTAAAGTGAATGAGTTATTAACACTTCTATACATATATAGAATAATCCCCTCCACAAATAGAAACATTGACTTTGACTTGACTTTAGATTTTTTTTAATATTTTTTAATTTTACTCTTTCATTCCTTATAATTTCTTTGTTTGCCGATTTTTCCACTGCCATATTTGCTTGTCTTCTTTGTTCCAATGGGTTCTAAAGATGTCTGGATGCTTTCTCACCTTCAGTCGTGGGAACATAATCAAATTCTATCTTCACCACCTCTGCTCTCACATTCCTACTAAGTCTTCCAAACTTCCAGATTTCTAAGTCTTAAATACAGAGACACAATAATTGTTGTTGTATGAAACTTCCTTGGGTTCTTTAACATCATCGACAATTTTCCACTCCTTCCAACTTTTCTACTACTGCCATTGACTTCATTGACCTGTTTTTTAATGTTTGAAAGCCCTAGGGAGACTGGTGCCAAGAACCCACTCCTCAGAAAGTAAGGTCATGTCCCAAAAACATATGTTACCCAATATTGGACAACAGTCTTTGTGCTTCATTGCGGCTTGTCATGCTAAGAGCTATAATTAGCGTAAGGGTATCTAAATGCTCTAAAATACTTTCCCATTTGAATCACATTTTATATCCCCCTGATATTTATGAAAAAATTATTACCGTGCTTAAACCACGTTTAATCTCATTAAAAGCCAAGCTTGTGACTTGTTGCCCATCATATCTGATAGGTAGTGTCAACAGTGAATTTACTAAGGTCCTTGACAAATTGAAGGAATTAGATATTGAAAATGATTGGATGGGAGGAATTCTTTTGGGATGATGTACTAGTGTTCTGTAATAAGTCTACATCTTTATGGGAATAAAGTTTATATATAATTTGTACACTTATATGATAAACCACACTTTTTAGTTCTAATTTATAATGCTTAGGTTATGGAAGTGTTGGAGTCAGTATAATTTATATGCACAATAGAAATAAGGAAACATCAATAATATAATGAAAAGGATATTAGATCTAATAATTAAGATATGCAAGTAATATAAAGTAAACACAAACAATTGACTCATCTATATAAAATACTAACTAAAATATTCATAGTATTAGAATTAATTATGCACAAAGAATATAAGGTTCACTGAAGATAAAGAATGGTAATAATGATAAGAATACATAGCTCAAGTTTTAATTAAATCTAAATAATGAGTCTAATTCGAATTTAACATTTGAAATATGACAAGAATGAGAATTGAATGATTCATATTAATTTCTTGGTGTAAGTATATAAGTGTATATATATATGATTTATAAGGAAATATGCTTACAAGATGTTTGATAGAATAACTATGAGAAATTAAATGTTAGTTCATATATAGGAGTAGAAGTATATAAGCTTTATTAGTTAAGTAATTAATTAAAAGGGGAAAACAGGATCAAATTTTATAAGCTAGAGGAATTAGGTAATTTAGTTATTTTCGAGACTGAATTAGTTTAGGAACCCTAAAGATAAAATGTACCTTAGGGTCTTGAGTTGATACTAGAAATATTTGAAAATTGGTTCTAAGTATATTTTTCATTAGACCTGTTGGACTACAGCTAGATTTTTACAGGACTTTAGGCAAGTTTCAGTCAGTCCGAAAGACTTCGTTGGGGGTTATGGTTGGAATTAGCTTAGGACCTCTGAATAAGAATTTTTCATAACATACTAAGGGACAAAAATGGAGTGATTCAGGTTTTAATTCCATGTTATATTTATTTTGGAGATGTTGGAAGTCATGGTTGTGTTTTTTGAGTCCTGACTGTACCTATTTTGGAAGAACTAATGTTAGAGGGTCTTAACAGATGAATTAGGAGTAGAGTGCCTTGTTTGTGTTCATTTGGGGAATTGAGGGAGTTCAAGGCTGATTTTAGGAAACTTTTCTAAGTAAGAAAGATAGCTAACTTCCTAAATATAATGTTTGAATTGGTTTTATTGAAATTGGTTAAGTATGTAAGTTGAAATCAAACATATATCTATGGTGGTTGTGAAAATATTTAAAAGGGATTAGTTTTAAATATAAGCATGAAATTTAGTATCTATAAAATTTGTAATTAAAAGGTTATAGCCTATAAAAATTGCTAAACTAAGTAATACTTGAAAATTTTAATTGCAACTTCGAAAAATGTTATTGAGCTAATGGCACATGTGAACACGAAAGGAAGTAATGAATAAGATCAGTAAATAGTGAGTGGATTACATGCTCTTTGGTTGCTAGATTATTATATGTATTTGAATAAATGTGTTATATGGAAAATAAGCATGTGTAGTGTTTCATTAAATTATTTGAATTATGTTTGATATTTGAAATTATTTAACTAATAAGGGCCAACGAAGTGAATTTTTCTTTGAGATGATTTTTACTTTCAAAATTGAAATCTAGGTACACTTAGGATGTTCTGATTCGATATGAGATATTATGATCTTGATAAGTGTTTTAAAGTATTTAAATGCTCAACTTTGGTGAGATGGATTGATTATGTACGACTAATATATTTGGTGTGCGGGCGTAAAAAATGTCCAGTGGGAGGATATCTGTTGTGCAGGGCTGAGTTACTCAATTGGTCCTTTGTTTACTTTGATTGGATTGTACAAAGTACTACTTGAACTGCACTTGTTAAGTTTTATGTTTTCTGTAATTATGTACGTGTAACCATAGTGGTTTTGAAATTTATGATATGTTCATATTAATTAACTCTATATGTGTGTTGATGTTATAACCCAATATCGTAAAGTCAAATTTTATACATAATACTTTTAGTTAAGAAAAACTACTAAATACCCAAACAAATTAAATAAATAAGTGATATAATTAGACATATGCATATATACAAATATATATAACAAGAATACATGTACACCATAACTTACCTTGACTTTGATTCTATTTTCTTATTTTGTCTTATTTCCATTATTTTTTATTTATTTCTCTCCTATTTCCTCTTTTTTGGTAGATACGTGCCTTATTAGAAATTTTTTTTGTTTTGTTTTTTTTTTTTTTTTTTTTTTTTTTTTTTTTTTTTTTTTTTTTTTTTCTGGTTTGCTTGCTTCACTGCCTTATCCCCTATTTTCTTGAAGTTTCTTGATTCTTCTCGGCAACTCCAGCTCCATCCGAGAGCTTCACTTCATTTTCTTTTTTTTTTACTTCAGTCTTCCTATCGTGAAGATCATTGTTCTAGCCTTGTCTATCTGGATTCCAACAGCTTTAGTTCTTATTGAAGCCTCTGTCTCTTCCTGACATTTTGGCCATGGACTTGCTCTCAATCTCTTCTACTTCCATTTCACCTGAGTTTCTCTCTTGCAAACTTTCTCAGTCTCTTAATAAACAACCATCTCTCGTCTCATTCAATCCCCAAATTTCTATCCCCTCACGTTCTTAATCTTCCCAAACATCAACTGGGTGTTTTTAGCTACAACCAAATCCTCTAAAGATCTATACTTTGGGTTTGAATCTTAATGAACCAATGTCACTTTCTAATTTTCTTTGCCTTAGACGCCGTATATGGGTATAGGAGGCATTGAAACTAATACCATGGGGTTGTTGCTTAGGGACAGGATTGTGTTCTTAGGGATAGTATTGATAATTTCATGGCTGATGCTATTATTAGTCAATTGTTGTTTTTTTGGATGCTCAAGACTCCAATAAAGATTTGAGTGGTGGTTCTCTAAGCTACCAAGAACAGGAGATGCTTTGTTGTGGTGATATGATATCATGCCAAAGTCATTTTTATATGGAGGTAATATATCTATTAACGTTAGCTATTTAAGTTTTAATTTGTATAGATCAAAAAGTCCATAAGGATAGATTTATGCTTTTCATAAATATAAGATAAAGCCTATGGTCAAGGCCAACAAGAATGAGACTCAATTACAATTTTGAATCAAATGAGCAACGGAATGTCATTTTATCATATTACACATTATTTCAAAAATAAAAATAAAAATTTCCTTGTCAGGCTACATCCCAGTAGCAGTATTTTCATAGATTTTGCTCACTTAGAAAATATTATGGAAAGTAGGCAAAATGTTACCAACTACAACATATTGCCTCGTTAAAGTTATAAACATATCCTTACATATAATCTTCTTCAATCTACTTGTACAATGTTTAAATGGGGGATTGGTGGAATGTTTATGAATTGGTACGGTTAGGCTTAGGCCAGTGTTTCAAGTAATATTGAATTTCAAACAAAACATACAACAATTATTAATTAGAACTTCAACAATTAGGTGAACTTAGGGAAATGATATTTTATAAATTAATCAATTCAAGTAACAGTAATTGGTTGATAACTATCCTGAGTAACAATCAACCATTTAGCAATTAGCAATAAATCAAATCAAGGTACATGAATATCCAAAGTGTTCCCAACTTATGAAACAAAAACCAGAGTGGGCTTTTCAACAATTTAGCTATGCTTTTATAATAATGGTCACGGAAGATGGAAGAATTATACATATAAATCTACCTGTGAATGATAAAAACATGAATCCGTTAGCAGAACTTAAATGAAAGTTAATAAATATATAAGTTGGAGTGTCATGAGGATACCAAAATAGCTTAGAAATTTAAGTAGATTTAGAACATATAAGTTGTAGAAGAATCTAGAAAAGAAGCAAGTGATTTTAGATTATTGTAGATTAGGAAGTTACAATTAAAGAAAACTAGAGCTGTAGCTTTGTCAAGTGTCAAAGGTGAGAAAATGGTTTTTGGTTGGAGATTAAGAGAAATGGGAAACTTTGAAAAATTCTCCTATTATAGACATGCAAAGATCTTACTAGAACTTTGTTGCTAATTGTGGGCTTGGAACTTCATATAATACCTTATGATTGATTTGCCATTTTTTTTTTCTATCTTCTGAATTTGGGGAGATTTATAAAGATGCTGTCACATTTGGAGTTGGAATCTCTTTTGGCTTAAGGAAAAGACCAAGAGCATAAAAAAATTGGGTTGACTATTTTGGAGGTGTATATATATATATATATATACACACACACATGTGGAATGAGGTTAAGAACAAACATATATCCAAGATGGTTGTGAAAATATTTTAAGAGGAATTAACTTTAAATACATACTTGAAACTTAGTAACTCTATGTTATTGTAATTAAAAGGTTATAACTTACAAAATGAGCAAACTAAATAATAATTGAAAAAAAAAAAGTAATTGCAGCTCCGAAACTATAATTGACCTAACGAAGCACGTGAACGCAAGAGGGAGTATCGATCAATATCAGTATACAGTGAGTAGTTAACTGTTACCTTTGAAGGCTAGATAATTATGTGTACTTATATATTTATTTGAATAGATGTGATATATAGAAAATAAGCGTGTAGTATTTCAGTGGTTTATTTGAATTATGTGTGTTTGATATTGGTTATGGTTGATAAAGACCAACAAAGTGAGATTTTTCTAAGAAATGATTTTTATCTCTGAAATTAAAATCCAAGTGCACCTAAGATATTCTGATTTGACATTATGAGATATTCTAGTTCTGAGAAATGTTTTTTTTTTTTTCTCTAATTTAAGTACCCAACCCTAATGGGATGAATTATGTACAAAGATTAATTTCTTGTGCGGGCTTGTAAATATCTGGTGGGGGGTAATACTGTTGTGCGGGACTGTATAAAGACCAACTCTAATTTGCTTGTATGCTTTAATTGCGTTGCTTAGAATTGCGACCTTTGAATATATGGCTCAATATATATATGTTGTGAAACATGTAAATCATGGCTTTATAAGACTTACAATTATGTGAGTATGCTATTAATTTAAGATATGAATACTGTTACTTGAAATTAAATGACAACATATTTGCTTTGAGTGATGCTAGTACCTTTTGGGTATGTTTTTCACTCACAGAGTCCGTAAGACTAACCCATCTTTTATAGATACTTTTTTAGTAACAGGACCTTCAAGGAAGTTAACCATTGATATGGGTTTGCTGACGATTTGATGACAAGGTATTCTTCAAAATCTCATACTTGAAGTCAAGGATGAAAGTTTGCAGTCACATTAAAACTGTGGGTATCTAATATGATGCAATAGTCTAGTATTTGTCTTGTTAATAATATGGACGGAGCAGAGCTCCTTTGACTCTTTATGTTGTTATGTAAGAACAATAGTTTATAGGTTTGTATTTTAAGGCATGTTCCATATTGTCAAGGACCTCTGCCGAAATTTTCAATAAGTTGTGATTTGTTTCAGTCAACAAACTTTTACCATTAATTTTTCTTTTATCAATTTTCAGTTTTATTTCTTGGTTAGTCAAGAGTCATAGTTGTTTCTTTGTTTTGGAGTTAGGGCTACGGAGGTTTGGTTACCATTCCTCCGGCCAATTAGGCCTTTGTGAGGGCCGTGACAGTTGAGTGATGCTAGTTTTTCCATTCATTGAGTCTATAGGACTCACCCCTTTTTTGTTAATTTTTTTTTTTTTTAGTAACAGGATTTCAGTATATTTCATAGTCGAGCTTATGACTTGCCAATAGCGTGCGGTAAGATAATTCTTCAGAATCTTATACTTGAAGCCAAATAATGAAAGTTTGCAGTCACATAAGGGTTTGAATGCCGTGTTTGATTTTGTGTAATTGTTTAATGGTTATTGTTTATGATATTGCTAGAGTGGAGCTCCCTTGTGTTTATTGAAACAGGATTGTGTTTTTATCTTTATGCATCTTCCACATTGCAAGGAACCTTTGCTAAAATTTCAGTAAATGTCATATGTTCAATAATAAGTCTAAGTATTTAATTTAATTCAATTAAGTTTTTTCTTAGTTTTAAATATAATTGTTCAAGAGTCATATGTGTTTAGTTGTAGTAAAGTCAGGGTTACAAATGTTTGGTTATCTAATCCTCCGATCAGTCATGTCTTCATTAGGGGTGTGACACTCAAGCTTTGACTTGATCTCAGCCTCCTTATTTGGTGCTTGCATCTTCAGCACTTTTGTCACTTCTAGTGGAAATTTGGCTCTGAAAAGCTTGCTCATTTGATTTTTCTGAGGACTTTTCATTCAGTCACTGCACATAAGCTTCTAAGGAGCCTTGCAACTCATTAATTGTCATCTCTTCTAAAATTTTAGACTCTTCAATAGCCATGACAATGTGTTCAAATTTCATTGTCAATGTTCATAAGATTTTCTGAATGGTGGTCAGGTTTTCAAGTTTACTTCCATTTGTTCTCAATTTATTTATGAAAACAAGAACTCGTGAAATATAAACAGAAATATTTTCATTATTTTTCACTTGTAAGAGTTCAAACTGATGCCTTAAAGTTTGAAATCTTACCTTTTCTACCTTCTTAACTCTTTTGTATGATCAATCTAAGATGTCCTACACTTCTTTTGTGGTGGTCGCTTCAACAACCTTCTTAAAAATCACATTACTCATGCTTTGGTGGATAAAAAATAATGCCTTTCAATCTTTTTTCTTGTTATCACGATTAGTTTGTCTCTGAGTTTTGATTGAATTCTCTGCAAGATCTGAAACCCTATTCTCTACAACGTCTTGAATTTCTTGATAGCCAAAGAGTACTTTCATTTGTGTACTCTCTCTATCAAAGTTACTCCCATCTAACACAGGAAAGTTAGGATGAAAACCACCATTATTATTTGCCATTACTTGGCTCTGACATTAGTGTTAACTTGAACCACCACAATTATATTTATTTAGGAGAATTGAAAACAAAAGAATTTAATCTTCATAAAATGGCACAGTTTAGAACTAAATAAGAACCCATATTTATATGATTAAAATAACAATCAGAAATAAAGTTAAAGTCCTTAAAAGATAAAACTTAAAGCAATGCAACATTAATTGAAATAAAACTCTAAGAGATAATCCTAATTGATAATCTTAAAGATAATTCTAATAATAAGATAAAATTTAAGAGATAATTCAAACAATAATTTTGAATTTATATTTTCCATCCTCATTTTTTTTCTCTTTTTCTCTTTTTTTTTTTCCTTAATTTTAGCTTGTCTACACATAAAAGCATTTTGCCATGCAATTGAGTTAAAGTGCTTTCTTGCTTTGTTTATATAAATCTTCGATTTTTGTTTTTGGTTAAGGAATAACTTGACTTTGCATATATATATATATATATATATATTTTCTAGTTTAATTTGTATGTTCACCATATCTAAATGCATTTAGCAAGTAATAGTAGTGGTCAATTTTGTTTGCTGCTATTTATGAACTCCCCCTATTTAATGGCAAGGTTATGTATGTTTGTGTGCACACTATGTTTCAGGTTACATGTCATGTAAGTGATTATGTAAGGTGCTCTTAGCCTGTATGATTCAATCTTTGCACTTGAAAATCAAGTTATGCTTAGCATGTTACATATTTGGTTGAAGATATTTGTCTGATATGCCATTTCTTGAATTGAAATAAGTTTAATTCCTATTAACATGCGATGTACTGAGAGTGAGAACGCACAATTTTGACTAGTCTATGTTTACAAAGGCCCAATGTTTGCATCTCCTTTTATTAGTTAAATTTGCATTTCCTTTTATGTTACATCTTCAAAACAATACCCTTTTTTTTTCATTATTATGTTAATATGAGTTGTTAAGCAACCAAAAATGAGCATAGGATTTTCTATTCTCTTCTAGTTAATGGATTAAGGAAACAATCAATAAGATTGTTAACAATATAACTTTTTCTTTTTAAAAAAATAAAAAAATTGTTCCTTATTCTTCCTTGGGTTTTTTTCCCCTCATTATCTATTTTAATTATTCTTTTTAGCTGTTTAATTAGATTCTAAGAACAAAGAAAACCAAATAATGGAAAATAAAGACTCATAGTAGATCTTGATTCCCTGTATCTTATATCAGTTTAGGCTCTTTCTTTTAACTCTACAAATTGTTTTGTCTTAGCAATATGACTGAGTTATGGCGATTTAAGTTTCAAATGGCCAAGGCCTCTAAATTTCAATTATAATTATTAAACATGGATTCCATGTCAATTTTTGTTGTTCATAAATCATTTGCATGCTAGCTGTTTGATTTGGGTTATATTTAGTTATAACTTTTATAGTGAGATAATAAATTGGCTTTGGATTTTAGTTAGCTAGTTTGGAAGCGAGGTTGTTTAATCCTTGTAAGAGTTTTAGATTTATTTCTTTACACATATTTGCTATTACCTAGCCTTCTACTTTTTGGTGTGAGGCATTTAGTTATCTTTTGTCTTAGCTTTAAATCATTTTAACACACCACAATTATCTAATTTAAGGGTTCTATTAACTTATCTAGTAACTTTTGTTTCTCAATTTATGTGTTAATGCTATCTTATGTCATGGTATTCTAATTTTAGAGTTATGGAATTTATGCTCAAGCTTCTGTGCTTGGAGCTTTGAATTATAAGTGTTGTCTATACTTAGTTGGTTTTCTCACTTTTTGTCGTTTCAGTTTGATTGATGGATTTGATATCCCAATTTGATAGTTGAAAGCACGATTCAATTTAATGTAGTGTATGCGTTACATTGTCATCTATTGCAATATTAGATGTTATTACGTATGAAGTTGTTTTGATTCAGTACCATTGTAACACCCCCAAAATTAATACCTAAATTAATTGTAGAATAAATAATTATCTTATGAGTTAAATAGGATTAAAATTTAATTACATATTATTCCATGTATAGGAATAGTACATGCATGTATAAAATATGT
The DNA here is from genome assembly GCA_029379385.1 of Quillaja saponaria. NCBI lineage: Eukaryota > Viridiplantae > Streptophyta > Magnoliopsida > Fabales > Quillajaceae > Quillaja > Quillaja saponaria. The sequence goes on along the minus strand of CM055615.1, from coordinate 4,996,300 downwards.
ATAAAAAAAGTATAGGATACATATTAGTATAAGAATAGTATATATATATATATAAATACATAGAAATACATGTACGTATATATGTATACATACATGTATATATATATATATAAACATGGACAAGTGTAGGCGTTAGAACAAAGATGGAAAAATGTTACTTGATGGTGTTTAAAGAAGAAGAGAAAATGATAATATATAAGTTTCTTGGTAGAAAAGGAAATGTGATAAATTAGGTATAAGAAGGAGATTAAGTGTGGAAATTTGTAATAAATGAAGGGGGTCCAGGTGTAAGGAGGCAATTTGCAATTAATAAAGGGACATAGGTGTAAGAAGCAGAATAAGTATGGCAACTTGTAATTAATGAAGGGACTTAATTGTAAGAAGGAGGAAAAAAGGTAGAAAAGTTGTAATAATTAGAGGAGCATGTGGAAGGAAGTTAGGAAATGCGGTGGTAAGTAATAATTAACATAAAAAGATAACTAGACAAGTGGAAGGCAAGGAAAACACTAGGTGTTCATGAAATAATTAAGAAGGGCATGCACAGAGAATTAAGGAAACAAGGTGTCCACGAAATAATTAAGTAGGACATGAGTAGAAAATTAAGAAAACAAGGTCCATGAAATGATTATGGTGAATATATATAGAGATTTAAGGAAGCAAGGTGCACATTAAATGATTAACAAGACATGTGTAGAGATTTAAGGTAACTAGGTGACTTACTAATAATTAAAGAATCTAAACTAGGGAATAAGAGGAAGACAAGTGTTAGGAATAAAGAACACATGTTAATTTAGAGAATAACAAGTAGGTGGTTGTAATTTTAGAGAACTAAAAGGGTAAAATATGAAACAAAACTTTCTCCTAAATCCTAAACCTTGGCCATGCACTATAAATAGGAGGGGGTGGTGACCAAAAATGCATAGGTAAGGAAAGTGTGCACTAAAGTGAGAGAAAGTAAGAGAAAAAGTGAGAAAATAGAGAAAGTGAGAAAAAGTAAGAAAACAAAGAAAGTGAGAGAAGTAGTGAGAAATAAAAGAAAAAGGCAGATCGTGAGCTAGGAAGAAGAATGAGAAAATCGAGAGGAAAAAGAAAGGAGGAGTGGGGAAAAGAAAGAAAGAAAAACAAAAAGTTAAGGGTATTAGGCAAGTGTTCATGCATTCCTTTGTTTTATCTTTGCTTTGAAAGCTACTTCTTTGTTACTCTTATATTCTTCAAGCTACTCTTACATCCTTCATGTATATGAAATGACATGTTTTATGAGAAAATGAGTTATGTGTAACCATAGTGAAAATGAAAGGCGTGGAATTTGCATGGTTTTAGCACATGTAGTCTATCTTGACATTATGTTGCTCAAACTATAGAATGAATTCTATCTAAAGATGGTACAGTAAAATGCCGAAAGTCTTGCAAGGTGATGTCTCTTGAGATGGCACTGAGATGTGCCGTAAGTCTTGAAAGATGATGTCTCATGAGATGGTACAATAATATGCCGTAATTCTAGAGACGATGTCTCTTGGGATGGATCCATATCTAGAAGAGGTGGTACAATGATGTGCCGAAAGTTTCACAGGGAGATGTCTTATGAGATGGCACTGAGATGTGCTATAAATCTTGTAAGGCGATGTCTTATGAGATGGTACAATAATGTGTCGTAAGTCTAGAGACGATGCCTTGGTTTACATATTGGCAAGAAATGTCTACAATGGAAAACAAGGAAAATGAATCCCTTTTAAGAAACTTAAAGGAAATAAGGAAAAATACTAATTTGCATTGCATATTCCTATATTTCTAAAACTGCCATCAAGAATCCTTCGTTATCATGTATGAATGCTTGTTATGGTTCTACTCACTTTTATTCATCTTGATGTGCAGATTAATTAGTACCATGAATGTGTATTGTTTTCCTTGAAGAAAGGCATGGTCTATGTAATGGGAGAAGATGGCAAGTGGATCTTGTTTAGAAAACATAATATATATATATATATATATAGAAATATTTGTGTTGAAGTGTGATTATGTAGTACGGTGTTGTTTGTATAATGTTGTAGTTGTGGTCTTAACAAATTTACTTAGAAATTATAGTAATTGACTCTTATATAAATAAAGTAAATCTTAATGTAGTACGGCGTTGTTTTATTAGGTAAATTTTGGTTAATAAATAGAGTAACATAGATTTAAAGTTAATTAGAAGAAAAGATAAAATTTAGAAGGAGGAATACATGATTTCTAATCATGGCCTGATTATTGGAACAAAGAGAGAAATGGTTATGTAAAGACCATTATTGTATAATTTGGTAACTAGAGTTTTGCCTTAGACTTAGTGTCTTAGGAGGAAACTTGTCAGTATGTCATCTTTGGTCAAAACCATACATGTATATAAGTAGGTAAGTAAATGGATGTACTATGACTTTGTAACCTTTGTGTTCAATTTGGCTAGGCAATTTCTTAAAAGAAAGAAAGAGTCAACTATTTAAAGGACAAATGAAACAAATGGTAGAATATCAATTAGGATGAATTGTATAAAGAATATAGGACTAATGGGTCAAGTAGTAATTCGTGTAAAGAGAAATAAGAAGAAGGTCCAAAGAAAATTATACAAGTATCACCATAGAAAGAAAATAAAGATGTAGAAAATACAAGTATTACTAATTAAATTGGCTTAGGAGTTTGATTACTGATTAAATTGGCTTAGTAGTTATTAAGTAGAATAAGTATAAAAGGAAGATTTTAGTCTCTTGGATAATTAAGGAGAAATTACAAATTAATTTATACATTAAGATATTAATTAACTTAAATATAGGATTAGAAAAGTAGGGTTTCACAACCATTAATTTAAATATTTCTTTTTAAGCTAGATCTATCTATTATACGTGAATGTTATTTTAGATAGATATTTGATCGACTTGCTTTTAATTAGTAGGCCCAACTTTTATGTTAAAGCATGATTCAATTCAATGTAGTGTATGTCAACTTTTATGCAGTTAGTTGTTTATTATCATTATTATTTTTTTTTTGGCTTTAGATATACCATATGCGCATTCAATTAAAGAAAACCATTAGATTCCCGTTTAAGGATAATTACAAATTAGTTGAATACATTTTGATGATGATCTTAGAATTGTACAAATTAGTGAACAATTTAGGAAAGTAATACTTCATTTGCCATAGTAGTATGCCAAATTCTTCATTCACTTGGTTGATAATTCGATGACATTTCTCCATATTCTCCGAGTGCATACTTAGACATTGTCAATGTTGTGTACTTTGGAGACCATAAGAAAAGGGTGCCAGTTTTTCACCAAGTTGTGCTGAATGGATTAGACTACTCACTAGAATGAATATGTTGTTTTTTGAATGGGATCTTAGGATGGAGTTAACTATGTTAAATAGTATGCATGTGATATTCACAATGATAGAACTCAAATGGTTTTGCCTTTAATACAAAATTAAACAATGTTGATTGATCAGAGTTAGATGGAAAAACGGGTGATGAACAATGCTCTTACATTTAAATTCATGGATGGTGTTGAAGTATTCCTTGATTTTATTATCCTTGCAAGGTTTATGATAACAATAAATTTCTAAATAAAGATGAAGTCTCTAAACATTTTTATAAGAATGGTTTTATTAGAGCTTACAAAAGATGAACTCATCAAGGAGAAGCTTACACTGAAGTTGATTTTTGAGGTTCATGTGTTGTTGGGGAATATAGTTTAGAGATACTAATAGGATGACCGAGATGATAATGGATGCTAACGCTCCCAATTCAATTGAGAGCCTGAAGATCCGAATCCTAAGGATGCAAAATTCTATGAAATGTTGGCATCAACTGATAAGCCAGTCTGGGAATGGTGAAAGAGCAAAATGATTTTATCGGCTATGACACAAATCTTGAATTGTAAATCATAGAATAATATAATTGAGTGTTATTTTAATAAGTTGATGTCAATAATCAAGAGTTCATTGCCGGATACCAAGAAGTTACCATCCAATTTTTACTTGTCAAAGAAGATGGTGAAGGAGTTAGGACTGGATATGACAAAATTGATGTTTACTAAATCAATGTCAACTATACTATGAAGAAATAAAGGTTAAGACAGAGTATGAACACTGTGGTTGTTCTTGTTTCAAACCCTGTATTAACATGCAACATAAGATCTTATGTCATCTTCCAATCACCAATAAGCTTGAGAGACTTTATATATCTGATGCCACTGCACCTCTTATGAGATGGTACAAGGAGGATAAATGTAAAAGGTATACGTGATAATACACCATTTTAAAGGTGAGGCGAGGAAACACTTTGATGATACTTATCCTAAAAGGAAAAATGAAGCTCAAAATGTCAAACTTAGTGTATCAACAGTGGGTTCAATTCTTTTGGTAATTTTGGATCCTAATATTCTCGTTGGCTAGGGATTGTCATTCTTTATTATCTACCACTAGGCATGTGCATCAGATAACATTGCTTATTCCTGGTCCGTAACACCCACGAAAGAATTTAGTGTGTATATGGCCGTTAATAGATGAGTTAAAGAAGTTATGGAATAACAAAGGGGTAACCAATGACGAAACACTAAAATTGAACTTTACCATGAGAGCTGTTGTAATGTGGACGATTTATGACTTCCTACCATATTTCATGGTTTTTTGCTGGAGTACTTATGGTAGAATGGTATGTCCTATTTGTATGGTAAAACAAAACTTTTATACTACATAATGGAGGAAAAAAATAATTGGCTTGATTGTCATGAACAATTATTATCCAAGAATCATATTTTCCGAAGACAACACAGCATTTTTAAAGAATCACTATTGAAAGAGAACCACATCCACCTAAGTTGTCCAATGAAGAAGTTTTGAGCTGAGTTATGACTTCTTATAAAAAAAACAATGGGTACTAATCATAACAATAAAATAGATATAAGACTTGTAGGAAAAAATGGTACCTTATTTGGATCAACATGGTGCATTTATGCATGCATAGATATTTAGTCAAGTAAACTTTAAAAATCAGGGCTCCAGAAAGGGTTCAAAATAGTAATATAGACATTTGTTTGATGAGACGAGAGTACATGCACTTCCTTAGGGGAGAATAATATTTGTACGAACAAATAGTTTGTCATTGAGGTAAAGGGTGTAGTTTATGCTTCAATATGTGTTTAGAGTGGTAAACTTTGAAAAATCAGGGTTTGGGAGTCAAAATAATAAAATAGACATCCGTCTTACGAGCTGAGTGTACTAGCACATTTCTGAAGGCGAATAAGATATATAGGAACAAGCCTTTTGTCATTTGGGCCAACAAGATGCAGTTTATGCTTAAATACGTGTTTACCTTGGTAAATAGTGAAAAATAAGCCTTCAAGGGGTAAAATAGTAAAATAAACATTTGTTTGATGACTGGGAGTATCAACATGTTTGTGGTGACAAATAAGACTTGTAAGAACAAATAGTTTCTTGTTTTGACCAACGGGGTTCATTTTATGGATGTTTGAGTGTTTATCAAGTAAACTCTAAAAATTAAGGCTTTAGGCCAAGGTAAAATAGTAAAACATACATCTATTTGACGGCCCAAGAGTACCGGTGTAGGGGTAAGTAAGACATGTAAGAACAAACGGTTTGTCGTTTGGGTAAACGGGGTGTATTTTTTGCTTAAATATGTGTTTAGAGAGGTAAACTTTGAAAAACGGAGATTTAGGTAGGGCAAAAAAGTATAATAAACATATGTTTCATGAGACAAGAGTATTGGTACATCTGTGAATGTGAATAAGACTTATAGGAACAAATTGTTTGTTGTTTGGGTCAATAGGGTGCGTATTATGATTAAAGATGTGTTTAGAGTTGTAAAATATGAAAAATAAGGCTTGAGGAGGAGGCAAAGCAATAAAATAGACATTTGCTTGATGAGCTGGGTGTATTGGCAGTCCGCAGTGGTTAATAAGACTTGTTGGAATAAAAGATTCCTCGTTTAGACCAATGAGGTGCATTTTATGCATGTTTAGGTGTTTAGTCATGTATATTTTAAAATTTGAGTTTGGGAGGCAAAAATATCAAATCGACTTTTGTTTGGTGAGCCAGATTACCCAAATGTCTTTAGATACAACTAGTTTTTCATATAGACTTGTAGGAACAACTAGTTTTTCATATAGACTAAGGGGGTGAATTTTATGCATGTTTATGTGTTAGTCACATAAACTTTGAAAAACAGAGCTGAGGATAGGGGCAAAAATATCAAATAGACTTCCATTTGGCGAGTCAAAAGAACATGCATGTCCGTGATGACAAATAAGAGTTGTAGGAACAAAGAGTTCCTCATTTGGACTAACAGAGTGAATTTTATGCTTGTTTATATGTTTAGTCATGTAAATTTTAAAAAATAGGGCTCGAAAGGCAAAACTGTCAAATAGAATTTGGTTTAGTGAGATGGGAGTATCGGCATGTCCGCTATGATAAATAAGACTTCTAGGAATAAACTATTTCTCATTTGGAACAATGGGGGTAAATTTTATGCATGTTTATCAATTCTTGGCTTAGTAAACTCTCAAAGTAAATTAACAATATTGAATTATTATCAAGGCTTACAGGGCAATGATTAATCATCGACTACTTCATATCCTCGTTATGAGCAAGTACCGGAGGAGGAGTATTAGGATGACAATGATTCTCACTCAGGAATGGTTGAGTAGTTTGTATTTTATTCTTTCATTGACTGAATTAATTTTTTTTAAGTACAAGTTAAATTATATTAATTACTAATTATGTAGAGATATTCTGAATAATTTATGCGATGAGTGCATCTCTTTTAATATATTATCTAATAGGTTTACCAAAAATGAAAAGCAACAACAAAAAAACTCCATAAAATCACAAAACTATTAGCGTCAATACCTTGGACCATTAGAGATAGGAGATGATGTTGTCACTGATAAGTTCTCTTAAATATTAGAGACAACTTGTCTAAGACAAATCTATCTCTGGCCAGTATGAACTATCTGTGACAGAGAAAATGAAGTCGTTGGTAATTTTTTTTAACTAATAACTTATGTACATAGACAACTTATCAGAGACAAGGGTGACTGTCTCTAATAGTTATGAGCAACAACATACCTGACGCTAAGTGCCCTCCAAACAATTTGAGATAAGTGTCAGTGACATAGACACCTTCACTCTTTTTTGTCTCTGATGACTATCAGGTATAGCCTGTCACTGATAATAGCCATTACCGACAATGGCAAAAATCACAGGCTTTTAGAGACATGGTCATGCCACTGATAGTCATCAGCGACGGGTTCTACATTATCAGCGATTGTGATCCAATGTCGCTAATAGTACTTTTTCTCGTAGTGATAGATGATCCACGAATGGTGTTTAAGCTGACTAAAGAAGCTTTAACTGACTTGAAAACACTGTCATAAAATATTTGATTTGATTGATTGTATTCTCCGAAAGAGTTCAGCTATCTGAAAATGCTATCGTATAAGCATGAGAGAGCATCTTCAGCTGATCAATAAGTGTTTGATTCACATTATTTATTTATTTATTAAATAATTAATACTTTATATTTTAATACAATTAAATATTATAATGAAAGAAATATTTTGTATTATAAAATTAATTTATGATTTCAACGAGGTATTGTAAGCTCATTCATCCTCAAATATTAAGATTTTAGATTTGAGTTACCATAACATATCTGATCTTTTGTCTTATAAAATTTTTCTTTTAAACCTATTCAAAATTTTAGAACAAAGCTTTGTATATCAATTATTGGTGGTTTGTTTTTTTAGTCCAAAACAAAGAAATCTGCCGAGAGTCTCATATATCATAGGTCATTAGGTTTCTTCGATGTTGGAGAAGACAATTTGCATTATTGATTACTGTATCACTTTAAAATCATTGATCGTGTGAGAACCACGTTTTAATTACTCAAGTTCTTATACATTTTGCTATGATTGCTAGAGTGAGAACTACGTTTTAATTATTCAAGTTCTTAATATTTTGCTATGATTGGTGGTAGGGGTGTTGATTGCCCCACTCAACCCAATTAATCAAATTAATATGATAGGTAATAGGTTTGGTATGGAAATTTTGTTATATGAATTGGATTGATTGGATCTCCATTAACACTTTTATTAGATTGGTTCAAAACTTTAGAGATTAATGAACTGACTTAATCAAATTCAATCTAATATTTATTATATTTAACTTTAATATATCTATATATATATTAATTCCGTGCACACATATTTTATATACTAGCCACATGCATGTGTTTACACGCATGCTAAATATATTTTTTTCAAAAGAATAAAGTTGTCTTTTTTTTTTTTTTTTGGCTCTATTTAAATAAAAAAAGGAGTTAGTGCGTGAGTGAAATTGTGAATGTGAGTAGTTATTAAGAGATAAAATATGAAGAAGTTGTAATTGTTATGCTAGTGGATTGAGTAATGGATAGTTATTAAGAAAGAAAAATTAATTTTTTAATTATTTTTAGTTAATTTAATTTAGTATAAAATTAATTAATTTTATAATATTCTAAAGTAGGAGACCATGACGGTCTTCTGCTTTTAATAATAGTATAGATATAAATATATATATATATATTATTCTTTTAAATGAATTTAATTTTTAAATAATTTTTTTCTAGATAGGAGAGTGGGGAGATTAATATTTTTTTGTGTGTTGCAAGGAGGAGGTGGGGTATTCTTTTAATTATAGTTATTAAGTGATTGGATGAAATTTACTTACTGAATTTATTTTTTAAATAATTTAAATATGTGTATATTATATAGTAGAAGACGCTTCTCTCATTTTTATCTATCTATACTATTACAAAAACTAGAACTATTTAATATACAAATATTTAAATTATTTAAAAAATAACTTGAGTTAATAAAATCCATCCAATCACTTAATACCTAGTAATCTTTCCACTCTCCTACTCTCATGCTCTCTCCCACCCTCCCACTCTCCTATTCTCTCCCACCCTTCACTCTACTACTCTCTCCTACCCTCTCACTCTCCTACTCTCTCCAACCCTTAATATATAAATATTTTTTTTATCAAATTAAAATGAGATAAAATATATACGAACATGCACGTAATTGCATGTAGGCAACTAGCAATAGTATATATATATATATATATATATATATATATATATATATATATATATATTCCTAAAAGTAAAACTTTTCTTAAATCTACCACTCATGAGTACATAATAACTCTCAGCTCATGATAAATTAGTATCTATGCTGACCTGCGCAATAACTAGTCAGCACTAAGTATTTAGTATCAATAAATTAGTAAGCCAAGTCAAATTTGACATTCGATTTTTATCAGCAAAACTCCTAGGCATGAAAGGGTAAAAAAACTTGAAATTATTTAAATTAGGTTAATTGAATGATTGAGACTCAGTATTTCTTAACTTTTAAGTATCATAGATTGGATTGGACTGGTTCCAATTAAAGCCACGTATGGGTTGGTTTCGATTTTAATTTTTTTTGGAACCAATTAATTGGATTGCTTCGGGGCTGACTCTTAAACCAATCCAGTTCGGACAATATACTACTTGCTAGTAGCCCAAAAAAAAAACCTTTTTTTCTTAATTAACGATCTGAATATCAAAAAACATATTTTAATTAATCAAATTATTAACTTTTTGTCAAATTTTTATTGTTTTGTTAAGATATAAAATGCAAAATAATAAATAAAATATATATGTATGCTGAATCTGAAAATATTAAGAAAGACATATTTTCACATGAAAATAAAACATCTTTTTGGGAGGATGAAAATATTCACTTTTGGGGTACAATTATATACCGATGTAGATTAGATTTTTCTACCATAAATATAAATATATATATATATTTTTTTTTTTTCTTTTTAATTTTTTTATCAATATTAATGTGATAATTCCCACACATAGTAGTGATATCAAGGGGCTTAACATTATATATAAATGAGTTACTTTTCCTAATGCTAATTGATTGATTTAAAAATTAAGGTTACAACAATTGAAATTGTATATTTTGAAATTCACCATTAGATTAGGAATCATTCTCATGTCATGCTAATCAAATTTTACATCAATTACAGGGTAGTTATAATCACATTAATTGATACCACTTGCAATGCATATTTTGAAATTTTAAAATATAGAAAATTTAACCTACTAGATAATATAGTTGATGACATTCAACTTTTGATGTGTATGATCAAGATCTTTTATTCTAACAGTTAAAATCATTAAAAACATATATATATATATATAACATAAATTTTTTATTTTCAATAATTCATTTATGAGTTTTTCTTATTATATAGTTATCTTTAATTTTTATTTTGCATCAAATAAACTTGTACTTAAAAAAAAAAAAATTCTAATTTTTATCTATTTTAATATCAATAATATTATAATTACTTTAAGGCTATTGATTTCTTTTTTGCTAATTGTTCTCAATATTAATAAATCTATAATTTTTCAATAATTATATATAATAATTCAGATTGAATTTATAATTTGTTTTAAACATAAGTAATTAATAATCTTAATTTTCTTAATTCTTCTAAAATTTATGAATTAAAATTTTAAAAAATTACTATAAACTAAAAGAAATATTAAGAGTATAAATTTTATTATTATAATATTGGTTTTTTAACTTTTAGTTCATGAACATTTATATATATTTTTTGATAATTATATGTCATTAGCAGTTAATACTACATTTCTCTTCTTCTTTTTTTTCTTTTTTTGTTTTAATAAATTCCTAATAATTATACAATTTTTTGAGTATGAAGGGTTGCATTTGGTTTGCTACAAGTGTGGGTTACATCGTCATTCTTTTGAGATCTGTTCAAAGGTTGATAAACCTCCATATGAAGGGCAGGAAGCCATGACAAAGGCAACAATTTGATGAATGAGGTGGACCTTCACTGGTTGATGAAGAAGGGGCAAGTTTTGCCATGATAGATCCCTATGGGGAATGAATGCTGGTTCGAAAAGGCCAAAAATTTGCTAGGGCAAGGGGTGGTATAGTAATTCATGAAGATGATAGGGGTAAGGATGGTAGTGGGAGGACAAGGAATAATGCAAATCAACACCATAATCATGGGACTGGGGCTTTTAGTTCTCCATTTTGGTATTCTTCAAGTTGCTGATTTGGAGGAAAATATTAATCATTCCCAGGAGTCAATCATAGTGGACAATGAGAGTAATATGGAGAAGGTTAATGCTAATAAAGGAAACATAAGAAAGGGGCAGACTCAAGTCATAATTGAGATAATCTTGCTATATGATCTCGGTTGATGAAATGGTTACAACTACAAAACTAGATGTGGATAGATCTAACTTGACCAAGGCCCAGTTAGACACGGCTTAGCAAGCCTATAAAGTCCAAATTGATTGGAGTGAGAAACATATGAGGCATGCAGATGGAGCCTGGGATGCCCAATCATAGAGAATTATGGTCACACATGTAAGCTCTACTTTTCCTTCCTAAACCTCGACTAGGCCTTCGAAAAGTCTTCACTATGATTCTCGAGATAGAAAAAATTATGGAAAGCACCCTCCCAAGCACCTTGATAAGGGGGGTTTAGCCATGTAGACCAAAATATGGAATAAGACCATTAAACTTCTTACTGCCATAAAGATGGAAGAAGCAATTGATGTTATGGTTTGGGATGAAGGTGCAGTTGACAGAATGCTTGGTGATGCTAGGCATTAGCTGATTGGGTGGTTTCTTTATGTATATAATTTTATCATGGAATTGATGTTATGGATTTGGATCCTATGGAACTTTGGAGCTAGGGATCTATAAGTCTGTAAGCCCACTTCTTAATTTGTACATTGTTCAACTCAGGATGGTGGACGGGGAAATTGGCTTTTTATCGCGGATTTATGCTAATCCACTAGAAGATATTATGAGGGATTGCTGAAGGGATGTTTAGCAACTTTCTTAAGGAATTCACGAGTAGTAGTGCATTATAGGTAATTTTAATGAGATCACTCATCCCAGTGAGAAGAGAGGAGTGGTATCGATGAACATTGGGAAGTGTAATCAATTTGCCAGTAGGATTGAAGATTGCAACCTACTAGATTTAGGTTCTAAAGGAGGGAGATTTACATGGAAGAGTGCCAAGAGTAGTGGTTATAACCTTGTCTTTAAGCAGTTGGATAGAGCATTTGCTAACTCTAACAGGATTTCTCTTTGTAATTCTACTATCATTCATTATCTTCCCCGAATTAAGTATGATCACAATCTTCTTCTTGTGTCAACGGATGGGTTGAGTAAGCTGGGGGTGGCCAGGCCTTTTCGTTTTGAAGCTATGTAGTTAACTCATCAAGAGTTCCTAACTTCATGCATAAGTAATAGGGCTGTGGAAAGCCTATGACTTGTATGCTTGAGAGGTTAGCTTAACCTTTACAAAACTGAAACTTTTATACATTTGGAAATTTAGCAATAAGGAAAAGACGTATGTTACTGAGGTTGCAAGGCATTCAAATGACTCTTGACCGTTTTGCTAGCAGTTCTTTATCTTGTTTGGAAGTTGAAGTTCACAATGAGCTGTTGTCCATTCTGCAATAGGAGGAGATAACTTAGTACTAGAAATCTAGAAGTAAGTGGACTTTGTATGGTAATCATAATACTAACTTTTTTCACACAACTGCTACCAACCATTAGAGGTGCTATAACGTTTTGGTTCTTTAATACAATAATGGTCAAAGGGTGGAAAACCAAGATGCTTTAAAAGCTCGTGTCAAAGATTTTTATTGATCTTTACTCAAGGAAGAGCTTGCTACCCGTCCAACTTTTCATACGAGTCATACTTTTCCTAGAATCTCGGATGAAGATCATGAATGTGAAAGTGAGTGATATGGAGATTAAGCGAGCATTGTTTGGCTTGCACCCTTATAAGGCTCAAGGTTCGGATGGTTTTCAAGCAGTCTTTTTTCAGTCCCAATGGCATATTGTGGGTAACACTATCTGTCAATTTGTCAAGGATTGTTTTTTAAACCCCTAGCTTCTTCAAAATGTTAATAAAACCTTTATCACCATTATTCCGAAGGTTGATAATCCTATCACCATGTCATACTGTCGACCTATTAGGCTCTATAATGTCGCCTATAAGTTGCTTATGAAGATTTTGGTTAATAGAATGAAAAGTTTCATGTCCCAATTAGTTTCTCGTAACCAAGTCAATTTTGTGCTACATAGAAGAATTCAAGTGAACATCATTATCACCCGAGAGCTTCTCCATTCAATCTAAATCATGAAGGGTAAGACCCAGCTTAGGGTTATTAAAGTGGATCTTGAGGAGGCCTATGACCAGTTAAATTGGAATTTTATTAAAGACATATTGAAGGAAATAGGCATTGGGAATGAGATGCTTGAGGTAATTATGAGCTACATAACTTCACTTACCTTCCAAGTTTAATGGAATGGGAGTGCTACGGAGAATATCCACCCTTCTAGAGGCATAAGACAAGGAGGCCCTCTCTTTCCTTACATTTTTGTGCTTTGTATGGAAAGATTGAGCCATCTCATTACTGATAAGGTCCAAGTGGGAGTTTGGAAGCCCATGAAGGTGGGTTCGAATGGCCTAAAGTTTCCCACCTTAAGTTCACCGATGATCTCCTTTTGTTTCTGAAGCTACCACGGAGCAAGCTAGGGTGGTTCAAGAAGTGTTGATGGAGTTTGGTGAGGCCTTTGGACAAAATATGAATATTAATAAAATGAGATTTTACTGCAGCAAACGGGTGAAAGGTTTAATATATTGCAAGTAGTACAGGTTTTAAGTCCACTGATGATCTAGGCAAATATCTTAGGGTTCTGTTATTTCATGGTCAAACAACACTTAGACACTTTCATTATATTGTGGACAAAGTAAAGTGTAGGTTGGCCAATTGGAAGGTCAATTGCTTATCGATGACAAGTCAAGTAACCCTAGTCCAATTGATTTTGCTGGATTTCCCTGTCTATATGCAGTCGACTTCCCTGCCTGTTTCGGTGTGTGAAGAGCTCATGAAAACTAGTCATAAGTTTCTTGGAAGCGGGAAGGGGGGAGGAGGGAAGTCGAGAATCAAAGGAAGTTGCATTTTGATCGCTGGGACGTTATTAATAGAAGCAAATGCATGGGTATCTAAGTGTTGAAGGATCTTGGGCTTTTTAACCAAGCCATCCTAATGAAATTAGGCTAGGGTATTTTAATGAATGACGATAGTTTCTGGACTAAGCTGATTTGTACCAAATACAATGGTACAAATAATGTTCTTCAGCCTCAAGAGCTGTGGACTTGATGCTCTAGAAGGCGTTGTGTAAGGTTTGGCCGAATCTCTTGCATAGGGTACGGTGGGTTGTCAATAATGGTGCACAACTCATTTTTGGGTTGATAAGTGGGTTCCTGACACAGGCCCTCACTCGGTTTGGCTAATAGAAGGCTGGATAGCATGAAAGTTAGGGATCACATTGATATGAATAGGGACTTGGGTCAAACCAAGCTACTCTCAATTTTGCCTCAAGAGGTGTGTGAGAAGATATAAACTTATAATAATTATTTTACTTTAAAGGCATTATATAATGTGAATTTTTAATCTTTAAAGAAACATTTATTACATACATTTTAGTTTTAATTTTGAATATGCATATATCTTTTCTATTTAAGCAAAAAAAATAAAATTAGCATCAATACTAATTTCTCCCTTGATTTAAATATATATTTGCTTTCACAATTGACCAGTCATAATAAACAATGAAGAAATCATTTAAAAAATTAGTTATTATTATAATTTTTGATAATTTCTTTCTTAAATTTAAGGGTTATTTTATTTATTTATTTATTTAATTATTTTTTTGTAAATGGAGACAATTTAAATTAGGCTTATTCATGTACATTTAAGGTATATTACTCTTTTTTGTAAAGTATAGAGAGTAAGAGAAAATAAGATTTTCTTTATTTTTTTTAGGGATACTAAACAAAACTTTGAAGATGAGAAAGATTTGAGAGAAACATAAAAAACTCTTTGTAATAAAATGGGAGAGAAAATATAATAGAAATTAAATTGAAAAGATAGAAACTTATATTTTACTTAGTTATCTTACTAGAGATGTAAGAGAATTAGTGGATGATGTAGTAATGTATAATATAATTTAAGATATATGAGAGAGAATTAATGAATGATGTGAGAAGATTATGTGTTAAAATATTAGATATATTATATTGATGATATGTCAACATCATATTCTCTTAATCTTTAAGTATAATTATATTATATCTTATAGATATATTATAGAAGATAGCTGTAAAAAAACATCTATATATATATATATACTAAAATACATACACATGCTTACACATATGCCAAATTTTATTTTTATTAATAAGTATAAAGAGGTAATATATATTTTTTCCATATTTAAAAAGATAAAATATAAGGCAGTATACAAGAGTGTGAGTGGGGTATGTAGTTATTAAGAAGTCATATTTTTTTAATTAATAAAAAATATTTAATTTATTGAGTAGGCAGGATAACGAGAGATTATTAAGATAGAGAAAGTAAGTTATATATATAATTATTTAATTTATACTTATTCTACAGTAGAAGACCATATGATTTTGTTTTTTTAGTAGTATAGATAGGCTATCTTAAAATTTTAAGATTTAACTATAATTAAAATTTAAATACTAAATTTTTCTTGAGACAAAAATACTAATTATTAAAAGGGAATCTTAACATATACACCAATTTGTGTGTAAGTTATAAGTTCTAGTTGAACAAAAATCTCAATTACTATAATTAAAAATTATTTAATTATGAAGGCATTGTAGTAAGTTCTAAAGGAAATTATAATCCTCAATTTCCAATGTTTTTCATCTTGTTTTACGCACCCAACTCCATTTACTTTTTCACTTATTTCTTCTTCTCTGTTCTTCTTGTTTATGCTCAAGCAATCCAAAAGCCAAGAAACAAAGTACAGTGAAATGAGATCCCCAAAAAATTCTCAGTTACTGAAAATTAATTAACTAAAAATGATTTGCATGGATTCCTCATCATTTTGGAGTTGGATAGATTTTCTTTGTCCTATGTCTAACGTTTGAGAATTTTTATTTTTGCTAGTTGAAAGTCCGATTCTAATGTTGAAATCTGCACAAATAACAAAATCAGTCAAGAAAAGAAATTGAAAGAGTGAGAGATTTTGACAACAAATTGGGAATAAAAATGGTTCCACTGTAGCAGGGGAAGAAGAAAGAAGATGACGCAAGGAGGAAACAGTGGAAGTGCGTAAAACAAGATGAAATACATTGAGAATTGGGGATTATAATTTTCTTTTGAACTTACTACAATGCCCTTGTCATTAAATAATTTTTAATTAAAGCAATTGGGATTTTTGTACAGAGGGCACTGATAAATTACACTCAATGGTGTATGTTAGAATTTCTCGTTATTAAAATACTAAATAATTAATTTTATTTTAAATAAATCCTAAAGTATTTATTTATTGGTCAGGATTCGATTTGGGCCTTTTGGTGTTAGAGATACGGTGAGCCTGATCGTGTGTGGTCACAATTAAGGAATCAAAAGATAGAAAAATAGACTACACGACAATGTACCAAAGAAAAATAGACTAAATGACAAAAAAGGAAAAAAAATGGGTGGTGGATGAATGAATGAATGAATAGATAAATAGACTAATAGGAATTGATGGCTCAATTAGACTTTCCAATTTTTTTCAGAAATTTATTGTGAGAGTAATAATTATTATTATTTGAAAAATTATTTCACATAATCAAATAGTAAAATTTTATTTTATTTTTTTATTAAAATTAAAGGATCCAAATCAGATAAGTAGAGAGGGATATAAATCAACTAACAATTTTTTCTTGATACATGATCACAAAAAAAATATAATTTTCTCCTTCCTAACTAGTTTGTGATTTAAGACTGAATTGAATGTAGATATATAATCATGAAAAAAATACAATTTGTTCGATTTCACCAAGAAAAATCATAAGAATGAAAAACGAGAGCCATGAATCAATAATGTAGACATCTAATTAGCAGGCACAACAGTATACAAACATGCATCACGTTTTTGGTTGTTCTAGAAGTAAGTTTCTATAAATTTAGATGAAAAATCTCAAGTAACTCAAGCAAACTAGTACTCCATTTTCCAAACCCCGAAATGAATTTCACTTTCTCCCAATTTAGTGCAAATAATTACATGGCTTATAGCTTTTGTGTGTGTCTACAATATCTTTTGTTCCAAAGTTGTATCAAAAACAAAGAAACTTAGAGTACTTCCCAAACCATCTGGTTCATTACCCTTAATAGGTCACCTCCATCTTCTAGGTGGGCGAGACCCAATTGCTCGAACCCTAGCAGCCATGGCCGATAAACACGGTCCAATCTTCTCCCTCACTCTTGGTTTAAATCAAACATTGGTGGTGAGTAGCTCCGAAATCGCCAAAGAATGCTTAACCACAAATGACAGAATTTTCGCGACACGGCCTAACATAGCCGCAGGAAGATACATAGGTTATGACAATGCCTTTTTTGCTCTTGCACCTTATGGACAATACTGGCGAGACATGAGAAAGTTGGCCACACTTCACCTTCTTTCGAATCACCGGCTTGAACTGCTTAAACACGTAAGAGACACTGAAATTTACTCGTTCATTAAAGATTTACATTCTTTGATTTACACAAAAAATTCGATTATGACGAGTCTAAATCAAATAGTGCCTATAAGTAAGTTGATTGAGCACATGACGTTCAATATAAGTACAAGGATGATAGCCGGGAAGCGATTTTCGGGTACCGTATGTGATGAAGAGGAGAGTGATGCTTGGCGTTTGAAGAACGCAATAAAAGCAGCAACATATCTTAGTGGGGTTTTTGTTATGGAAGATGCAATTCCATGGCTTGGATGGATTGATTTTCAAGGGCATGTGAGATCAATGAAGGAGACAGCTACAGAACTTGATTATGTGTTTGGTAAATGGCTGGATGAACATCTTAAGAAGAATAGAGCTGAGAATAATGGAAATAGTAATGGTGATCAATTATGTGATTTTATGGATGTCATGATCTCTAATCTTGCAGAATATAGTGCAATTTCTGGTCATACGCGTGACACGGTCATCAAGGCAACGTCACTGGTACGCTAATCTTTACTGTGCCATGTTATTTCTTGTTTGTCTACTTTAAACTTAGGTCCACAAGTTTTAATTTTTTAATTACGCGTACTGTTAAGAGCCTTACTTTTATGACATCAAATTAATTTTAATAGTAAAGCTATAATACGGTATAGAACAAGATTTTAGGCCCACTAGTAATGTTTTTTTAACAACACTCTATTCCAAGTTAGCAACAACTTGAATATGTGTCAAAATTTCTTGTTTCATGATAGGAGAGAGTGTCAATATAATAACTCTCACATTACTAATATAGTAAGATTTCACAAGGTATATAAGTAGATGATTCTCTATTCTTACTACCAATTGATTAATCTAAAGAGTGAGACTCTAACATGTACATATGCATCAAAATTGTTATCCAACTTTGTCTTAGGGAAGATGACATACCAATTGCAATAATGGCAATGACTTTGTCTAACTCCTAATATGTAAGTAATTTCCTTATGAACCCACAAATAACTTTTTTCTTTTTTAGTATGTTTGTTAATTAGTGTGGCAAAAGTTTCATAAATTGCAAGTAATTTCTTTACCACGCACTAGTATGTTTGTTAATTAGTATGGCAAGTTTCATAAATATGTCGGCTTACTCAAGGCCCTAAAAATAAACTACCATATGTTTTTGGATGCAGACTCTAGTCCTTACTGCCTCAGGGAGCACAGCTATAACCCTAACATGGGCACTCTCTTTACTCTTGAACAACCCAATCGTCCTTCAGAGAGCCCAAGAAGATCTTGACATTCATGTTGGCCAACATAAATGGGTGCAAGAATCTGACATTCAAAATCTAAAATACCTTCAAGCTATTATCAAAGAGACTCTTCGTTTATACCCACCAGCCCCTTTAACCGGAATCCGAGAGGCCATGGAAGATTGCTTTGTTGCCGGATACAACGTCCGGAAGGGCACTCGTTTACTTGTTAACATATGGAAGTTGCAACGAGACCCGAGCATTTGGCCAAACCCAAATGAATTTCAACCAGAAAGGTTCATGACAACTCATGAGGACATTGATTTTAGAGGTCCAAATTTGGAGTACATTCCATTTAGTTCAGGGAGAAGATCATGTCCAGGTATGACATTTGGGTTGCAAGTGGTGCACTTGACTCTGGCTAGGTTGATTCAAGGTTTTCATATAAAAACGAAGGATGGCGTTCTTGTGGATATGAGTGAAGGATTAGGAGTTGCTATGCCTAAGCTTAAACCACTTGAAGTTGTGCTCAAAGCTCGCCTTCCTTTGGAACTCTATCAAAGCCTGTGAAAATTCAGGTGGTTGAATCTAGATAATAATTAAATAAACTTTCATAACTTTTCAAGTTAATTTGTGTGATCTTTGCAGGTCTTTTAAATAAGGTTGGAAGGAAGGAGATCAATGTTATTAGACAACTCTTGTTAAAAAGTAAAATTTTCATTTTTTGTTAATTAGCTAGCTAGTGCCAAGTCCTTAAATTACCGCTACAAAGTAAATCTAAAATTGTATGAATTAATATTTGATTTACTATTAATAAATAATAAATTTTATATGTCACTAATTTTTCTTTAATTTCATTTTTTTTTTTTTTTTTGAAAATTTATTTTCTTATTGGTGAGAAAATGTCCTCTGAAAAAAAAAAAAAACAACAGCAGCAGGCTCCGGGAAAAACTAAGGCCACTAGTTGAATTAGATGGGGTTGAAGGAATGACATTACAATGAAAGAGGCGGGTGGTAATGCTACACAATAATTGGAGGAGAGAATGGGTGAAATTACTCATGAACGTGCACACAATATTTATTATTTGTTAATTTATAAGTCCAACTTTTTCAAAATTTGATAAATGATCCTTTGACATGATATTACAATATCTAAAATTAAATAACCAACCAGTTATTTCCACTCATTAATAACTTAGCATTGTTGATGGGACATATCATTTCTTATCATATGGTCATTTGAAATTGACTTGGATTTGTTTAATTTCGGTGATGCTCCAAGTCTTTCATGGTTATGCCTTATAAGTTTCCTGGGACACTCAAATTGATACAATTGGCCCACAAGGTTGACACAACCTTTTTTCTTTTGTGCAGTTGCGTGTTAATCTAGCATACTAAAAGCCACTCTGAACCCAGAAGCAATCTTGATCACTAGTTAAAACTAACAAAATTCTTTGTGTAGGGTCATATCTTATAAGATGCACACAACATCTATCGACTTGTCACTGTTGCTGTCTTTATTATCAAACAATTGGCTAGCATTAAAATGTGCACAACAGAAAATTGACCTACATGTAGGTAGAAAGTAGAAACAGATAGGTGTGAACCCCAGACATTATTAATAACTTGGTCTGCCCTGGTGGTAATGGACCTACACAGCCTATGCTATTGATAATCCTGTAAAATAAAATTATTTTATATTTTTTTTACATATTTATGTTAGTTATATTATAGAATTTTAGTTAAAGTTTTAGTTAAGTCCTTACCGTATTAGGATTTTGATTACTAACTGATTTTGGCTAGGAATTAAGTGTTTAATAAGAGTTTAAATTTATATAAACTTAGTTGTGTGTTTTAAAGGTATAATACATAAGGGAGTCCTTTTAAAAGTCAAATTTGAGAACAATTCATGCAAAATAGGTAGAACAGACTATCATTTATTTGAGTAGTGTCCTAGTCTAATTCAAAAATGATGAATTTGAAGGTTGTGACGCGGCTATGAACACTTGGGCACCGCAGTGCTGATGAAGCTGGAAATAAAGTTTTACATAGAGTGCATGGCACCGCGGTGGTACATGAGGTGGTGCCGCAACGGTGAAGTCGCTAGAATTCTAACATGAAATTAGAGACAAAGGCGTCGCAACGCTATTAATGAAGACAACTTTGTATCAGAACAGAAGTCTAAATGCTGCATTGCTAAGGAATGAGTTGCAACAGCGTACTTCCATTAAAATAAGAATCCTAATTAGATTTGAACTACGAGAAAAAGGCTTATATAAAAAGGTGAATGTTGGGCTTTAGAGCACACAATTAAGTAGAGTTTCATTGGAGAAAAGGAAGCCATCAAGAGTGGAAGGAAGCAAGAGGAGCTTGGAATTATTGAATATTGAAAACCGACAATCTTTATAGTTTTCTTTTTACCTACACCTTTCTTTTACTTTTTATTGTATTTTCCTTGATGGTGATCTTATTTGAGTTTATATCTATATTAGGTAGTATGAACTAATTTATTTTCTAAGATTGCAATTGAACTCAACATGTACCTTGATGATTTTATTATTTATTGATTGCTTAGGGTTTGGTATATGATATATTTATTTCATTCTATGCTTAATGCTTCTAACTAATTAATTAGCTACCAATTAGATTAATTAGGAATCCTTAATTTAATTTGGAAAAGTAAATTAAAGGTTAGCCTTGAATGAAATAGCATTTGATTTAATTTTACACATGATGTTGAATTTGATTTGTGTACAGGATAAGAATGTACCTAAATGCCTTGTGTAGCCAATTTAAATCTAATATTATTGAGTTTTGCTTAACTTAATTCTCATAGGAATATATGGCTACGTGAGATATTATTATAAGACATATGAATATGCTTATAATAGAATTAGAACCATAGGTTAATAATTCGATACCATAACTAAGCATGATAATATAATAATAAGTTAATTGAAGTGTTAAGGGAAATTTTAATTTTATGCCTTTATCCATTGAATTCTATAGTTTAACTTGTCTGTCGTTAGCTTTAGTTTAAATTAGGTTTTTCCACAATAATTCATTTGTTGGGATAAAAATAGGATTGTGTTAATTTCAATATTTAGCTAAATATTAGTTTCAATTCCTTATGTGATCGATAATCTACGTTACTTTATATTACTTGTTAACAATACATACATTTGCGTGATTGAAATCGACAAGTTTTTGGAGCTGATGTCGGAGAATTGTTTTACTAATTTTAGGTAATATTAATACCGACTGAGCAATCTTAGTTTTTATTCAAATTGCTTTTTTATTTTATTTTATCTTTTTTATTTTATTTTTTTGATTGTTTTGTGAGGTACTCTAAAAATGTATATTGAATATTTCAACTTTATATGTTTCACTCAATATGACTTGGAAACATTCCAATATGCTTAGGAGAAATTCAACTATTTCCTGAGTATGTGTCCAAATCACGGCCTACCAAAATGGCTTCAACTCCATACATTTTACAATTGCGTGACAGGACACAGAAAGTGGTTGTTAGGCTAGCTGGTGAAAACTTGTGGACAAAGGTTATGAGTTATTGGAGACCTTGGCCTATCCCTTCATACCCCTAAGTGAGTCTACACTAAATAAAATAAGCCTACACAGAGAAAGGAACCTGTTAAGATGTTTCAAGAATAAGTACAAAGTTCTCTTCCACCATGCATTCACTTATAGAAGATGAATCACATGTAAAAATCCATGATGCCCAACTTATTTAACCTAGTATAGTCACAAAAAAAAGAATTACATGACAACATCCAAGATGACCAAATTAATGAGCCTTAATTGGTTATAAAAGAAGACTCTCACAATGAAGAAGCAAATCAAGACATAATTATAGAAGAAAAATCACAACCTCTTAAGTTTCAAGTAGCCACTAATTTTTACATCTATGAAGATCCTATGTGGCTAACTCCTTCACCACTATCCTTAACATCATACCTCTACACATACCAATCATGTTTTTCAAAGCCAAGTGATGTTAAGCACATGTGCCAATTACATTCATATATTCCCAAACTTGAGGGCATCTTAAATCAAGACCATTTATAGTATTATATGACACTTACTATGGGTGAAAGTTGCTCGTTTAGGAGCACTTTTCCAATGGTCAAGTTGACAACTATGAATCAAGCGTTTCATGGGAGACAGCTCAAGTTTCTAAGTTTTTGTCTTTTTCTTTTAAAATTATGTTTTAGATCTTATTGAGAGTTTCCTCATTAAGTGTTGTTTATTTTAGCAGGTATATCATTTTTTACCTTCCTCCAACTTGAGCATTACTAAGACGAGGATTAGTGAGCTTTCTGCTTTGCTACATTGAAAGAGAGTTTTTCTTATCCCTTTTTATAATTTTCTCATTGATTTTAATGTTCGTCTTAAGTTTAGGGGAGGGTTTTATTGGTATACATGTTGTTTTTAATGTTTTGGTTAAGATGTTTTATGCTTTTTCAATGATTTTCCTATCCAATGATAATGTTGTGGTTTTTGACTTTTAGAAAAATTATGGGTATGATTTGAGTTTATTTTAAAATCTTGTGTTAGTAATATTGTTAAGATGTGATTTTCAACATATATGCACTTGATCTTTTACTTAGATTTGACAGGCTTATTTAGGGACCGTTTATGTTTAAAAAGTTTAGTTTTGGTTAACAACCTTAGAATTTGTTTGATTCTCTCTTGAGAGAAAATCCTAGACAATACTGAGTTAATGACATAATTTAGGTCATCTTTAGACTATTTGAGCCTTTTGAGCTAACCAAGTTAATTTTCTATGTTTATCTCTAGTATATCCGGTTGAGCTTAATTTGAGCTTTTCTTGTTCAACCATATTAATTTTTTCCCCTAGCCCTTAGTTAAATTCCTTTTACACTCTCACTTTTAAACATGTTGATCTTTCTAAGAAGATTCTGGATTATGTGGGAAAAAAAAAAAAAAAAAAGAGAAAAAGAAAAGGAGAGGGTGGAATTATATTTGTGTCCCATGTTTAGCCCATTTTTCATAATAGATTAAAATAAGTTTGGGGGTGTGCAATGGAGTTATTATGAAAGCAAGTTGTGTTTAAAGTATCAATGAAGTTTTCTATACTATATGCTTCTTCTTGTAACATTGAGGACAATGTTAATTTTAAGTTTGGGAGAATAGGAATTCTTTTGAATTTTGATGAAAAAAAAAAAAAAAAGGAAAAGGGGAGGAATAGAAAAAAAGTGAATATGTGATATGGAAGTCAAGTAGGGGTGTATCACTTGGAATATGAAGAAAATTCTCTAAAGGTCCTAGAATAAATAATGTGCTTAGGGTGATTTTGAGCCTTATAATTTCCTTTATCATACCATTACCCTAGCCTTACATTACAAGCTTATAATGTCCTAATGATCTTTAACCAAGTATTAGTCTATATAAGTGGAGATAGAGACGAAAATCAAACATATGGAGTTTGAGTGGCAAGTTTTACTTTTCATAGACATAAACTTACATGGATTGCATTGAAGCTCTAGGTAAAAAGATCAAGCACACATGGAAATCCATTTGAGAATGAAACGAATGCTTAAATTGAATTATAAATTTTCATGATTGCCTATGATTTCCCTAAGTCAATAGTTTTAAAAGAATATATTTGATACTTTAGAATCATTGATTTAGTGTCATTCATGTCTTGCTTGACCTTTTTTTTTTTTTTTTTTTTTTTTCTTTCCTTTTGCTCGAGGACTATCAAAATTTTAAGTTTGAGGGTCTTATAACTCTAAAAAATAGAGTTATTTCATATCCTTTTACTCATTTATTTTAGCTATGTTTTAGAGTTTTAGTTGAATTTCTTTTAGTTTTCAATTGAATTCCTAGTTAACTCCATATCGTACTAGGATGTTCAATCCTAGTTGATATTGGCTAGGAATTAGGTGTTTAATAATAGTTCTAATCTATATCAACTTAGTTGTGTGTTTTGAATGTCTAAAGCATGAGGGAGTTCTTTTAGAAGTCAAATTGGAGGACAATTATCACACCTCATACAAAGGCATGATTGACCGGAGGATTGGGTAACCAACCATCCATAACTCTGATTTCAAAACAAATGATCAAATACAACTTTAGATTAAATAAAGGAATAAAACTAAAGTTTAGAAAACACAACTTTAACTACAAATGTTTCTTTATAGAAATACATAACAGTTTACTGAAAATTTCAGCAGAAATTCTCTGCAACGTGGAACATGTCCAAAATACAAATAAAGTACACCTGGTTACATACAAACAAACCACAATAACCATAGGATACACATGGGGAACTCTGCTCCAGTCATATCATAATTAATATCAAATAGACTATAACATGTAGCCTATATACTCTTAACTTCTAGTTATTTTATGCATTGGTCTTAATTTATTTATGTTCATATTTATCTTAATGCTTTACTTAATTGATCACCAATTACATTAATTAGCAATTCTTAATTAACTTGAAAAAGATAATTTTGGGCTAGTCATAGATGAATTAGCATGTAATTAAATTATTCATCAGTTAGAGTAATTTGAATCATTGCATAATTTAAGGAAGAGAAAGGAAAATATAAGTAACATGTTATTGTAAACCTAGATTAATTAATTTTAGTTTAAAACCATTGATTACGAACACAAAATTGGTTGTTTGAATAAGATTATGTTGCCATAATTGTAGTATTTAACATTATTACAGTAGTAATATCTCGTGGGAATAATGTTCTATTCATCAATATATTATTTGTGAGCGATACTTGTGGGCATTGTTGTTAGGAAACTATTTCTACTTTTATTGTTAAAATTAATACTAAGCATTCTTAGTCTTAATTGAAACGTTATTTTATGTATTTTTATATTATCTTGGACATTGCACGCAAAAAGCTTGACACTTGGAACTCACGCTGTCACATCCCTCATGGAGGTATGGTTAGCCAAAGGAGCAGATAACCTAAACTTCCATAACCCTGACTACAAATTAAAGAAATACATACGATTTTTGACCAAACTAGAGATAAAAAAATAAAATTAGAAAACACAATTTAAATGAAAATGCTTATTTACTAAAATCTATAACAATTTAATTGAAAATTTCGGTAAAGGTTCCCTATGAAATGGAATATAACCAGTTCACAAGATTAACATTACCTATAAGGAGATCTGCCCTAAATTGAAACATAAACAATAATATATAAACCATTACACAAAACAAAATCTGACACCCAAAGCCTAATGTGACTGCAAACTTCATCCATTGGCTTCAAGTAAGTGATCTCAAATATATACTATCATACTCTTCACAGAGGCATGACTAGCCAGAGGACTAGATAACCAAACCTTCGTAACTTTGACTTCAAAACAAAATTAACAACATGACTCTTGACCCAACTAAAAATAAAAGCAACTTTTATACACTAAATAAGTTCCCAACAATATGGAACATGCCTCAAAATACAAACACATATGTTTGTGATCACACACAACAATAACACAAAGACAATAAGGAGCTCTGCTTCATCCTTATTCTAATTAAGACAAATAACTAAACTCTTACATCATACCAAAATTAGACACCTTATAGTCTTAGTGTGAGTGCAACTTTCATTCCTGACTTCAATTCTGAGATCCTGGAAATTACCTTGTTGTATTCGGTCGGCAAGTCACAAGCTCATCAACACCATGTACCTTGCTCCTGTTACTAAAAAACATTCCACAAGAGAGGGGTGAGTTATATGGACTTCGTAAGTGGAAAATCGTATCTAAAAGGTACTAGCATCATTGAATATAAGTATACAACATATATAGTCATTTAACACCACATGACAATGTTCATGTCTCCATTCAAAATTATACATACACGTTAGTATTCTCCATAAGTTCACAACTCACATGATTCATAGGTTCACAAATTAATCAAAGCAATCATAACATACAAAGCAAATAAAGAGCCAACGAGAAACTCAGTCCCACACAACAATTTCACCCCTTGCTGAGCATTTACGTTCCTACAAAATAATTTAATCTCCATACATAATCCATCCCACCGGGGCTAAGCACTCACATAAAAAAAACATTTATCAGAATCAAAACATTTCAGGATTTCAAATCAGAATCTCCTAGGTGCACCTGGATTTTTAATCAACCAGCAATCAATATTAAACAAACATAATTCAAATAAATCACTGAAATACTGTAATTACTCATTTTCCATATATCACTTATATTCAAATACACATATAATTACACATAATAATCTAGCCCCTAAAAGCAACAATTAACCACTCACCTTTAACCGATTTCATTCGTCATTTATACTTGCATTCACACGTCTCATCAGGTCCACATTAGAATCCGGAATTGAAATTCATATTCCCAAATAATACTTAGTTCATAAACATTATTTTTATAATTTTTTAAATACTACACTTACATCTCAACTTATAAAATCTTTTAATTACTAAGCTATTACATGTCAAGTAGTATAAGTTATACTTTATGTGATAAGGTTAATAATACAAAGACATTTTAAATGTCTTGACAATGCACAGGATAGAAAGAAACTATTAGAAAAGATAGAAAGCACTAGTGAGTTAAAGATGTTAAAACTGTCCAAACTTGAGATTTGGACCAGTGTTCTCTATAACAATCATATCTTCCTCTAGGAAATTCTAAATCCAGTTTCGTAAAATTTATTAAATAGTAGAATAATGGTATATCATTTATGATTTTTAGATTTGTATATCAATACAGTTTATTCTTTGAAGTTGCATCAAATTTTGCAAAACGTAGGATTTTGACGGCACTAACCTTACCTTAGTTAATTGAACATAACCTTCTCTAGAAAAAACGAAATCCAATTATGTTTATCGGGTTTATTAATATACAAGTATATCTATCTTTATTATTTAGAAATCTTTCCTAAAATTAGACTTGAACCCACTCAATTCCTTACATGAACCAAAAATAAGGCACCTATAACATTCTGATTTCCTGATGATGATTGTAATACTTGTAGAATTCTCATACTTAAGAAATAAATTATGAAAATTTCCAGTATAGTATTCAAGATGTTAGGAACATTCATTTTCTGCATTCTTCTCCTAACTTATCTTGTAGGACTTTCTAAAGTCAATTATACTAAAACCGGTTTAATCAATCCCTGAAAATTATACTTAGATTTCCACCACCTCTAAGGTATTCATAATAAGGAATTAAAACTCCAGATTTTCTCATTAGTATGCTAGGAACAACTTTCATTTAAAGGTCCTACGCTAATTCCAACCACAAACTTGACGAAGTCTCCCAGACTGACTAAAGGTGACTGAAAATCTTGTTTGAACCTAGCCTCAGTCTAGCAGCTCAAACAAACAATATAATCAAAATCAGATTACAAAATTTTGCAGACATTACCGCAAGACCCTAAGCTACACTTTCTCTTTTGGAATGTTAATTTAATTCAGCTCCAAAAATACCTGAAACCCATAATTTCTTTTATCTATGAATCTGCCCCTACACCCCCGTCAAAACCCACTTAACTCTCATTTTCTACCACTTTCAAGCAACAATTCATACTCCTCACTTCAACACTAATTCACTAACATTACTCCTAATCTAATTAAATTCAAGATTGTATTAGTGATTTAGAATCAATCAAGAACTTAAGTTGTCACTTTCCAATATCAATCCAACCAATTTTTACTCATTAAGCTACAATTATTGTCTTGTAAACATTTTATCAACTACCTTATATGCATGTTTTTGTTCAAGCTTATGAGCAAGTATCTATATATATACTCACCATGAGACTTACATAAGTCCATCAAATTACATCTTATTCATATTCCACTTCTAAATTTTCTTCTAATTCTTAAGCTATTTCATTAATTATCAAAAACTTCACACACCTATATATATATAACAATATTATAATTAGACAAGGCATGAGCAAATACTAACAAAAAAAGATTGAAAGGTATAGTTAAGGTTACTACCTTACCTACCAAAGACTGTCTTTAGATTATACCACGTATATATGCTAGCCCAAAATGACTTCACGTTTATAGCTAAGGGAGTTGGCGGTGGCTGTTATGGCTTCTTAAGAAGCTATTGGCAGTCACACCGTTGGTAGTTCACAGCTGGAAAGAAAAAAAATGAAGCTTAAAGTGCAAGGCACCAGCCATGGCAAGCTGATTCATGGTTACACTTTGGCCGAGTTGGAGAAAAAGAAACTCATGAGGTAGAACAAAACAGTGGCGTTGCTACTGTAAATGGTTCTAGTACTACCATGTGAGTACAAAACCTGATCAAAATAAGATGAAGCTACGGAAGGAAGGGGGAGGTTTTGGCTAAAAATGAGAAGGAATTCACTCAGCTGGCAAAAAATTCTCTACAACCTAACACAAAACAAATTAGAAAGGAGCAAAGCAGAAGGTAATCAGGTCCTTGAACAAAAGAGAAGGAGGAGGAATTCCCAACAAGCAGTGGCAAAGAATTGAAATCCACAACAAAAGCAAGACATGGAGGTGAAGCTCTCGGATGATAGCTGAAGTGACCGAGAGGCATAAAGAAACTTCAAGAAATAAAGCCATGGTGGTGGGAAGAAGAAGGCAATAAGGTCAGTCAAATTGAGAAGGGGAAATAACATAAAGAAAGAAAGAAAAGAAAAGAAAATCCAACTCAAAGTCACATGTCTTAAAACATGTGTTGGAAAAATTTTGCATATAAATGTGTACCTATATATATATTTATCTTAAATATATGGTTCAACTTTCTTCTTAGTGTTATACACACACACACACACACACACACACTCATGTTTTAATTGTATTATTCACTTGCTTAAATTGGCTTGTGGTAAAAATTAAATATTGATGTATTTATACCTATACATTAATTAGTCACTCACTTGGAATTATTAGGTAAAAATGTCATTTACTTTGCGAAACCAAAAAAAAAAAAAAAATTGTAAAATGTATACTAAGGTTACACCAATGTATCAAATTATAACATATCTAACTATACTTTTATTTAATTAACTTGTTTCTTTGATAACATAAATTTGACCATTGCGTCTAAACTCAATTTTCATTATCAAGTTATCACATATAACTGGCCCCCAACAATCGGCAAGCCAAGTATCGATGGTAGGCGTCCACTGAGATCTTGTTACTAAAACAAATCAACAAGAGAGGAATGAGTCACAAAGACTCTTGATTAAAAAATGTACCCAAATGGTACCAGCACCACTCAACATATGGATATAATACATAGGTCACGTAATAACAACATAACATGAATGTTAAAACAACTAAATGTCACATGTACATAAATATAGAAAACATAAAATTAAACAAACACAATTCAAGTAATACATTATACAATCAAATCAAACCAATCAAAACACTCAAAACACACAAATGGCCAATTCAGAGTAACTCAGTGCCCACACACCAAATATGTACTCCTTACATATCCATCCTCGAGGTTGAGTTACTCGAATATTTTAAATCACCTACCAAATAATCAAATCAAAGTATCCTAAGTGTACCCGAATTCTATTTTGTATGTAAAAATCATTTTAGATAAAAATTAGTTTTATTGGCCCTTATCAAACACATATCAAGCATAATTCAAACAACTCAAATTAAATACTACACATTCTTATATACCTCTATCTAAACACATTTATTTAAATACTCACAAACAATTACATGTATTAATCTAGCAACCAAATAATATGTTATCCGTTCACAAGTTTATCAATCTTGCTCATCACTTCCTCTTGCGTTCATGCTCGTCGTTGGCTCAACAACACATTTCAGAGCTACAATTAAACTTTCCAAGTATTAATTAGTTTGTCAATTCATAGGTTATAATCCTCTAATTAAAAAAATCTATAAAAACTAAGTTCTATTTATTTATATAAAATTAACCCCCCTTAGGCATTTTCACAACCACCTTGAAGATATGCTTAATTTCAACTTATATACTTAATCAAATTCAAAAAAACCAAGTCATACAATTATATACAAGAAGTTAGCTATCTTTCTTATTCAGAAACTTCTTCTAAAATTAACCTTGAACCTACTCAAATCCCAACATGAACACAAATAGAGCACATACATAATTTCTGGTTACCAAAACTGGATTCTAGTGCTTATAGAATCCTCATAGCTGGAAATTTGATTATGAAACTTTCTAGTATAGTTTACCAAGATGTTAGGAATAATTCATCTTGGCACCCCACTCCTAATTCATCTTTTAAGACCTTCCAAAACCAGTTACACCAAAATAAGTATAATCAGGACTTGAAAATTCCAATAATGACTTCCAACACCTCTAATATACATATAACATGAAATTAAAATCTAACAAGCTCCATAATGGTCCCCTAATATGTTAGAAACAATTCTTATTCAGAGATCCTAAGCTAATTTAAACAACAACCTCAGACAAAGTCCTCTGGATTGAATGAAGCTCACCTACAATCTAGCACAAACCCAATTGTAGTCCAAGAGCTCTAACAGTAAATATACTCCGAATCAGTTTACGAAACTTTTTAGATATTTTATCAAGACCATAACCTGCACTTTCTTTCAGAACTCTTATACTCCCCTTCAATAACCACTTAACCCCCATTTTCAAAACTTTACCCACAACTAATCACCCTTTGTTCATACTCACTACTCAATTTCATTAAATCCTTAGATCACAACAATGACTAACAATTCTTTACTTTTGTTCATGAACTTTTTATTCAAATTTAATTAATCCCTAGCCACAAAGATTTAAAAATTCCAAGTTTTACTCATTATATTATAACTAGCTTCTTGTAGACATTCTATCAAATATGTTAAGTGCATAAATTCCTTCCATTGATGTGTGTGTATAAATATATATATACTACAGCAAGAATTCCAATTCTCATTTTATTCATATTCTAAGTATTGATTTCAAATCAACTAATCGCTCAATTTTCATCAAGACTTGAACTAAACAATTCTATATCAATATATTTCCATTCCACAACTTACTTTTCTAATAATTATATAACCCTCCTAAATGTTCTTTGTTCCTAACTTTTTATTCACAACTTCATTCAATCCTAAGTCTAAATTAGTAAACTATTAATAATCATAAAGAATAGAGGTACAAGCTCAAAGGACTACCATACAAGAAAGAGGCTAGCTGCAGTCACCAAGAACCTTGCTGCCCTCCCGTACACTCTCATGTCTGCATTCCAAAAAGAAAGCAAGAGCTACTGCCTTCACTTGTTACCGTAAGCCTATAAGGCTCTTCACAAATTGCCTTACTAAATAGCCACAAAGGAAGACAAACCAAAGCTGCAGTAAGGAACACATAGCTCACGGTTAGCAAAGACTAAAGTTGCAGAGGAAAGAACAGCTAGTAAGAATAAGAAGGTTGTAAGAAAGATGGTTTAGGAAAGAATTCATCACCACTAAAACAAAGAAAGGAAGGAGCAAAGCACGATCACAGAAAAAATAACTAGCTGATGTCCTAATTTGAAAACTCATCAACTTAATTTGGGAAGGTTGAAGTCCAAGGAATCACACACACACACACGCAAGGAGGAGATGAGGTATGCCTCTTATCTACAAGTGATAAGTAACCTGAAAAGTCTAGAGCCATCCAAATAGGGGAAGGAAGAGTGCAAGGTTGGTGGAAAAAAAATTACCACAATCGGCCAAGAAAGAAGGAAAAAGAGGGGAAAGCTAAAAAAAAGAAAAAGTAAAACAATAAAACAAAATCAAAGTCAACAAATATAATGTGTGGTGGATATTTTTTTCTTGATTTGTATGTATATAAACATCTTAGATGCTTTAATATTAAATGTCAAACTTTCAAATTTTAACATAAAACCAAGATCTTACACTATAGCTTTGGTTTATAAAATCTAATATAAAGCAATGATTTCAGCTTTTACTTCAAAATCCCTTCAACCAAGAAGAAAAGGAGAAACAATCATGTTTCTCACAGACCTTTCAAAAGCTAATGTTAATACACCAAAATCAATTTCTTGGGAAGATGTAAATCTACCTTAAAAATGGAATCTTAACAAGGAAAAGCCTGTTCAAGATCAAAAACCCTCTTTTATTTCTGAAATAACTCAATACCCTATGGGTAAAGTAAAGATCTCTTTTAATAGAACAAACAACCAAAGATTTTCAAATACTTCTTATCAAAACTCTAAAAGTTCAAGACTTTCTTGTTCATCAAGACATTCTTGTTCTTCAATGCCTTCAACAATCCATCTTCAAGGTTTAAAAAACACTTCTAGGATTCCTAGGGCGTTATACACCTAAGAAGAAGATAATCAATCTCAAAAACCTTATTCTCCAACTTTTTCATCCTTAAATGACAATATATAGATCAATACAATTTAAATTGTTTTCCAAATCAATAAAGAATCTCTTAGAAAATATTTTTATCATGAGAAAAACAAAATTCCTAGAACTTGGTTTTTTGAAAAAATTTCTAGTTCTAAAATACCAAAAATACAAACTTAATATTATAATTTTATGGAAACTCATAAAATTCATGTTCTGTTTTTGAATGGTTTGAAGTTTATACAAAAGAAATTTATATTAATTACCCTTTGTGCAATACAATCAGTGTTAACAAAAAACTTTCCAAACAATGGTTAACTCAAAAAACATGAAGCCCATAATTCTAAACTTCCTCTCAGGAAATCTTTAAAAAAGTTTACACAAAATGTAAAAGGAAAACAAATTGTCTTGGCAACTCCTTTTAAAACTAAAGATGTAACTGAACAAGTTACTCCTAATGATATTCAATCACTTTATGAACAAAATAACTATACTAATCTTTTCCTTCAAAACTTAGGAGAGTACATCTCCGATTCTAATAATGAAAATCCTGTTTTCTCAACTTATCAAATCCTAACAAAGTATCAGAAGAAAATTAAAATCAAGTTTTCATAATTCTTCTCATCAAGAACTTGTTGATAAAATTTCACAACTTGAAAAAACCACCAAAAGTATTGTCTAAGATACTCCAGAACGAAAACATCTTTCCATTAATAATCTCAATGATGTTGAATCCACACATTCTAAAAAAAAAAAATTCCATAAAAAAACAAAATCAATCATATACAATCCACAAATTTACATCAACGACAAAAATTATATTATCAAAGATCTTCTACTCTAGATCTGGTTGCTAAAAAAAAAATCCAGATAATTAATAAATTTTTAGTGCAAATAGTATCTATGAATGAAATATAGATAGTCAATCTGAATACAATATTTTTAATATTTTATAGCAAATAACTATGGTCACTGCTTATCAAATTGTCCTACTTGTTCAGACGACTCAATAGTTCACGTTTTAGTTTATGATTTTACTAGCCAATTAAAAAGTTGGTAGGATGAACATCTCACTAATAAAAAAAAAAATGTAATAAATTATGCTATCAAAACTGATCCTAAAGGCAACTTAATTTTCATCAATGAAGAGGAAGAAATCCCTGACACTGTTAACACCCTTTTCTATGCTATCACAAAACACTTCATAGGCGATCTTTCCATTTGGAGAGATAAGTCTGCTGAACTTCTCTCTAATCATAAATGTTGTACCTTAGCTAATTTTAGGTGGTACAAAAATATGTTCTTTACAAAGTCTTCTTTAGGTTCGATAATAATTAACTCTTCTAGAAAGAAAAGTTTCTAGCTAGTCTTCCTCGCTCCTTAGAAGATAAAGTTCAAGAAAAAATTCGTAATATTAATAATGGGAATATCCCATATGAACAATTAACTTACAGACAGCTTTGCAACTATGTTCAGAAAGTTGCATTAAAAATCTATCAAGATGATAAGATTCAGAAACAATTAGCAAAAGAAGATCCATAAATCATAAGGATTTAGGAAGTTTCTGTGCTCAACATGGATTTGATTGTCTTCCTAATTCCTCTAAACCCAAAAAGAAAAATGCTTCTGAATCTCCTAAAAATTACAAAAAAATCTTCAAAAAATAAAACTAGAATAAGAATACATAAACATAAACGTGCTCCTTAATATTTTTAAAATAATAATAAATCGCCTATTGTTTGTTTTAAATGTAATAAACCAGGTTGCATTGCAAAATATTGTAGAATTATAAGAAAAATAAAAGCTTTAAATATCTATGAAGGTCTAGTTGCTGAGCTTGATTGTCTTCTAATTGAAGATTCATCTAATAGCAAAGCTCCACCTTCCTCTGATAATGAAGAAGTCAATCAAATTCATAATGATGAAGTTTCCTCGGAATCCTTTCACCAAACTCTTGAATGTAATATCCT
The DNA here is from genome assembly GCA_029379385.1 of Quillaja saponaria. Lineage (NCBI taxonomy): Eukaryota > Viridiplantae > Streptophyta > Magnoliopsida > Fabales > Quillajaceae > Quillaja > Quillaja saponaria. The sequence continues at coordinate 4,961,068 of CM055615.1, read as the reverse complement.
CACAAGGGAATGTAATATCTTCTTTTTGAAGTCATTATATATCTTCCTAATAATGAAACAAGAAAAATTATTTACTAAAGCTAAAAAAAATTGTGGAAATCCCAGAAAAATAGAGCAAATCAGCTCTCAATTTACCCATCACTAATAACTCCTTCAACTTAAAAGATGTTTTATCTAGATTTAATTCTGTAAAAGCACAACCTATTACCCTTCAAGATCTCGAACATGAAGTGTCAAATTTAAAAATTGAAGTTAAAAATCTAAATCTCTAACAACAAAATAATTTTTCTGCAATTCAAAGTCTTAAAAAAGAAAAAAAGACATCTTCTATACAAAATTCTTCTAAATCTTCTTTGGATGAAAAAATAGAATTTGTGAAGAAAATTTCCTCAATCTTATTACATGAGTTACTCGTCAAAAATGGTATATCCCAATTAAATTAATTATTGGAAAATCTTTTGTTCTTGAAACTATTGTATTATTTGACACTAGTGCATACTCTAGCTATATTTTAGAAAGACAAGTTCTCACAAAATATTATGAGAAAACTTGTGAAAGATTAACCTCTTCAAATGACACAAATATAATCATTCATTACAAATGTTCAAATGTTATAATTGATAATTCTCCTTTACAAATTTCTACAATATTCCTGCATGCAAAAAAAATATATATATATATCACAAATTTAGTTATCCTAGGTTCAGATTTCATTTATCAACTAAATCCGTTTTGTGTCGATAATAGAATTCACAAAGAATTCATAGGATATACGATATCTTTCCTATTTCTTAAGAAATTGATTTTTCGAGATGTCAATTTTCTTGAAAACAAGCAAAAACAAATCAATTTTCTTTCTGATAAAATATCTTTCAAAAGAATTGAAATTCAACTTAATGATTCAATTGTTAAAAGCAAAATTAAAAATCTTGAAGAAGAAAATTCAAAAATAGAACTGTTCTGATCTTCCAAATACTTTCTAGAAAAGAAAACATCACATAGTTGATTTTCCATATAAAAAAGATTTTCATGAAAAATAGATTCTTACAAAAGCTTGTTCAAATGAATCAAGAAATGCTTAAGTTAAGTCAAAAAGAAATCAATGACCTTCTTTCAAAAGGAATAATTCACAAGAGCAAGAGCCCTTGGTCTTGTTCTGCTTTTTATGTCAACAAATATGCTAAAATTAAGTACGATACTCCTCGCTTAATTATTAATTATAAACCTTTAAACCAAGCCCTTCAATGGATTAGGTACCCTATTTTTAATAAAAAAGATCTTCTTAATCATCTTTTCTCTTCAAAGATATTTTCAAATTTGATATGAAATATGGTTTTTGAAAAATTCACATAAAAGAATCTAACATATACAAAATTGCTTTTACTATCCCATTCGGTTAACATGAATGGAATGTAATGCCTTTTGGATTAAAAAATACCCCTTCTAAATTCCAAATAATTATGAATGACATTTGTAATTTGTATACAAAATTTATCATTATCTACATAGATGATGTTCTAATCTTTTCCCAAAACATTAATTGATGAACATTTCAAACATCTTAATATTTTTTTTGATATTACTAAAAGAAATGACTTAGTTGTGTCCAGAATAAAGTTTAGTATTTTCTAAATAACAATCAGGTTTCTTGGTCATAATATCCACCATGGAACTATTACTCTTATTGATCGAGTTATTCAGTTCGCTAATAAGTTTCCTGATCACATAATTAACAAAACTCAATTACAAAGATTTCTGGGATGTCTTAATTATGTTTTTGATTTCATTCCAGGATCAAACCTTTGCGTGACAGACTAAAGGTTAATCCTCCTTTTTGGTTTGACATTCACACCAATATTGTCAAACAAATTAAACGAAGGGTTAAACATCTTCCATGTTTGTATCTTTGTGGTCCTCAAGCTTTGAAAATAGTTGAAACAGATGCCTCTGACATTGGTTATGGTGGCATTCTTAAACAATCCAATCATGGCAAACAACATATCATTTAATAAGCATCAAAACATTAGAATTCAGTGTAACAAAATTATTCTACTATCAAAAAAGAAATTTTAGCAATTGTTTTGTACATCTCCAAATTTCAAAGTGATTTACTTAATCAAAAATTCTTGGTTAAAGTATATTATAAATCAACAAAAGATGTTTTATTAAAAGATGTTAAAAATCTTGCCTCAAAACAGATTTTTGATATATGATAAGCAATTTTATCTGTCATTGATTTTGACATCATGTATATCAAATAAAGCTCCAATTTCATATCAAATTATCTTATTCCTGAATTTTTATAGGGAAAATAGCAGTATGGCCAGAATAAAGAAAGAGAAAGAGGATGATCCTCCCAAATCCAAAAATGAGGAATCCTCCTTCTCAGCAAAAATCATAAAAAACAATCAAAAGTGTTTTACACGTTTCCTATCCAAACCTTCTTAGGAATTCAAAATGCCCTCCAAACATAAAAACCCTTAATCCTTGCAAAATAGACTTAGGCTAGCCTAGTTAATGAAGAGCAATAAAAAATAATAGCTTATCCCAAAGAAAGTTTCAAGTTTGATTCCCAAAAGCTTGCTCAGACTATTAGTCAGCTTGCACAATCAACCACGACAGACAGTCCCTTCAAGTAAGGCTCTTATTTCTCGTTCTACTCTAATCTTTTCTCCAAAATCACAAACCTTTTATATCCCTATTGACATATCCCAATTTGTTCTCCAAATTGAACCAGAATTCTGGACTAGTATTCCTCAAAATGTCCATCACAAGGTTTTCCTCATAAATTGGCATTTCCTGCTAACCAATCTTTCAAAAACTTAACAATTTTATGAATTTATTTTGGTTGATAGCGATTTTGTTGCGATCAAACATTATAAGTCCAAAATGGATTAATAGCGCATTCTACCATTCAAATATTGAAAGTCCTCAGTCTTTTTGACTGGAATATTGCCCTATCAAAACCTCGCAAATTGTTCTAACCCTTTAATCCTATTTCCTATAGCTATTGAGTTTACCATGATGCCTAGTACAATACCTTTTTTTTTTAAAAAAAAAAGGCTATAAGCATCGTGGCTTATCTACTTCAAAAATAATGTTCAATATAAGTTCCCTCATTGGTTTGCCCGGTGGTGGAATTTACATGGTCCTTGCACAAAAATCCTCCCTGCTGATGTTTTCGAATGATTAATTTAAGCATTTCGGCACTAAAGATCAAAATTCAATATTAATACACTTCTTCTTAAAGTTTGCCTTAGCATGGGTTTATCCTTGGCAATACAAGTATCCAAAAGATTATCAAAAGAACAAAGACAATCTAAACATTTGGCATGTACTTCTAAGACAAGGTCCTACAAAATGGTGGTCTGAGTTTAATGCAGCAAAATCCTTGGCCCCTGCCATTAAGCAATGGTTCTAAAAGGACCCCTAGTTTTTGAAGAAGCCCCCTTCGGGAATAAACTCAATTTCTACAACAAAAGTCCCAAATATCTGTAAAACTTGCTTCTTGCTCAAATAGACAAGAATATCTTAGACATTTCCAAGAATATCTCCAACTTTTATCAGAAGATGAAGCTATTTCTACAATACTACAAAATGAGAAAAGATCAATTTCCAGTTCCTCTTCCAGAGCATTAAGAAATTAATTAAATGGTTATACTTTAAAAAATGAAGATGATTGTTATGGCATCAGCTTGGCTGAAGACTAAAACAATTCAAAAAATCTCAAAAAAGCCACTATTTTATCAACAAAACACTGTAGCAATTACTATAGCAGGATATGACAGGTTACTATTACTACATGAGGCATTATAGCAATTACTGTAGCAAATAGTGTTTTCCAAAAATTTCTATTTATTGAGAGTTATCCTCTCATATGGGGGTGGACATAATTTGAGCTCTATTGTAAAGTTTAAGAGAAACCTTTAGGTAACCATCCAAAGCTTTCTTCTTTTACTTTATATACTTATAGTTTCAAACTTCTTCAATATTATTTCAATGACAAGTTCATTTGCATCTTGCATCTCCTCTCCCTAGCTTAGTATATGGACTACCACCACTTTGCCTTCCCTTTTACTTATTGTCTTTACTAACCTGTCCTTAAGTTTATGTACTATGTAACATAATTCATTTAGCAATCCTACTGCTCCCTACTTCACTACCCCCGTGAACCTCTTCCACTCTTCCAGGACTTATCCGTCCTTTTTAGTATCAGAGCTAAGGGAAAAGTAGGGATAGAAGTATGAAAGTTTATCTTGTTTTACCTTTTCTGCATTAGATCTTTATGTTTTACTTAAGATAACTATATTATTTACTGGTGGTATTAAAAATAATGCAACTGAATCCTTTAGTTGGCAAGAAAACCTGTTGGAAGGCGTGATTAAGCCCATGTTAAGGCAGTAAGTTCCAGCTATTGTAGGTTGTTGAGCATTTTGCTGACCAGGTAAACTATATAATTTTCTCTTGAAAGATTTTAAGAGCTGATCCAATTTAAATAAATCAAGATTAAGGTTCATCCTTACATTCCTATGGAACCAATAGCTTTGGTATTAAAGGAAACGGGTTAGTACATCCTAACTGAGCTTATCTATCTTCTACCTTTATTTTTCTTACTAGATGCTTAGATCTTTTTCCTACTCCTTTTCTACTTCTTCTCCTCCTGAATCTTTTTCTCAAAATAACAAATTTCTTAAAGAAGAAATTTCGCAATCAATTGATAATTGAAAATTTCCAAAAATCCCAAGCAATGAAATTTACAAACTTAATTCTATGTTCACCCTTAAAAGTGACGACACAATTAAAACTATAGAATAAATAATCCCAATTGATTCTAATTGTGAAGAAATTCATTTACTTTCAGAAAAATCCCTCAAAATTAATAAACAAAAATACAATTATTTGCACCTTGGATGTGTCCAAGTTGTTGCAAAACCTTTAGCAAGAGAAGGACTTAACACCTCTATTCTCTTATGTTTACATGATTGTCGTATGAGCAATTTTTATGAATCTCTTTTAGGCATATATATATTTATTTAATATAATTTACTTGTACATGTCTTTCACTAAAAGAAATTTACACAAGATACAAGCTCCAAGTCAACCAAGTTTTAATTTAATTGTGTATATATAATTTATGTATCTATGTACGTAGGTACAAAGTTTATTTACTTTACAACCACAAGTTGTATACGAAATTTTAAAACATACGCTAAGATATCAGAATATAACATGTTTAATTATATTGTTATTTATTTAATTTGTTCATGTGTTTATTATTTTATAACTAAAATTTACACATTATGTCTAAAACTCAATTTAACGATATTGTTTTATAAGGGTTATAACAAGTTCCTTTTGATCCTAAGAATGAAAGAAATTTTAAAAGACTTCAGAAAGCCCAAAATCAAGTTTTAAGCCAACTTAAAGTAATAGTAGAGCAAGACCAACAATCCAATTCCTTGAGAGACTATGTTGTCCTTTTGTAGAAAGCCTCCACTCAAGCCTACAACGGCCTGCAATTTAAGCCAACAACTTTGAAATTAAGCCCAACACCATTCAAATGATCTAACAATCAGCTTAGTTTTGTGGTCTACCAAACGATGATCTAAACGCCTATCTTGTGATCTTCTTCGAGCTTTGTGACACATTTAAGTGCAATGGTGTTTTTGACAATGTCATTCATATGACGCTTTTCCCTTTCTCACTCGGAGACAAGGAAAAGAGCTGGTTGTACTCACTGCAACCAAACTTCATTACTACATGTGCAGATTTTGCTTAGAAATTCTAGGTTAAATTCTTTTCACTAACCAAGAAAGCCAAGTTGAGGAATGAGATCACATTATTCGTGCAACAGGACCATGAATCTCTCTATGAAGCATAAGAAAGATACATGAAATTGCCCTCACCATGGTATTCCAAAGTGGTTGCAAGTCCAAATATTCTACAATAGTTTGGTAAGCCAAACAAGAACAACTATTGATTTAGCAACTGGTGGTGCCTTAATGGGAAATCCATCGATGAGGCATTTGGTCTATTATAGGAGATGGCCTCTAACAACTACCAATGGCCTTCTAAGAGATTGGTAACCCAAAGAGTAGCTAGTGTACATGGGCTAGATGCCATTACTACCTTAGAGTCACAAGTGACAGGCTTGTTTAAAAAATTTGACAATCTTGGGGGTCAAGCAATTAAAAGCCAAATCTCAATTTGTGAGGTATGTGGGATGGTTATACTACTGACCAATGCCCTAATAGTGAATCAATGCAATATATGGGAAAATACAATAGGCAAAATAACCCTTTTTCCAACACTTATAGTCTAGAATAGAGAAATCATCCTAATTTTGCATGGAGCAATCAAAGGCCTTCCAATGTTGTGAGGCCTAATTATCCTCCCAACTTCCAATCATAAGCAAGAGTAGCTAATCTGGAAAAGAAACCATCCTTGAAGTTTATAATACATGTTTATAACTCATTCAGTAATTCAAAGCAAAGCGGCGTCACTAAGGACACTTGAGACATAAATCAACCATTTGGCCAATGCTTTACCAGACTGACCTCAAGGTACTCTACCTAACAACACTGAAATAAATCCAAGGAAGGATAGCATATAGCAATGCAAGGTAATTACGCTCAGAAGTGGTAAAGCCTTAAAAGAGCCTAAAAGGAAAATGGAGGCTCTAAATAAGCCAATTGAAATGAAAACCTTAACTAAAAAGAATGAAAAGATAATGCAAGCTAAACCAACCACCACTTCCCTTTCCTCAAAGGTTCCAAAAGCAGAATCTTTACAAGCAATTTTAGTAATTCCTTGATGTGTTTAAGAAGCTTCACATATCCAAGGAGAATTATAGAAGATATGCTAGTTAAGATAGATAAATTAATTTTTCTTGTTGATTTTATTATGGTTGACATGGAAGAAGATGGAGAAATCCCTATCATTCTTGGAAGACCTTTCTAGCTATAGGTAGAACCTTCATTGATGTTCAAAAAGGTGAGCTCATCATAATGCTTAAACATATGCTACCACATCTTACACATATGCTATAATGTTGTAATGTCATAGTAGAATTACAGGGCATATGCGCTTTGATGAATTCTATTGTTTTGGGGGTTATGTTCTTTTGGAAGATTTATATAAAGAAGTATGATATCGTCAATGAGTTGGTTGACAATCATAGTCTTTCTATGTTATGCTATGCTTGTATTAGGAGAAAACATTGATAAGAGGATTTGACTTGGGTGTATCACTACTAGAAATTACCCTATCTGCGTCTATAAAAAGTAGACTCAAAACCTAGAAGCAGGTAGAAGATATTTACGTCCTAAAAAATTACCCTGTTGCTAGGTTTGTGGTAGCTATACTTATAAAGTCAATGGTGTTGATTATATTAGCCTATTAATTTGAAATTGTGGGGTTGTGGTTGACTATGCTATGGGGTTATTATTAGGGGTTGAGATGTGTTTTGTGTGTAGGTGTCTTGTTATTACGGCACCCCAACGATCGCACATTGCTAGTAGCTCAAGGTTTGACACCATAAAATTTGTGTCAAGGGAGGCCAAAAGAATAAACTAGGAATCATTGCTATAAAAAAAAAAAAGTTAAAGAATGAGGGTTTTCTTTTCAACCCTTGAGTTTTCCCTTTATTTAGCAAACCGTTGTCTACTACCATTGGGAGAAGTTTTGTGCACCACCGAAGGTTGCAATGGTTCCGATTGTGCGTGAGTTCTATGTAAATGTCCCATAGTATATTAACAACTGGGCATTTGTGCGAGTGAAGCAAGTTCCTTTCAACCAAGCCTCCATCAATGGCTATTATAAGAATCCCAACATTGAAGAAAATGAGTATGTGCAGAGCCTTTCTGGGGGTTGGATATATATAATGTTATTGATGCCTCGTGCTTCCTAAACTCTAAGTTGAAGCTCACTAATGGGAACCCATATCCTATATGGCTAATGCACTAGATAAGGATACGAAGGCACGGTACCACTTCATTTTTGGCCAAGATACTACCAAGCAGTCACGTAAGTGATGTGATAAAAGAGAGAGCAATCTTACTCTATTCTATTGTCACAAGTAAGTCTATTAACATAGGCTTTATTATTCATAGTGCTAGAGATATGTTCCCTACACTGATCATCGTTTTCTGTGGCCGTGCTAGAGTCCCTTGAGACTTGACTGAAAAGCTAGACCACACCAAAGGTGCCATCAATGACAAACTGATAATGGACTTCTAATAGCAAGCCCATTCAATTGGAGGAGGGAGTTCCTCTACACCAGCTACACCATAGTCTCGAGGAGTTAAACTTTTGACTACCAACTAGCAAATTTCCTGCCTTGAAGTTTAAGCAGCAGAGCAGAATGCTTTCAACACTACCGTCCTCCTTGCGCACTACAAGCTTCTTCATGCCTATTCAGATAATCTAGGGATCCTTAAAGAGGATGATCCACCAATTCCAGATCCACCAACTCCATTTCAACCTCATGTTTTTTAGGATGACGCCTAAATCTCTTTTTGATTACTGAGGGAGTTTTTTTCTTTTCTTTTCTCATTATTTTTATGCTTATTTATTTTCGCATTAAAGACACTACTAAGTTTAGGTTTGGGGTGCAATTGTTCAATTGCAAAATTGTTTCAGTTGTAAGCCTTGTTTAATTGTTAGTAATGCTTTAGGTTGTAATTTGGATGTTTAACTATTTATTTAAGTGTTTAATGTTTGTTAGATGTTACTTTTATATTGTGTTAATTGTTCCATAATCCCATGATAATAATCCCCAATCCCATGATAATAACTTAGTTATCCTTTGAAGTTAATTCTTTTTAAAGTTCATGTATTTTCAGTTTTGTTATTATTAGGATGGGATTTCATACATTTTGTGCACAAGCTCTTATACTTAGGATTTTCATGACAATTTAGAGAATGTTTATGTTGTATTAAACTTAAGGTAAGTTTAAAACCCTAGAAATAGCTTTAAATCTCTTTTAGATGAAATCCTAGGAAATACTTAGTTAGAGACATGATTTAGGTCATTTTAGAATTGTTTGAGCTTTTTCATGCGTACCTTTTAAATTTTTATCATTAGTATACTCCTTTTGAGCTTAATCCTTTTTTTTCTTTATGAAACATGTAAGCCTAACCTTTTCGTTTTATCACCAATTTTGCATCCTTTTATCTTGAGCACATTGGTCATGCTAGGAAGTAGTTATGACCGGAAATTGAAAGACATAAGGAAGAAATTCAATAATGATTTCACCCTCTAATCATGATGAGAAATAAATTTGGGGTTGATACATCGGTTCTTATTTTGCTTTAAAAATAAGATGTTAACAAGAAGAAAAAGAAAGTTTCATGAGAAAAATATGTGGATAATTTATGCCATATAAGAGTATGGCTTTACATATAAAAATAAAAAATAAAAAAATAAAAAAATAAAAAAAGAGAAGCCTGAAGTTGAGTTGGTAAACTATACTACCGAAGCATATGAGCTCAAATAAGGTCCTAGGATAACTTAGTGTGCTTAGGGTAAGCTGAGCCAATATAAATTTCTTTTTTATCCCGATGTACCCTAACCTTACATTACAAGCTTTATTGATTCCTACTAATTTTTGGTTAAGTGCTTACCTACATTAGTGGAGACAAAGAGGAAATGTGAACTTTTGGGAATTTTCAGTCCTAATCTTTAGTTTACTTTGATATCAACTTATCCGGATCTCGTGAAGTCTATGTAAAAAGATCTTACACGCACACACTTGAATTCTGTTCGAAAATGATGAACTTGAATGTCGTAAAGATAATTTTTCAGAATTTTTAGGGAAATAATTAGTCTAGTATATTGCATCTCTAAGTATTGTTTTGTTATGTTTACTTTATTGTCTTTATTTCTTTTGCATAAGAACTAGCAAAATATTAAGTTTAAGGGTGTGATACCTCTGTAAAATACAGTTAGATCACTACCTTTAGCAATACTAAACTATTCTAAATTCTTGAGTTTAGGATTAAAATTCAATTAACATTGTGTTTTTAAGTTAAGTTAGGTTTGCTTTGGATTTTAGTGTTTCACTTATTGTGAGTAGTTTTGGTTATTCACTTGGTTTGAAATTGTGTGAAGCGATGTCATAATTCAAATCGAAAATGATAAATTTGAACTTAGTGCCTTGGCACTGAAAATTGGGCGCTAGGGCTGCAAATGGTCATAGTTGTTCATGAACAACTCATGAACAATCTTAAAAAGGTTTGTTCGAGCCCAAGTTTGTTTTCTAAACAAGCCGAGCTCGACCTTTATTTTAAGGCTCGATTAGTAAATGAGCTCGCTTTAACTTTGAAAAGCCTGGCTAGTTTAAATTAATTAAATATATTTATTAATTAATATTTTTTATGTATAAGACAAACGCATAATAAATATAATTATTTGAACTATATAACATAATAATAGGTTTAGCTAAGTAGCAACATACTTGGATTTTCTATAACAAGTCTTAGGTTTGAATCTTTTCGGCCTTTCATTCAACGTTACATTTTTTCGAGCCTAGTTTGGCCTCGCAAGCATTCAACAAGCTTGAGCCCTGCCCGAAATCTATGAGCTAAGCCCAAATAGCCCAAAGCTCGTCTCCAGCTTAGACCTTTTGCAGCCCTAGAGTCGTAATGAAGGAAATCAAAGGATTCAAGTAACAAGTCAGAGAAGTCAGAAGATGGCGCCGCATTACCATAAGACCGTCAAGTGTTAGTCTCAAAATAGAGAGCTCAACATCGCGACGCTGAGTAAGATAGTGATGTAGCTTTCTTCCTGTCAAAAAAAAACAAAATAGAACTCTAGTTGGATTGAACTACAAGAAAAATGCCTATTAGAAAAGGGTCAAGGCTAAGGTTTAAAGAACATATCATAGCAAGCTATATTAGAGATTCTATGGAGTTAGTGAAAATTAAAGGCATGACATCTTCTAGTTTTCTTCTTCCCTTTTTTATTTTTTTATTTACTTGCAATGACAATTATGCTTTTGTTTTCTTTAATTAGTATGGGGTAGTTCATCTTCTAGGATTACAATTGAACTCAACATGTAACCTATGTTGTCTTTGCTTCTAGTTATTTTATGCATTGGTTTTAAGTCATTTATGTTCTCCTTTATTTTAATATTTCTAGTTTGATAAATTACCAATTTGATTGATTAGGAATCCTTAATTAACTTGGAAAAGAAAATTTAGTGTTAGCCATAGATGAACTAGCATGTGATTGAATTATTCATCTAGTTGACAAATTTGATTTTCTTGAGATAGGACACTATAAGAAATTGCATTATCTACATTTACCAAATACAGACACCAAAAGGCACAACGCAGATGCAGTTAATCATCTGTATCTACCTCCAAACACAAAAAAACAAATGCAGTAACCTTGGGCTCATATAATAATTTTTTGTGTTTGCGTAAACGCAAAACTTATCTATATTTGTATTATTGGGTTTGCATTGTAGATGCAATTTCTACATGCCAATAATTGTTATTTACGTATCAAAGTTTGCCTTCCAGATGCTAAAAAGTAGATGTAGAAATATAGATGCATTTATTATTATTATTATTATTTTAAGATTGTTATTTTCGCCTGTTATGTGTAGACGCAATTAATCAATATGCAATTGCAGATGCTAAAAATAATTTAATTATTTATTTTATACCTATAAATAGCTATATAAAAGTATATTTAAATTCTAAATTTTATATAAATAAAAAAATTATACAAAATTAATCATAACAATATTTACAATTAATGTAAAAATACATAAATCTAATAATCATCATCTCTCATTCCTAAGTCTTCGTCATCTCAAGCCAGCTTGTCAACATGACTGAGATATGAAGGAAAAGATGTAGGAGGCGCAACTTGAAATAATCAATATAAATAAGTTATAAATTATACTTAAGTTATACGCATTTAAGTTGAAACTCTTAGCTTGGACAAATTAAGCAAAACTTTCAAAGTATTTTACTTAAAACTCAAAGTTTGGTCTCATATCCTAACCATTGATCTAAATAGTTTTTTGTTTCTTTCTAAAATCTGTAACAGACTTGTATTTAATCGTTTCCCCCCTCCCTCCCAGAACCTTGCCAGACTTTCAACATTTTAGCCTTGAAACTAAAAGTTTGGCCTATTATACTAAGCTTTGATGAAAATAGTTTTTCGTTTCTGCCTACAAGCTTTAATCATCCTCACGGCCATACCGATACTCCCAAAATCTGAATGGACCTCTATTTGACTATTATCCTAAGCATTAAGATGTGCACAATAGAAGTTTGACTTGCATGTTGGAAGAAATGAATGGGTAACCCTCGAACATTATTAAACTGCGAGAAAATGATATCATCATTTGTTTGTCACCCAAGAATGAAACTGCTTTGCAAAGGGCTTCCAATTTTAGGGAGGAGAGAGGTGTAATCCTTTTGCCAAAATCTAAGTGAGAATCTTGTAAAATGACATTGCACCAAGTACGAAACTGGTTTATATTCTAGAGGTGTTGCACTCTAGGAAAATAAGCACCAGAAAGTTTTGGACTATTATTTGCTAAACATGAGATCCACTGACCTGGTTTTGGCCACGAGATAAGCAGTAAGATAAAAAATTAATAAAAAAGGCTTATAACTTCTATCAATATAAAAGCAATAAGGAACAAAAATGCAGGCCAATATCAGGTATTTCTAATATATTAACAGAATCAAGAAAATATCATGCAGAGAATAGGTACACAAAATAAGAGAAGAAAAAGCGCAAATGCCAAACCAGAGAGTAGGTACACAAAACAAGGGAAGAAAAGGAAAATGAGAACTAGAGAGTAGGTACACAAAAAAAGAGAAAAAGGGATAATGACAAATCAGAGTAGTTACACAAAACAAGGGAAGAAAGGAAAATACTTTTCTTTCATGTAATTATTATTATTTGTATTTTATGTTAGGGGTTGGTATTGAGTTTAACAATTATAAGATTGTGTAATTATTTTTATTTTTATTTTATTCTAATAAGTCATATAAATATGATTCATATGTGCAATGCGCATAACAAATAAATTAGTTTAGTATTAAAATGAGAATAGTTTTAAAAAATAAAATTAATAATTTATTTGAAGCACAATATTTGAATACTATGAAATAATAATTTAATAATAATATTTTTTTTAATGCAATTAAATAAAAAATAAGTCAAAATAATGAAAAAGAAATTCATAATATAAATTTATAAATTTTTTCTTTAATTCTTAAGATAGAAGAAACAATAAAAAATAGCATTTAATAAAATAAAAGCTATAATCTTAATGTTTCTCTTAATTCATAATT